>JABTTQ020001619.1:0-470227 GCA_016081115.2 Rehmannia glutinosa | reverse complement strand
GGCTTTATTATTTTTCGCTATTTCACTAAATAATCAAGATTTGTACTATTATGTCTACGGTTTGCATTAGATATGCAGTAAACTTAAATGATATAAATGGAGTGTTTGCAACCAAAAAAATGATTATCAACATTTAACTGAAAAATATCACTTTTTTAGTGTTTGCATATGTCACCTTTTGCTTCTGCTTCTACTTCATTTAATCAAAATCTAAAAGCTAGAGGTGGGCCTGTGGGGTGATTTTGCTTATCAAAAAGTGCATTTGGTATTTTTGTAAATAAGAAGTTCGCTTTTTTACATTCTAATCCTCAAATTTTTATCATAATCCAAAATTGTCATTTCTCTTCTAAATACTTATATTATATCATTCATATGTTGGTGTTTTTACCGTCTTTATATTTAAAAACTAATTTTAAAAGTATTGTTTATGCCAAACACTACCAACTTGTGATTTCAATTACCTATGATTCTACTACAATAAATAACTTCTTAGAAAAACAAAAGCGTTTGCAAACACTCCCAAAGACTAGGTGTGATATAATTATTATGTCATCAATCGCTGTAGCATGTTTTATTATTTTAGTTGCAGGAAGATGAAGCCAGAGAGAATTCCGACACAAGTGATGAATGCAAACAGCGAAAAAGAACACGTTCTACTGGAGTAGAGCGGGTAAGTACATTAAACGAGATTTCTCAGTTATGAAAAATTTGATTAGTTCTACACATAATTATATGGATTCTACTTATCACATTTGTGTATAAATATTGAGTAAATTGTAATTGTTAGCATATGCTAGTGATAATTGATAATCCAAGTATAATGATATATTTTTTGCCAAGGTACAATCAACGATATATGTAAAGATTAATTTTTTAACAATATATTACCCATTGATATTTTACATTTTTTACAATAATAAAATAATATTAATCTCAAAAAAACAACAATATTAACACCCATAAATATTATATATATATATATATATGCACATACGGCGTATCAAGACTTTTTAACTAGATGACACCTCATGGCGCTGTATTTAATTTGTTATATATCTATTTTTTCAATATCAAATATCTTTAGAAAAATGTATTTTTAATTCCACAATTCCTTATTGTTCCCGCTAGATACAATGGTGATAAACATAAGGCAAAATTTTGTATGAGACGGTCTCATAAACTATTCCATGAGACGGATTCGATAGGTAAATACAATTCAACCTCAAACCCAACCCAAACCCACTTACCGTTTATGTTTTTTTTTATTTATTTATTTTCTCAGAATGTTAATTATATATACTTCATATATGATACTGTATTTTAAAAGTATCTTTTAAGAAAATTTAATAGAATCACTTTTTTAAAAATATTTTTGAACCATACATAGTGATAGACGTTTTGAGGAGCAAACCACTTAACAAAATTTCCCCTCACCTCCATATGCCATGTTAATCTCATGGTTTTCGTCTTAGTTTATGCAGTTTATGTAATATTTAGAGTGAGTTTGGCTACGATTATTTAAAAAATCTTATAAGCTCCTCCTACATGTTATAAGCTTTTTAAAAGAACTTATATGTCAAATTTTATATAAAAATAAACTGTTGAAGTATTGGATAAAATAAGATGGTTGAACTTTTAAGATGTTAGTAAAGAGAGTTTTGTAATTAAAATAGTTAAAACTGAAGTAGGTTGTAGAATAAATTTCTTTTTTTTGTTTTTTACAAAAAGGTGGGATCTCCTTAAGTTTTTTAAAAATAGTATAAGCTCCCAAACATTTTTTTCATTAGGATTTTATAAGCTCTTTCAGAAAAAAATTACCAAACAAATTTTAAGAGTTTATAAACTCTCAAGACACAAACAGATTATAAGCTCTACCAAACACCATCTTACTCCTAATCCGAAGTAGAACAAAAACGATCCAACATCAAGACGAAAAATATCCTACTGATTCTAATAAACAACAACAAATCACATGATAACGTAATTATATCCAACTCGTATTTACTAGAAAGAAATAAATACTTTACGTTGTTTTTTTATAGAAATTTAGTTATTAACTCGAGTGCTTTATACTCTTAATTCCGCAATAAAAGGACAACATAAGAAAAAGCGAAGGGGTGGAGGTGAAGAGCTGAATGATACCTGGAATTGTGCGTTAAGATTCCAATTTACATATCTTGATGAACATTAGCTGAATTTAGCCTGTCCAACCCTAAATCTGCAGTTGATATAATCTGAAACACCAAAGAAAGAAACATGAAAACCCCCTAGAAATAGATTTTTTTTGAAACCGATATCAATGGTGAGACTCACCGTCATTATATCCGGCCATCCGCCGCCGCCGGAACGTGTGAAGAAGGCTAGATTGGGAGGTTTTGGGACTCCGTTTGTCGTTTTGTTGTGTTTGCGAGTGCGCCTGTGATGATGAAAAATGAAAAGGACGAATAACCCTAGTAAATCGATTTTTTACCCAATTTTCTCAAATTAATAATAATAATTAGCCGGGTACTTGATGGGTAATCGGTTTTCATAATAATCACTGTCTTTTTGTTTTGAATATCCACAGTTTCAAGGTGAGAAAAATATTTTAAAAACCTCTTAAATTTATTATTTTTCAATTAACAATAAGGCTTATATTTGTTTGTTCTAATGTAGCATTTATGATTAATTAAGAGTATATTTGGTATTTAACACAATCCTTAATATGTGTGTTTTTGCCTAAAAATACAATTATTTTGAATAGGAGGAAGTATTAAATAGGGATAATTACAAAAACCTACCTAAAGTTCGGACTAATTACATAAAAACTCAGAAGTATTTTTATAATTCATAAGCAAAATTAAAACTTAATTTTCTTTATTTAAGCAAAAAATTTCAAAAATCCCTAATATTTATAAAAATATTACAATCATCCCCTTAAATTTAAGACATAATCAAACATGAGAGACTTTTTGTAATTTTAAAACATCTCTGTTTTTTTCTTTGTAATTAGCTCAAACCTCATGGGGTGTTTTTTGCAATTATCCCTATTAAATAATTGGAAACATCCCATTTGGGGATACTAATAACTAATTAGTTAAGCAATTAATTAAATACATTTCAGATATATTATAACTTTGTGTCAGAATATATGATTCAAGTACGTGTATGAACAGATGCGGAGGCAAAAGCTTAAAGAAAAAACGAAGGCTCTCCAGGAACTGATTCCCAATTGTAATAAGGTTTCTTTCAACTTCTTTTATCTTAATTTTTGAAATTTTTTACAAAATGTAAAACACATTACTACCTATATTTTTATCTTCCATTTTTCACGTTTCTCTGATATTGCTTTTCCATTCTCCATATCAAGAGAGATAGAGCATCAATCCTGGATGCAGCTATAAAGTACATACAGACCTTGCAATATCAAATTCAGGTATATCCCTCTTTTCCTGTTATTCTCCATACTCAAGTAACTTTAAATATAATGTAGGGATAATTAGAGAGAGAAAAAAGAGAGAGAGAGTTTGATGTAATTTTCAAAAAACCCCCCCAGTTTTTAAAATTCAAATATTTTGCAAATTCCATCTTTTGAAATTTTAGCCCCAACCATTTTCGAAATTTTAAAAAAAAACCCAAGAGTTTCAAAATTATAAAAATATCAAATATTTTATACTTACATTCCTCAAATTTTCTAAATATTACATCCCTCAACCCCCAACCATTTTCCATGTGAATTTCCTTATTCTGCAATAATATAATTTTGAGGAGCACCAGATAATGTCGATGGGAGCAGGTTTCTCCACGTTCCATTCTCCATGGATGATGCCACAACTAGGGCAGCAAGGAATGCAGATTCCGAGTCTTCCATTCATAAACACTAGTCCAGCCAGTGGAACAGGAATGGGATATGGGATGGGAATAGGAATGAATGTACGGCATGTTTTCGTCCTTCAATTCACTAATGAGCCAGATGGGATTACCTAGTCCATGTTTGATGGCATCAGCTACTTCAGGATTCCTGGGATATCAGAAGCTGATAATACTAGTTCAAAATCCAGGGAATGTATTGGAACCATTGCAATTGACAACTTCTTCCATGGATTGGGCACCATGGTATTCAACTAGCTTTCCTTAAGCTTGTCTGGATCCCAAATGGAGAGTCACAGTGGATTTTTACACTTGTCCACCAAAAAAAAGTTGTTTGGGAAAATGAGAACGAATTTTGAGAGCCTCACATTCGATGAAAATGTAATAATTTTTTGTAGTTAAAAAATAATGAATGTGAAAAATTGTTTGGAAAAAGTAAGAATGAATTTTAAGTGATTGGATATGAATGAAAATGTAATAATGAGGTTTTGCGGTAAAATAATGATTGAATGTGACTGATTATTGAAAAAGTAAAAAATAGTAAAAAGTGTATTTGCAATGTGAAAATGTAATAATGATGATCAATTACTGAAATTATGTAATGCGATCTTTTCAATGAAAAATCATGATTGAATGTATTGATTTTTGAAAAATTAAAAAAAATGAAAATGGATAAACACTGTATTTTTTTGAAATTTTAAAAGAAAAAAAATCGAATTTTACTGAAAATTTTGATTGTGATTTTGTTGACTTTGCTACAAAATATAGATTCTAATTACTTTCATTATTTTCCCTTTTGTCCATTCCATGAAAAAAAAAAACTCAACTTGATTTTTTTTTTTAGTGATTTTGTTGGTGACTACAAAATCCACCTGAGCTACAAGGCTCGCCGCCTACTACAACATTGGACTACAACTTCAAGATTATTGAAGTAATCCTCAGAATTGAGTCCCAAATATTTGAACCTTGTATATTTTAGAGCGAAAAATGAGACAAGGAAAAGCATAAAAAAATTCATAACTTTGTAGAAGGAAAATCCAAAGTCCAAACATAGCCTTAACAGGCAAATGATAATAAGGCTCCTCAGCACCCAAATAATTCTAATGTTGGATTCCACAAGAAATGCGGATTTTAAATCCCAGGCATCATTTTACTAAAAAGTAAATAATACATCAAAGGAACAAGAACCCCAAGAGAGACTTTGCTCATTATAAAATATCAATGGAAAACAAAATTCAGATAAAAAACATGGTAGTCCATTTCTCAGAAAAGGATTGGGATAACTTGCCCTTATTTAATCGTAAGAAGTGTATTCAATCACAGGCCGCCCCAGCACAGAAAGAAATCCACTCAGGGAATGGAGCGCTGATAAAGTGGTAAGGCACCGAGTGCTTCACGCTCAGCGCTCTCTCTCTTAATCTGCAGAAACACCATGTATATAGATAAAAACTTCCGCGAGAATATAATAAAGGAATATAAAAATAAAAATTCTCATTGTAAAGCAAAAAAAAAAAAAAAACACAATAAGCATGAGCCTGAAAGACCACTGCATATAAGATATGTCTAGTCACATCCCTTCCATGGTTTAAAACTAGCTTTCTGGATTAGCTTAGTCTAAGTTAAACGGTATAAACAGAAACTTAGCAATTGAAGGAAAAATAGATTACTAATACAAAACTCAACTGCATTGGACTACCGAAACAACTCGGAATAAAAAGGACAACTCTACACTGAAGTAGGATTACATAACACGGTCCATAAAAAGTGTAACCAGTTGATACCAGGAAAAAAAATGCACAAAAGATGTCATCAGCAACATTGAACACTGTAAAGCATGTCCAAAGATAATAGTACAAGGTGGTGCACTGAGGCAATAGAAAAGTTGTTTTTAAATTTCAATAAAAACAAGATAACGCTATTTAGAAGTATGCTTGTAAGGGTAAATACAGTGGACAAAGAAACTTCTTAACCTAACCCACACATATACAGGCAAAAGCATGCAACTAAAAACAACACGAAAACTTAGTAATGATGGAATATATCCAATCAATAAGTGCATAGGAGAGCCATCAAATATTTAAAACACCATCACATCCAAAAGCCTTTTGGTCATTTTGAAATGATACTTTCACATTCAGAACCACAACATAGTGAATTAGTGATAAAGGCACTTACAAGAGCTAACATCTCCTGAAGATAGCTCCTAAATGGTGTTTGCATAGCCTGTGAAAAGGAAAAGATGAAATAAATAAACAGCATGCTTAGAAGACTAGATCTTACTCTACACCAAAGTAAAATACTATGATGTTGATGTACACTGAACATCATGATTAGTTTATTTTGATGTACAGATCCTCCATCATCATGAAAGGCAAATCCTGATCAAGATTTTCAGACAAAATATGGTTACTGTCAATTATACTGTGGATGTATTCATATGAATGGGCATGGACAGATAATGTAGAATTTCATTAGCAATTAGAAAAGTTTACCAAAATAAAAATTCAAGAAATCAAACTGAACTGCCACGATTAGCTGGAAAATTAATTGTTAACGAGGGAATTGGCAGGTCAAAGAATTTATACTCACACAACCTTTTAGTTATCATCCCAGAATTCCAATCTCCAAACAATTGTTAATAACACATGTATGTAAGAAAATAAACTTATTCCTACTAACCAAAACTCGTTAGCAAACCAAAAAACAATCAAAATAAATTAACATCAGAGAAACACACAAAAGTGTGTGTAAACATTTTTTGTTTCAATCCGATATTTCTTCAGGAATTAGAGACATCTCACAGAATCCACAACTCACACACACAAACACCAAAAAAAAATGGAAAACACACAGAAAAAAACATAAAAATACCAGACACAATGTACACATCCATGTACATAGCTTTCCTGTCAACCACGCGCATATTCCTTCATCACTCAAACGGAATCGTAATATCTCTAAATGCAGCTGCGAGAGTTCACCAAAATAGGAAATATAAACAATTTCACTGTGGTTTCATATTCACCTGAAGATCTTCTGGAAGATAGGCATGTTTCATGGAGAGGTCAATAGCGCGCTTTAGGCGCTGATTCCTCGCATCGACAATCTCTCTCGGAAGCCGATTCAGCGCCTCCTTCACATCCACGTCGTACATAGGGTCATACAAATCGTCATATCGAAGCCCTAATTTCACATCACACAATCAAAAAAAAAAATCCGAAATAAACTCGTCAATCGAAATACCCCCAGAGACACACTAAACGTGTATAACTAATATACGTACCGTATTTGCTGAGGCGACCGGTTAGGGTTTTCATGTGGAGTGCGGCGAGGGGGTTGCGCTTCGGGTCAACAAGCCATTTGGAGATTGCCGCCATTTCTTCTCCTCTCTCTACTACTCAGAAGCTTTCTCTCTGTCGAAGTTTCCTTCTTCTCTCAGCGATTTTCCTCTTCAGATTTGTGCTGCGGTGATTTTCCTGAGTTTATGTTTGTGAAATGAAAAGGCGACTTTATATGATATGACAATGTAATTCTTATTTACTTAATATTATCTTTAACATACATACCTATATACTGACATTTTTTTATAAATTATAGGCATTAATAAAATAAAATACAAGAAAAAAAATTCATAAACAGACTTATAAATGTATTACAAAGTTTACAATAATTTATTTTACTTGTTTATTATTTTTTTTAATTTAAGTTTTATTTGTTGTATATTTTATAATATAATAATTATTTTATATTTTACGTTGGTTGTCTTGCAATGAGGTGGGTATGGGTCTTCACCATCTACCCCACCCCGATGGCATATGGCATCCTAAAACATGCTCACATTGGACTTGGAAATGTCATCCTCTTTTTTTTTTTTTTTTTTTCAATTGGGGAACACACATACTTTGTCATGTATATCGAATTAGCCTTTATTATCGTGAAAACATATGTTTCTACCGTTAAAGCACAATGTTAATACAATTGGAAATGTCAATTTTTCATATGGAATCTTCTATTACAAAATGCTGCATGGATGATTAATATATGTCTAAAAATTACCATATTAATTTTTGTTAAATTATCAAAACATATGTTTCTACCGTTAAAGGTTAATACAATTGGAAATGTCAGTTTTATAAAAACAAAATGTTGCATGGATGATTAATATATGTCTAAAAATTACCATATTAATTTTAAAACATAAATTATGGACTTATACAAGATCTCATAACCATTAGAAAACACGTTAATCATTTTACGATTTAAGAGATGAAAACATTTACATTTAGTAAGGAAGTTTGGATATATAGTCTTTTCAACTTTCGAATTTTGAAATGTATATGGCATTATCTTTGTCAAAAATGGACATTCATTGCAAATAATGGTTCCTCTCTCTCCACCATTGTTGGTCGTGCTCCAACAAATAAAATCTTTAGCCAATTATATGGATTTGATTAAAGATAAAATACAAGATTAAAAGTTTCAAAATAGGCAAAATGTATTCAAAACTCCTCAATGACCACATTTATTTTACATATGACTTTATTTTTGAACTCATGTTTTTTTTTGTTTCTTTGGTACAAATTAATGTGATTATCTTATTTTCCTATTTGACAACACGAACAATTGTCAAATGTATAAATATTCAAACATAAATTGTGATTTGTTATAAGGCATGTGATAACCATTAAAATGGAGACATGGAGTCATCCAATACAAAAGGTATTAATTTAATCTCCTATTCCATTTTCGCCACACGATAACTATCAAGAGTAAGGATGTGATTGAATATACTTTAGCAGCGATTGGATGTGAGTGAAACTTTATTTTCGTTTATTTGAAGAAATTTTAATAAATATGGATTGTTTATGAAAATTTTCAAAAATATACTATTTCATTACTTTCATTTTTTTCTTATCAATCACATCTACATTTTTCACAAAAAAACTAATCATTATTACATTTTCCCATAATCAATTTCACTATTCACTCACTAAACATTTATAACTACCAATAATATTCAATCACTATTTTATTACTTTTAAATCAAATCAACTTTCATCATTACTTTTTTTCATTCCAAATCCGAACATACTATCAAAATTCATCTTTTTCTTCTAATTTTTTTACTACTATTCTCTAGCAAAATGAAAATTTTCAAAATGAAAGGTTCCAATCGCTCTTTCATTTTGCTTGAGAATAGTAGTGAAAAAATAAGGAAAAAAAAGGCGAATTTTGAGAATGCGATTGGATGTGAGATGAAAAAACAATGATGAAAGTTGATTTGATGTGAAAATAATAAAATAATGATTGAATGTGATTGATAGTTAAAAATGACTTTGAATGAATGAATAGTGAAAATTGTTTTTTTTTGGCATAATGATTAGTTTTTTGTGTAGATGTGATTTGAAAAAAGTGAGAAAAAGTGAAAGTGAGAAATATTATATATTTTGAAAATTTTATAAACAATCCCATTTTTTAAAAAATCATCTCCATACAAAAAATTAATTTACCACATTCAATCCAACAAAATATTCATATATTAATTTTAAAATATAAATTGTGAATTTTTATAAAACAAGTGTAACCATTAAAAAAAACACGTAGATGAAACAGGGAAATGAAACACCATTTTACAATATACAATATACATTTCCATTTGCATGAACCATATGTGAAACAAAATTAAAACTAGGAAATTTCCTGATATATATGGTTCAAGAAAAAGGCATGAATATTTGCCATAAACCGAAAGTGCTAGAAAAAAAAAAAAAGAAAACCCAACAAAAACCAGGCTATTTCTAATAATTGCACACCACTGACTCCATGAAAGTGAAAAAATGGAGAGAAAAACAGGGTTGCAATGACTCAAATGGATTGTCCATCAACTGCCGAAAACTCATCAGAGACCGAAGGAGAATAGGTCAATAGAATTTCTCAGAAAATTCTTAGAAAAATGCTCTTCGTCAAAATGAGGTAAAAAAAAACATGGTGGGAAAAGGTTATCAGGAGATTTCAAAATTGAGGGGCTCAATGTGCGGGATGAGAGAAATAGAGAGCGAAATCGAAAGATTATCAAGAGATGAAAGAAGCTCACATTATAGTATGTCCACTGGTATTCTGCCAGCCCTTGGCGTACACAGTAATCGCAGAGTAAAGCTTCGTCCCTTCATTATTTCCTACCTCGATCCTCGTTACAGGTACAAATTACACGTATAGATGTATGTATTTGTTTTGCATGTACGTTTGTATACGTATTTGTAATAAGTGTCATAATGCAGTTTGGGATAATTCCTGAGAATTTTAACGATTATGTTGCGCAAACTGTAAGTAGGTTAGCTTATATATGTGATTTTTAATTTCTGAGTTTTCGTTTGCAGGCATTTGTGTTTGCATATTTAACTACAGAGTATTTGATTTTTTGTCTTTTTTGATGAATTTTATATGTTTGTTTGATGTGATGACATTAAGTCTTAGATGTTTTTCAGATAATCCGTTGATTGCATTTTGGGGAATTTGTTTCCTGCGAAACGTCGATAGGCATCATATAAATTCAATTTCCTCATTCTTTTCCTTGTTCAGGATCAGGATTAACTGGTTTAACTTCTTTAGCTTGGGATTTACATTTAGGCACATTTATTTATTTTTTATTGAGAATATTACTAGTACTTGTTTTCGCCATAAATGTAAATTCGGCGTGTCATTACAGTAGTGAATTTGAGATATGTACGTTATTTCGTCCTTAATTTGAGTTCAGACTTCAAACATATGTCATTAAAGTGATTGTTTCATCTAAAACTTAATGCTCCAGTGGGATTAGTATGGCAAAGGGTGATGTCTGTTGTAAAAACTTTGAGACACTGAAGAAGCAACTGTACTATAAATGCTGGAGTAATTTGTAACGATTCAAAAGAGCCTTCTGCTCCAAGTTGTTCTATTGATTATCACTTATTGAAAGTTTCTTTGAATAAAAGTGTCTGAAATAATGTGTGTGATGTTTAAGAATGACAATTGGGGCAAATTTGTGGTGTGGTTTAACTTTATAGAACAAAAAAGTGGCAATTATGATTCTATATACAAAGTATTTTTTCTGTAGTATTTCAACATCTTTGCTTCTTTTTATGCTGAACTACTGATTCGATTTAATTTCCGTCAAAATAAATTGATTTATGCCATTGCAGAGCTTGGGACACATTCCTGATAGTGCTGGTCTTCTACACAGCATGGGTGTCACCTTTTGAATTCGGTTTCAATATGGGACGTGATAAAGCTCTAGCCATCGCAGACAATGTTGTAAATGGATTTTTGCCATCGACATTATCGTTACATTCTTTGTTGCCTACCTTGACAAAGCAACTTATGTTATCATTGACAACCCAAAGCTTATTGCTTTGAGGTATGCAAGAACCTGGTTGGTTTTTGATGTGATAGCCACAATACCTTCAGAACTTGCCCGGAAAATTTTGCCCTCAAATGTCGAATCATATGGCTACCTTGGTATGCTTCGTCTCTGGCGTCTCAGACGAGTCAGTGCAATGTTTCAGAGGTAGAATATCAAGAAATTTTCTCCATGTATAGGGAGTGTTTGCAAAAATTTATGCTTTTGAAAGAAGTGATTTATTGTAGTAGATGTGAAAGGCAGTTGACAATCAAAAGTTGATAATGTTCGCAAATAGAAGATGAAAGTTGATTATGTTAATAGAGAGTGTTCGGTGAATAAGTCGTAAAAGTGTTTTTACATATTTTAAAATGAAACCAAAAGCATAATGTGTAGACACAATGTACCATATTTTTAAGATGTTGTATGATAACACTTTCTATTCTTCTCATAATGTGTCTTATTATACTGCAGATTGGAGAAAAACAGGAACTATAACTACTTCATGATTCGAATTGTAAAGCTTACATGTGTAGGTATCATAAGAGACAAATTTTTACTAAATACCAAGTACAAGAATTTGGTTTTATCTAATAAAGCTTGTTTTCTCTGTCTTAGGTAGTGCTTTTTGAGGTTCATTGTGCTGGTTGTTTCTTTTATCTTCTAGCCGATAGATATCCAGACCCAAAGAAAACGTGGCTTGGTTCTGCAATAGACAATTTTCATCAAGAGCCTTTGTGGGATCGATATGTTATCTCTGTTTATTGGTCCATGGTCACTGCCACAACCACTGGATATGGCGATTTACATCCTGTAAACACGGGCGAAATGATATTCGACATTTTCTACATGTTATTCAATCTTGGTCTGAATTCCTACCTCATAGGAAACATGACAAACTTAATTGTTCAAGCAACTTTCAGAACTAGGAAATTTGTAAGTAACCTCTTTCTTTCTTTCTTTCTTTCTTTCTTTCTTTCTTTTTTTTTTTTAAAGTTTTTGCAAGCCTTAGTTAAGTAATTTGTAATGACACTATTCCACATACTTTTCGAATATAGAGAGAAAGTATTCGTGCTGCCTCAAGCTTTGCGAAAAGGAATCGGCTGCCTTCTCGACTGGAGGATCAGATGATAGCTCACTTGAGCCTTAGGTTCAGAACTGATTCAGAAGGGCTGCAACAGCAAGAAACTCTTGATGCACTTCCAAAAGCAATTCGCTCGAGTATTATGAATTCTCTGTTCTACTCCTTGTTGAGAAAGTGTATTTGTTCAATGGGGTATCGAATGATCTCCTCTTTCAGCTGGTAATTACCAATATGACCTCTGTCGTCATTTTCATTGCTAACTCTTAATTTTCCCTATTTAGTTCTTTCTGTGTTTTGGTTGGGGTTGATCACGGGGAGGAAGGGATTAGATGGTACTGGAATTAACTTATTTTGGCTCTTTTAGTCTCAGGAAAACAAATGTTTTATATTTGCTCATTTTTATAACTGATCAGATAGAAATATTTCCAGCCAGTTCATGACAAATATAATTGTGTCTAGTTATTTCTTATTTTATGTTTTACTTGAGCCAAATATTGATTTCTATATACGTTTTCCAAACACACACACACACAAGGAAAAAAGAAATCAAATGAATTGAAAAGACTAGATTTTCATGTTCTTGTTCTTGATAGTCTAACCTCGCAGGTCTCTGAAATGAAGGCCGAGTATTTTCCTCCTAGGGAAGATATAATTTTACAAAATGAGGCACCTACAGATTTGTACATTTTGGTTAATGGGGCAGTGGTACTCTCTCTCTCTCTCTCTCTCTCTCTCTCTCTCTCTCTCTCTCTCTCTCTCTCAAAATGAAGCTATAACTTAGTTCAAAGATCATTTTTATTTCAAGCATGTGCTCTGATCTCATAATCTGCCTTATTGCATTTGTAAGCACACGAAATACTATCCACGCAGCCCCTTCATCAATTTTCTTGTTTCATATAATACACCCTCTTATAGTCTTATTTCTTATCCCATTTAACAGATCCACTGAGCGATTATTTTAAAAAATGATTAAGCTTTCTAATACTGTTTCCTTGGTGACAGGAGCTTATTTCACACAGAAGTATACTGGAACAAGTAAATAGTCTTTACCTAAAAACTGATTTTGTTTGCTTACATCCTTATAGGAATATCATATATATGTTATCTATGAAGCGAGAAAGTAAAAAGTTCAATAATGTTAATAATGATTTATATTAGGTTGTTGGGGACTGCAAGACAGGAGATGTTTGTGGCGACATAGGTGTCTTTTGCTACCGGCCTCAACTTTTTACCGTTCGCACAAAGCGATTGAGTCAGCTGTTACGGTTGAACCGTACTTCTTTGTTGAATATTCTTCAAGCTAACGTCGCAGATGGGGCTATAATCATGAACAATCTTCTTCAGGTAAATAAGTGCTACTAAATAGGCGTAGTGAGCTAAAATTGTCTTAGCTAAAGTATCAAATTCCTTTGAGATAATTACAAAAAAAAAAAAAACTGAGGTTTGGGATAATTACCAAAAAAACAGAGGTTTTGAAAATTGCAAAAAAACCTTGAGGTTTGCTTCCTCTTACATTTATCCCTTTCATAAGCAAAAAACATTTAACCCCCTCTATTTCTAGAAATATTACAGTTACCCCATTAGATTTAAGACATAATCAAACCTGAGGGGCTTTTTGTAATTTTGAAACATCTCTGGATTTTTTTGTAACTAGCCCAAACCTCATGGAGTCTTTTGTAATTATCCAATTCCTGTTTCTTGTTATTATTACATCTTGGTGTAAATGTAGATGACAACCATTTGGTGCATAATTTTTTGTGTGCAGCATTTGAAAGAACAGAAAGACCCCGAGATGCAAGCGATTTTGACTGATACGGAGCACATGCTGGCCCACGGGAGAATGGACGTACCTCTCAGCTTATGCTTTGCAGCTGCAAGAGAGGACGATCTATTGTTGCACCATTTGCTAAGACGAGGTTTGGAACCGAATGAATTGGACAGAAATGGACGAACTGCGTTGGCACGTCTTATTACTCGTATTGTTTTAGTGTTCGTATTATAATCTGTATGAATTGCGTATCAGTAAGATCTTTTATTGTTATATGTTTCAGCATATTGCAGCATCAAATGGAAGTTTAGAATGCGTGCTTCTACTTTTAGACTATGGAGCAGATCCAAATGGAAGAGGTATATACTACTATCTGTTTATGAAGTCTAGGATTAATTATAAAAAAACAATTATCTTTCAAAATTACAAGTGTTCCGGTGATATTTTCCATTTTGCAAGTTGCACCCTCAATAGGGGGTACTTGTTACCTCAAAGGGGTGTTTGCCATACCTGAAGGGGGTATTTGCAATTTTGAAACATACTGGTGATTTGTTTGTAGTTAGGCTAAACTTCAGGGGTCGTTTTTTGTAATTTACCTTATAGTCTATATAACATTGCAAACATCATACTTTTATTTCCATCAGTAGAAATAAGAACACATTTTATTGCGATTAACTATGCAGATTCTGAAGGAAATGTTCCACTTTGGGATGCAATATTGGGTAAGCACGAGTCTGTAATTAAAGTACTCATCGATAATGGGGCGACATTATCTTCTGGTGACGTAGGCCAGTTTGCCTGCTTTGCCGTTGAGCAGAACAACATAGACTTACTCAAAGAGATCATTAAATTTGGCGGGGATGTCACGTTGCTTAGTAACATGGGAACCACAGCACTTCATAGAGCTGTATCTGACGCAAATGTTGAAATTGTTAAGTTTTTGGTCAAACAAGGAGCCGATATAGATAAGGCGGACGTGCAAGGAATGACGCCACGTGGCTTAGCTGATTTTCAGGGCCATGAGGAGATTACTGCCTTTTTTTCAGACCAAGAAAGGGTCTGACAACCAGAACACAGACCAAGAAAGTACGAGTGTAACTCCTAAGGTGCCAAAAACACGCCTTGCCTTAAAAAGTACATGAGTGAACCTTTGATATTACCTCCTCATATGAACTCAGACGACAAAAAAGCAAATGCCAAGGAGATGGATTTTGGGGCCAACAGTCACCTAAGATGGAGGGCTAACAGTTTTCAGAACTCACTTGCAGGGATCATTACAACTAGCCGTAAACTAAATGAAGGTAAACTTAAGGGACCATTTTTCGGTAGCTTATAATATTATTTAGAATTTTTAAGATTCTTTTTTGTTAATGTAGTAAAATATTTAATTCCCTACAATGTAAAACACTAGTGACTAAAAAACTTTGAAATGTTTTGGTAATAATAATCCGCATTAGCATATTAAAGTTACCAGCTTATAAGCCCAAATGTCTGAGAAGTAAAGATATACTACCAATTTTTTTTTTTTTACTTATTTTAGGAATATTATTACATCATTACTCATGTCATAATCTTGTGCAGAAGCAAGGACACTTTCTCCGTCTCCTTCCAGTGCTGCTATGTCACACGACCGTGCTAGAGTTTTCGTAAGTTTTGCAGAGAGGAGTGATGTAGAAGGAAAGTTGGTGTTTTTGCCTGGAAATTTTAAAGAGCTGCTGGATTTGGGGTATAAGAAGTTTGGTATTCATACTACAAAAGTTCTTACAAAAGATGGAGCCTTGATTGAAGACTTGGATGTAATAAGAGATGGTGATCATCTTTTTTTGGCTAGTTAAGGTGGGTTTGAAAGCATACCTTGGTCCTTGGCTATGACTCTGGGTTGAAGAGCTAAGTTAGACATATACAGTTTTGTTTCATACTTTGTTTCTTTTTTTCTTTTTCTTTTTTTTTTTGTAAGAATTTTGGAGACATTTTGTTAGGTAATCAAATGTTTTGAGGAAATTCATTAATGGGATATGCTGCATCATGCAAGAACATATGTTGTTTATGGAGAAACATTATAATGTGGTTACTATTGGAGTAGTTTGGTGGATTTTCTAGAAACTTGTCATGATTACTCTATCACATCATGCCACGTGTACATGATGACATCGTACTTGTATATGTGGCATTAACACAGTTGACGGGAATATATGATAAAAACATTAAATGGAATAGAAGATCTTAACTTCTTTTAATAAAAACATATTTTTTACCCATTTTTCGACTGAATAGATAAAAGAATCCCTTATCTTCTTGTTCTTCTTCTTCTTTATTTCTTCTTCTTCTTGCTCTCGAATTTTTCTTTGCCATTGTTTGAAGACACATTTGGCATATGAATTTGGTATGTGTTTGATGCTTCTGGTCCGTTTGGAACATACCTTTTGAATTTTTGAGGAGCTTTACGAAAAGCGGATCAATATATTGATACGATCATGCTCTTATTGCGTTTAGGGACACAATCGTGCCACATCCATTTAATTGATGGCACGATCGTGCCAGTAAGGGCACTATTGTCTTTATAGGTAAAAAAATATGATTTTTATATAAGTTGGTGGAAAAGTGGTTTAACTATCCGGAAAAAAAGTAAAAGAAAAACCCACACATAACAAAAATGTTGAGTTTTAAAATAACTTAATCTAATTGAAGCACAACTTACAGGCTAAATTGCAATTTTAGTCTTGTAGCTATATGAGATTGGCGATCATAGTTCTACAAAAATAACAATTTGCAAAAAAGTCATGTAACTTTCAAAAAGCTCTCAAATTTAGTATTTTCGAAGTTGTAAAGTTGGGAAAATTGCCTGAAAAATCCACATGTCCACATTCAGGCCAAACCCCCTAACATGGAGATCAATTTCGCATGTGGATTCGTCTCAAAAAAAAAAAAATTGCATGTGGATATCCTATAAGTGAATTGACATGTTGAGACAGAAATCTAGGAAAGAAAACTCACTTGAAGAATGTCCACATAAGCAAAATTGGTTTTTCCACATGAAAAGGTTTGGCCGGAAATGTCTTTGTCCTCCGAGGACGAAAATGTAACTCTTAGAAGGTGTCATTTGCTTATTATGTTAAATTTGGAAGGACTTAGCCAATACAAGATAGGGACATTAGCCACCCAAGTGAAGTTCCATTCTAAAACTGATTGTGTGATAGGAGTAGCTCACTAGACTAATAAATTAAGCTCCCTTCCTCCAACTAATCAATATGAGACAACTCACAAGTGACATATTTCACCAGCTTACAAGATTTATGGCAAAACAAGCACCCAACAATAATGTGCTTGTTTTGAATCACATCAAGAATTTATACTTCATCACACTATCAGCAGTGAAAACCATGTTGCATAATATCCTTCAGTTAAAAATGATTTACTGGTCTCAAGTCATAATTTTCTATAAAAGTGAAATATATCAGCATGCTTATAGCAGAAAATTAAGTGTTAGAACCTCAAAGCTAACTACAAAGAATAAAATCACATCATGTCAATGAGTCGTCTATATATGTTTAAAGATCCATCTCTCTAATTTCCTAACTAATGAACAAATATTAGAAAATCCCCCAAGAACACGAGGCAAAAAACAATCTGATCTTTATCGTTTTTGTGGAAACACAATATATTGCACATGAATTTGATTAGAGTAGAGCTATCTTGATCCCTTACAGTCTTATATTCGCTCTTCGTTCTCTTCTTTCGCTTTTACTTGTCCACTTAAAATGCAAACAACGATGTAGAGCATATGCAACTTCATGCAAAATTCTACTCTGAGTCGAAGAATGAAGAGCCTATTATCAATTTTTTTCCTATTTGCTCGATTTTCCCACTCTTTCATCCTCGTTCTCTTTCCCGCGCCATTTTCTTGTACTTCCTACTCTTGACAGCAATTCGAAAGTGGGCAGTGTTACTACATGTATTTCATTACATCCCGGCAGATTCTTCTGGGAATACCTGTAATAACATAATGCAACACATTAAATTTTCCAGAGGGATAATTACAAAAACTACCCCTAAGGTTCAGTCTAATTCTAAAAATACCCAGCTATCTTTCAAAATTACAAATGCCTCCTTGATATTTGTTTCGTTATGCAAATTTGCCTCAACAGGGGTTTATTTGCTAGATAAATACAAACCTCAAGGGGGTGTTATTTGTAATTCTGAAAGATTATTGATTTTTTTTGTAATTAACCCTTTTCTAAACTGTTATGCAGAATCTAAACAAGATTGCTGTTGTGGTTATGAGTTACTGACCTGGAAATGTCTGTCGTTGAAGCTCATCGACCTGTGCTTTAGTTCGCCTCTGTGGGTTGTCATCTCGTCCAATATTTCATCCGACGATACATCAGGAGAACTTTCTTCACCATCAGCATCATCAGGTAATTCTCTTTCCTGTTTTCAGACATTCAAATGTTATCAGAACACAAAAAAAGGAGTAAAATAACACTGACATTTTCCGCTCCTACTAAACTATTAATGTAAGAAATAATAAAAAAATGGATAATTACAAAAACAACCCTTGAGGTTTAGGTTAATTACAAAAAAATCCAGAGATATTTGAAAAGTACAAAAAAAACCTTGTGGTTTGATTATGTATTAAATGTAAGGGAGTAATTGCAACATTTTAACAAATGTAAGGGGAGTATTTGAAATGTTTTTGCTTATGAAAGGGGGTAAAGTGAATCAAACCTCACAGGGTTATTTGTAATTTTCAAAAACATGTGGATTTTTTTGTAATTAACTCAAACCTCAAGGGTAGTTTTTGTAATTATCCCTTAAAAGAATGTAATGAAGGCCTATTTTGATCGTATCAAGAAACATCATTGAAGCATTTGGATTGCGGATCAAAATCCTTTCCATTGTGATTGGATTTGGACCACGGTAAGTCAGAAAACAGAACAAAACAAATGTGATTCAATCATGGCAAACAGATCCAAGTTTTGGTAAGTTTCTTCAACTTATCCATGTAAAGTATTTTAAATTCCCGTCAAATGAAAATTAGAAGGAAAAGAATAATGTACCCTCTGAGATGCACTCCGACCCCTGATTGGATGTCCGACAATTTCTTCATACTCGGCTGCATCTAGTTCTTGAAGATGACGAGGTGGAAACACCTTGGGCAGAATATGCTCTCTTATGCTTATCAAAAGGAAGAATGGTAGTGGAAATAGTATTCCAGCAATAGGTATCCATGTAATTCCAAAGCACATCATAAGATACGCAAACTGAAACATCGTGAATATGAAAATGTATTTGAACGGTACTGACTCCACGAACGAAGCGTGGAACTCTTCGATAACTCTGCCAAAGGAAGAATCCCTTATTAGTTATTCATATGATAATGTGGGACTTAGGAAGTGTTTGCAAACACTTAAAAAAGTGATTGTCGGCTTTTGGCTTAGAAAGCAATAGTATGTCAACTTCTGAGTGTTCTAGATTTCTGATTGTGCTTTTGGTTTGACTTTTACATACAAATCAAGTTACAACTTATTGATTAACGAACACTCTCTTTTAAAAGGGTTATGATTACATTTTGCCTTCCAAACTCTAGTGTTTTTTGCATTTTGCCAACTAAACTTTGAAAATACATATTCTGCCATCTGAATTATATGATTCATTGCACTTTATCCCATGAACCAACCAAAAGTTGACATGTGTGAACTCGCGACAGGTCCAAGTCAGCTCCCAGGAAAGTTAGTCATGGAAAAGAGAATTTTTCGAAGTTTAGTAGGCAACATGAAAAACTCACGATAGTTTTATCCCTTTAACTTATTTTAGCTTATATTTGAAATCACTATCGACTTCTGATTCTCCACTATTTTTTGCTTCTGCTACAATAATTACTTTCTCTAGTTTTTACAAAGAGACCATTAGTGTTACACATGACACGGTTCTATTCTCCAAAATTAGATTATTTTCGATTAAAAAAAAGTGAATACAAACAACGGATATGTAACACTTACTTGAAACGACGACGTGGAGGAACAAAGAGCAGCAACATCCTCTCCCAAAACTGGTTGCCTGGGAGGCTGTCAATGGCCATGTAGGCAAAATATCCCCATAAAACCGAAGTAGGTATCATCTTGATCACGGGCATAGCACACACGGCAAGACCCACGAGTGCGGATTGCAGAAAGTTGCTGACTCTTTGCTCGTTTACTCGAGCGGGCAAATGGAGATCGATGCACTTCTCAGGGTCGAATTTGTCAATCATATCTCCGTCATCGTCGTGTTTCAAGACAGCTTCCTTCAAATTTGCCAACTCTTTATCTACAGTTTGCTGTGACATCATAGAAGTTATATGAACAAAATTTTAACCATATTTTTGTAAGGGATAATTACAAAAATACCTTTGAAGTTTAGGCTCATTACAAATACCAGAAATGTTTCAAAATTACCAAAAAAAAAATCCCTCAGGTTAGATTATGTCCTAAATTTAAGAGGGTAATTATAATATTTTTATAAAGTCGGGGGGTTGAAATAGTTTTTGCTTATGAAGGGGAAAATATAAGACAAAATCAAACATCATGGGTTTTTTTTGCAATTTCATAAACCTCTTGATTTTTTTGTAATTAACCAAAACCTCAGTTTTTTTTTTTTTTTTGCAATTATCCCTTTTTGCAATGAAAATGCAAAAATGACAGTAATAGGAGAGAGGAGGACTTACGGACGGAGCACTTTCCATCTCTACGAACACCGCATGCATTCTTCCATAAATCTCCGAGTGGCTCACTTGCTGTTTCATGCCCTCCTTTGCACGTTTCACCATTTTCCTCCGAATCAACTGCAGATTAAAGAAAGATTTTCCTCAAAACATATTCAGGTTAATTATAAAACTACCTCTGAAGTTTAATCTAATAACAAAAAAATCCAATTATCATTCAAAATTATAAATACTCCTTTGACATTTGTTTCTCTTTTTCAAATTGCACCCTCAATACAAATTTCAAGAAGGTATTTGTAATTTTAAGAGATAACTGGAATTTTTTTGTAGGTAGTTTTCTGTAATTTCCCAACATATTATACTCATATAGTTGCAAGCAAAATATGCAAAAGCTTTTTTTTAGAATCAAATTTCCCACCTGCCTCTTCAGGACAGCAAGACTCTAGTATGCATAGGAGATTGTGGAAGTACACCATTCGAAGGAGGAAGTCCAAGTAATCCACAAAGCAAAGTCTGATATCACAAAAGTTAACAAGTTTTAGTGGTGCAGCAATTGGTTTCTGATAATATTCATGGCCTGATTAATGACATAAAAATGAGGGATAATTACAAGAACACCCGAGGTTTGGGCTAATTACAAGAAAAAACAAAGATGTTTCAAAATTACATAAAAAAAAAAACCAGGTTTGATTCTGTTTTAATTTAAGGGTAACTGTAATATTCTTATAAATATCACGAGGGGTTTTTAAAAAAAAAAATATTTATGAAGGGGAAAATGTAAGATAAAATCAAACTTCAAGGTTTTTTTTGCAATTCTAATAGATCTCTGGATTTTTTGTAAATAGACCGAACCTCAGGTTTTTTTCCGTAATTATCCCTAAAAATACGACAAAACGCTCAAGAAGACTACTTAAATCCTATACCATGATGCCCAACAGCAGGATATCATAATGGTAAGCAGAAGGATTTTTCAAGTTGAATTCCTTCTGTTGTGCCATCTGTGAAGCTACACTGTGATCGAAAAAGTACAGACCCGCGATCATCACTGCTGGTATAAAGGCTGCAAAAATATACCCCACCGGTATTTTTCCCATGTCCTGCAAATCCATGAGATAAATTAATCTTGGTCTGTTGTAATTTTTACCATTTCAGTCTCATTTTGCACAAAAGGGAATTGGATAACTACATTAGATGGAATATTGTGAAAGCAACACATGAGAATATAATGCATAAAAAACAGTAGAAAGATTCTTGAGTAACAAAAGAATTAAAAAGACAATGAGACATCAAAAGGTACAGAGATGAACAACTGCAAACACTTAATAAAAGTGACTGTCAACTTTTATCTGGAGAAAAATAGTTTGTTAGTGTTTTCAAATGCTAGCCCCTGTTGCTTCTGATTTTGCATAATTTAATCAGAATCAAACTGGAGGGGGAAGACTGCTTTCGACTTCTAGTTTCAATTCTACCAATTTCTGATTCTCAACTATTTTCCGCTTCTGCTACAATAAATCAATTTCAGCATTAGTTATTCCATATACTCCCATAATGTTGTTGTCAATTTAGTACCTTAATCACCGTCCAATGGTACAACGATCCAGATTCCCAAGGAAGAGAACCAATCAGCCTCCTCGGAACTCCAGTCGGAACATTGCCTGGTACACTATAAGATAATGCAGTCCAGACAACAATCATTAGTGGAACCCCATAGTCTGCAATGAAACTCCTAAAGAAGCCTGTGCAAATTTGACAAAGATCAAAATTTAGTTGAAGTTAGTTTTTGCACTAAAGTTTATCAGTACAATAAAACTCTCATACCTGTACCGTAACGCCATGACCTAGCGTTTCGGCTCTTTAAGGCTGTCATAAGCAGGCCAAAAGAGAATATAACTGAGAGTAAACCATTAGTATAAAGCCACGGAAATTGGTATTGCTCTTCTGTGGCATTTTCACCTTTTGGAATGTGAAATTCACTCACCACACCCTGTGAATTCAATATTACTAGTTAAAGACATAAAATTATTCTAGCATTTTGAAATGGGCTCTCAGCTATTTTTCCTATCATCACAAACTAGAGAACATATTTAAGGGAGCGTTTGCAAACACTTAAAAAAGTGATTCTCAGATTTTGATTGGAACAACCGAACAAGAAAATAGTTTTTAGTGTCTTCAAATACCAATTTCCGCTCTCTGATTCCACTTCTGCTTTAACTTATTCATCTTTTAGTTTCTATTTGCAAACACTACCAACTTGTGATTATCAGCTATTTTCCACTTCTGCTACAATATATTATTTGCTCTACAGGCAGAAGATTTTTGCAAACACTCCCTAATAAGGACTAATGAGAAGGAGAAGAAAATAGTACCTTGATGGCTTCTTGAATGAAAAGAACAGATATTAACATG
Organism: Rehmannia glutinosa; assembly: GCA_016081115.2. Lineage (NCBI taxonomy): Eukaryota > Viridiplantae > Streptophyta > Magnoliopsida > Lamiales > Orobanchaceae > Rehmannia > Rehmannia glutinosa. The sequence continues at coordinate 447,045 of JABTTQ020001619.1, read as the reverse complement.
CCGAAAAGTTCGCCTGCCACCCTCGTAAATCGAGTGATGATGGTACAAGCGTTAAAAATAGCAAGAAGAAACAGCAGCAAGGCTGTCCAAACACAGACCCTGTTTACATTAAAAGGAAATCTCATGTAAAGATTAAATTAACAGCACATTTTATGGCTCTATTTTACAAACTAATTTCAGGGAAAAGACAATTATCAATTTTACATACCACCCTGCCCAGGCTAAATACAGTTCTTTTCCTACACTGCTCTTTGCAAAATTGTACAAGTAGGTGTACATTATAATGGTTGGCTCTGCAACTCCTAAAATCAACAATGGTTGTCCACCGAAAACTGCATGGATGACCCCACATAAAGCAGTAGAAACGAGTGTCTCTGCAGGGCTCAAGCTCCCATCTATTGTAAAAGCAAATATATTTCTCAATAATTGTATGTTTTATTGTAAGATAAATTGCTAGGGAATATTCCTCTAGTTTATCATGTATAAGTTCTTTAATTAACAGAAAATCTGCTACCAAAAAGCCAAAGATAATTTAAAGGACTACAAATTTAAGAGTGAACCTGTTTCGCGACTCAATTGCTCTCCAAAGGCAATTACAGGAAGAGTGGAAGCAAAGAAAATGTACGCTGTTGGAGCCAAAATCCTGATGGTGAATGCAAATACAGATAAACAATTTTGAGAAGTTCAATTTCACATTTTAGGATATATTTCTTTTAACAAGGGGAAAAATTGAACCTTGCACCCGAACCACATGTATCAAGCCAGTCCTTTTTGTAGCATGTTAGCCTTCCTTTAATATCATTAACAACTCCCTTGAATGGAGTCTTTAGGTGATCCATTGTGCTGGTTAGAAATCAAGTAATTTAGGCTGCAAGAAATCAAGATAAATAAACTACTGAAAGATTGAGAATGCATCTAATATGAGACAAAAAAAGAAAAAAAGGTATACAGAAAATTATCTAAATCTTTTAAGATTGCGAAAATTAACAATTCAATTGAAACACGTAGAGAAAAGCATAATTAAAGTGATTTATTTATTACCATACACCATAAGATTCTGATAATGAATGTATTTCCACAATTTGAAACCAGAAAAAGGGAGATGATGAAAAATTGATAGTACGAAATTACTTTTTTTAGTATAACAGAATCAGGGAAAGTGATTAATCACCTCCACAAAAAAGACAACATATTTCTTATTGATGATCCCTCTGTTTCAAAGATAACTGTCTATATGAATTGTATCGATAATCATGATGAAATCCGAACGAGTAGAACACATTAATAAAATCAACAGAAATGGGACATAATTTCAGTGAAAGTATTCATAATCCCTGGATACAAAGTAATTCTATAACATCCTCTGACTAAGTCCTAGAAAAAGCTAGTCAAGATCATCTATATATACATCAGTCAACAACATTGTTACTGAAAATATATCCATAAACCCCAAATCACATTCTCTGTAAAAATTACTGTTCTGTATCTAGATTCCATAAATCCCAAACAATTTCAATAGAAGAAAGTAGCCATTTCAGATTCCAAAATTTTGATCGTGAAATGCGAGCTTTAATTTTTCAGGTTTCATCAGCTTTCATGCCAGAAATTCATTCCACGAATTAATGCAACATATACACAAATCTCAGAAAAAAAAAAAAATAATGTTATAATAGATCGATCAATAACACGTAAAAACAAACATAATAAATACCCACGCTGCCACAAAATCCCGCAAATTAATAATCTGAAATCAACTCTATTTTCACGCCAATAACTATATCCAAAACAAAAACTAAGATTTACAATGACAAAAAAAGGGGGGAAAACGAAAAAATCGCGTGAATCGTAACAGCATGCATAACAATGACAAAAAATCCGAACCTTGGACGAGCAAAAAACCGCAAAGGATCGACCAAAAATCGACGAAAGAACTGAATGTCGGTGGTTTAAACTTTACACGTACGAAGATGATCCGAAGAAAAAGAACAAGAAGGTCTTCATGCAAAAAAAATTGTTTTCCGGCAGGCAAAAGCGCCGCCGGAGAAGAAGAAGAAGGGGAAATAATATTTGCAAAAAGGGAAAAAAAAAAAAGAAAAAACTCTCCACCTTTTTCTCTATTTTTTGATTTGTTTTCGCCTATATTTTCTTTTCTCCTCTTCCTATTTTCTCTCTTTACCAGTTATGCAGTAATATATCTTCAAGCCATAGAGAGAGAAAAGAAAAAGAGTGCATGTGTATATAATGAGGAGACGAGAGATTGTTTTTGGATTTTATTAGGGTATTTGTTTTCAAACTACAAAAATGATTTTTGTTTTTCTTTTTGGGCTGTCAAAATTACTCGGTCAATATTTAGTTTCTGTTTTTGGGCCTCAAATATTATTGTTTTGAAATTGCAAAAAAATAAATTGTATTTGGTTTTAAAAATTAATTTTAAAAATAAAATATACCTATAAAAATTAAAATTTCAAAAATTTTGGGGGGCTAAAGCCCCCAATCCTGATGAGGATATGCCCTGTGTGTTTTTGGGGCCTCATTATTGTGAAATTGCAAAACAGCCCTTGTATTTGGTTTTAATTGTTTTCACTTGATACTTATTATCTACATCTACACATGTAATGATGTTATAATTTATTATATTGCAATACAATTTTTTTTTCTTTTCTTTCACGAGATTTTTTTACATCTACACATGTAATAGTCGATCATTTATTATATTGCTCATTTTTTCAAAGATTTTTTTTATGTAATTTTAGTTTTTAGTTTTTATGCTTGTATTTCCAATAATATAAAATTATATAATTTTATATTTATATATATTGTACCCATATTCTTGAAATTTCAAAATATGTCGTATTTCCGTCAGTACCTATGTCGTATCGTATTAGGTAAAGATGCCGTATCCGTATCGATGCTTCATAGATTATGATGGGTTCAAAGAGAAATCTTAAATTAATTAATGCTTAGTAAAGTATGATATAGTAAATGATATAATAAAGAGTATATTAAATAATAAGATTTTGGATCAAATTATCTCAAATTATACATGTGATTATGTATATAGGAATAATTACAAAAGACCCCCTAAGTTTGGGTTAATTACAAAAATGTCCAGAGATGTTTCAAAATTACAAAAAGTCCCTTCAGGTTTGATTTTGTCTTAAATTTAAGGGGGTAACTGTAATATTTTTAGAAATATTTGGGGTTTTTTTTGAAATATTTTCGAAACATGAAGAGGAAAATATAAGATGGAATCTTAAAAATATAAGGGAGGGATTTCCCAAGGATCTAAAACCCCAATCCCTTTTGGGGGCCAAATACCTCCGATCTCTACCGTAGGTGCCAAAGAAGAATGAGAAGAAGCCCCTAAAAAAAAAAAAGAACATAGCTTGCAAACCCCAGGTGGAATGGAATTAGGACGCTTGCTTGTCTTTGCGCCCATGATGGACTTGTGAAGTGGAAGAAATTTTGTAATTTTCAAAACTCTTTTTGGATTTTTTGTAATTAGCCCGAATCTCAGTTTTTTCCTAATCATCCCATGTACATTGTATTTAGTTAGGCACATTGTATAGTAGGTCGGTTTTTTAGTCATTCTCGTCAAACCAAAATATTTTTAGCCATTTATTTCAAATACATGCATGTTTGTTTTAAAAAAGATGACTATTTTTTATTTTCTTATTATAGAAGAGGTCAACAACATAATAATATTGTGAAATGAGATAATTTTCTATTCCCCTTTTTGTGATTACATCAGGTTATTTATTTATTTATTGAAGCCAGTGATACTTCTAGAAGGATTCACCGTTATAACTAACTAATATGCCTTCAGCAGTACATAATGCGTGACTAAATGACGTAATCATTTAAATGTCTGGGCCTATTCTTATCATTGACTCCTCTACGTGGGTTATAACAGTCTTGCACTTGGGCCTGATCTTTACCAATTGGGCTGTTATGCCTAGTAGCCTATTTGCAAAATAATTGAATAAATAGCCTCTTTGCTAGTTGATTTTTCTTTTTTTTTCTAACAACTCAACTTTCATGTTTCCGTTTTACTATTAATGGGGATAGCAGTTTTAGGTCCCTCATCGCCGCAAACTGCTAAATCCAAAGGTAAAGCTGCGGGATATCTGTATAGTTAGTATTATGATAGGTAAATCATCGGATGTGCGCACGCACTTACCATTGTTATGGTAGGTAACCTAATGTGCACGCATTGACTTGATGTTATGGTAGGTATGTTAGTAAATGGGGAATATCGACAGTGTTATGGTAGGTAAACGGGAAATGCACGATGTCTGGACCAATATTATCTTTATGGTCTGGGACGTACAACCAAATCGTCTACAGTAAAAGAACATTCAACCTACTAAATCTAATAATAGTTGATCTCTCTCCCAAAGTGAACCTGAAAGATGTTATTCCAGATGAGTTCACCAAATCTTGACCAACTCGTATATGTCCATATGATCATTTGATGAAGTAGTGATTAGAACATCTCGACCTCCACTGGCTCCACCCCATAGTCTATTGATATTTATTCAATTTGAGTATATGTAAATGTATATTATATCTTGGTAAATGTTACTAATTTTAATGAGAAATTACAATAGTGTTAAATATTTATTAAACTAATAATCAATTTATATTATCAATATTACAGGGACCAAAATGTAAATATCAAACTTCCTAAAAGTTTTATACAAATCTAACAAGCTTTCATTGTACTCGATTATCTTCTTCTTTTTTCCGTTTCCTTTTCCTGTCGTTTCCTATTCCTGCGAAACTTCAAAACCTCTGTATATTTGTTGAACTTTGGAAGAGAGGCTTGGATCTGTGTGACGAAGACGAATGTCAGGAAAAGGGGCAAAGGGTTTGTTGACGGGGAAAACCCCAGCGTCTAAGGACAAAGATAAGGACAAGAAAAAGCCCACCTCTCGCTCTTCTCGCGCTGGTCTTCAGGTTTTTCTTCTTCTATGCTTTTTTTTTCCCTTTAATTATTCCGATCCCTTCAGTTTCTTTGCTTCTTTTTCCTTTTTTATTTATTTCGTATTTTTTTTTGAAAAAAATTGCGTGTTGTGTGTTTTATGGGATTAGCTTAGAAGTGATGAGGTTTTTTCTTGCTATTTCCCCTTTTTAGAGTTTTGTTTTCTTTTGGGTCAGATTTCTTGTGGGTTTTTGTGTTTTGTTTTCTGGCTTCTTCTGATTACACTGTTTCGTTTTGCTGATAAATATGTACTGTGAGTGAGTAGTTATTGTTCTTTTTGTTCTACTGGAGATGGGACTCTACGGTAGACTAAGTTTTTTCTGCGGAATGTTGGTTGTGAATCTACACGATGTTGGAATTGGTGAAAATTTTGTGAAGGCGTCTGGATAATCTGGTGGTTCTTAATGGAACAGTTGATATCCTAGAAAAATAAAAATAAATTTGCATTCATTTTACTCTGAAAAGGTTAATTTAGATGTCTGGAGCTCCATTTTTGTAGATCTTTCATGTTTTTGATAGCTGCAACTGAATGGATAATAAGATGTCGAACACTTGTGCTAGGCCGTGTATTTTTTGAGTTCCTTTTCTTTCCCAAGACGGTACACACCCACTCACCAAATGGCTTGTGGTAGGCCGTATAATTTGGTTCTTGAAATCGTAAATTAGCATAAATTAATAATTAAGACAGATGGATAGTGTTCTAGATGTAACTCTGAGAACCCTTCTTTCATATGCATTGTTAGAGATGACCTTATGGGGGCTATTTTCTTTGCAAATCAAACCACAAGGTAACACTTTGAATATGTACTCAAATTCGTTTATTTTCTCATTGAGGTGGAAGCTAGTGGTGGAAACACTTTTTGTTGAACTAAGACAAGCACTTAGGAATTATTTTGATCTTGAGCTAACCGAGCTTCTAGCTCAAGTGTAAAACCAAAGTTTCAGTCATACTTCAGAATATTTTTTTGGCTTTAGTTCTTATAACTCTTTTTAACTCTATTTGGAATATGAGATGGTAGTCAGAATGTGTTCATGTTTACAAGTAATTAAGCAAGTAACTGCAGTACATTTACAAAAACAACATGCATTGTTATTCTAGATATTTTTAGAAGTTATGTAAGGGAGTGTTTGCAAAAATTCCGCTTACAACAGAAGTAATTTATTGTCGTAGAAGATAAAAGTTGTTGAGAATCAGAAGTTAGTAGTGTTTGCAAATAGAATCTAAAAGTTGAATTGATTAATTAAGAGTGTTTGGTAAATAAGTTGTAAAAGTGCTTCTTCATTTGTAAAAGTGTAACCAGAAGCAGAATAAGAAATCTAACGCACCCATCCTCTGCCTTTAAATTCTGATTATATCAAGAAGAATCAAAACCAGAATTAGACACCTGCAAACACTAAAAACTACTATTTTTCCAGCTAGAAGCTAAGAATCACTTTTTTTTATTGATTGCAAACGCTCCCGAAGTCTGGAGCCATGGCTGATTATCTCAACTGAGTTATTCAAGTGCTTGCTTCTTTGTTTTTTACATGTTAGCTGCAATTTCCTTCTCCTTTGCTTTGTGTCTTTGCAGCAGTCTTCGTAATTTCTTAGCTCACAAGTCACGATTTTGTTGCAGAGCTGTAAGATATTTAATCTTTTTGGTACTTTTCGTATTTTGCTCCAATTATATTATAACTCTACTTCTTTTTTGTCTAGTTCCCCGTCGGACGTATCCACCGACTCCTCAAGGAGCGAGCTACCGCTCATGGCAGAGTGGGGGCCACAGCCGCCGTCTACTCAGCAGCCATTTTGGAGTACCTAACTGCCGAAGTGTTGGAGTTGGCCGGAAACGCCAGCAAGGATTTGAAAGTCAAACGTATCACACCTCGGCATTTACAGCTGGCTATACGCGGTGATGAGGAACTCGATACTCTTATCAAAGGAACCATAGCTGGTGGTGGTGTCATCCCACATATACATAAGTCGCTAATCAACAAGTCCTCTAAGGACTAAACTTCAATTAATCCTCTGTTTTGTTGTTAATGACAATTAACAGATGCTTTGGGGTTTTAAGGTTTTTTAGGTTTAGGTTATTATCTATATTTTTGCATGTTCAAATGCACTCATGCAACATTGACAGTGTAGTGTTTGCTTTATGTGAAAATTGTGGTTTTAGCATCTTAATTTTGTTTTCTTGCATATTTTGTTGATAAGAGAATTAGCAAATTGTAGCTTGGTATGTTTTGGTATATTAGTTTTTGTTGCATTAGGGTTAATGCAATTGTAGCTAATTTACCTTCATTAGTCATTACGCACTTGACTAGTTTTTGCAGTTATGGTGAAAAGTGAAAACCTGTCAATAGAAACTAAGACAAGGGTTGTGGGTTGGATACTTTGTAGGATAATTGCAATAACTACCCTTGAGGTTTAACCTATTTATATAAAAAAAAAAAACCAATTTATCTTTCAAAATTACAAATTCTTTCTTGACATGTGTTTCTATTTTACAAATTGCACTATCCGAAGAGGTATTTGTTAGGTAAATACAAACCTAAAAGAGTGTAATACTTTAAAGGGTATTTGTAATTTTGAAAGAAAACTGGTATTTCTAGTAATTAGATTGAAATTAAAGGTTATTTGTAATTGTGAAAGATAACTGGAATTTTCTGTAATTAGGCTGAATTTTAGGAGTAGTATCAATATCCCTACTTTATAAACTTATTAATGGGTAAAAGGGATGACTAGCTTTGAGTGATAAACTCAAAATAGAGCTCAAGTATTTACTCTTGAACCAAAGGATCATGAACCAAGAAATTACAACCTAAGCTCCTGGGACATAGCTCAACTGTAAAGAATCTGAGTGACATATTGTCTTCTTGCTGGCACCCGCAGTGTGGAGGTTCAAGAAATTACAACCTAAGAGCAAAATTTTACAGTATTCACCATCACTTCCAAACAGTAGTCATGCAAACCCAGGCTGGCAAACTGAGAAAAAAATGATCTTCAAATGTCACGAGCTAAAATAGCCTTTACTCATATCTGGTTCACAAATTGTTCTGGAAAAATTGAAAAACAAAATTTGCCAACTAACACCACTATGCTTAACAAAGAACAGCTAGTACATGCAATGATATTGTCACTTGACTTCAGCATCTCTACATTGAAAATCAAATTTCTTCTCATACAAAGAAATACCACCTAAGGTTTAGTCCTATAAAATCCAGTTAAGTTACCAAGACTTGCACACTCCAAAAAAATAGAATTTTATTACCTTTGGCTCGCTTTGACCGTTACTGATGAATAATGAATGATAGGTAACTCAACAGTCTTCAGATCCCAAAACTCTCTAAACTTCTGTATTGACCACCACAGCAACACTGTAACAATTCAAGAAAACTAGCTTTGATCTATCATTTCTTTGTTTCAGATTGGGTGATGAACTTGGTAACAACATAGCAATCTGGTGGGGTGATATTTGTATAATAGTTGTGGATTGTTTCTGTGATTTCAAACCCAAATTTCTTGTAGAATTTGATGGCTTCGTCGTTATTTGTCTGCACATGCAAGTAGACCTCACCAATGCTCTGCTTCGCGCAAAGATCAAGCACATGATTCACCAGCTTTGTACCTATTAATTCAGGAAAGGGATATTAATCCCCGGAAAAAAATTCCAAATAGAAGACTGCAGAAATTACAGAAGAAGAGGGCAGCCAATTGGAATTGAGTTTCTTCAGCTGCCCATTTATTAATTCCTCAGTTGTTGAGACAATTTAATTCAAAAATAGATAAATTACATAGTAATTCCCAGTTACAGTGGAAGATCCAGATGGAAATCATGAAACGGCAAGAAATATAGGAAAATTATCAAGGAGTTTCATACTGACAGGAAAACATCACCACCATTTGCATGCCCCACTGTTCACTAATTCAACTTTTAAATCTAAACCGCATTAAATTTCTCGAGAAGTTTCAAGAAAATGAAAAGGAAGACGAGCTGATAACTTACCAACACCTAACCCACGGTAAGGAGCCAAAACACCCAATGTCATTATGTATACACGAATAGCACCACTTTCCTTTTTCTCAAGGCGGGATGCAATAGACCCGACACAAATGTCACAGTAATAGGCTGAAAAGACGGAAAATATCCAAGTTTAGAGATGTATGCAGAACCATAAATATAGGATGATTAAACATGGAGAGCAAGCCTTCATCATGTCTATAGCTTTAGTAACATTTCAATTGGATTATGTTTTACTATAACGACAAAACTTAGTTGTGTCACATAAGCCCCTAAATTTCGGATGACTCCATTTCTTGCTTTTCTATCCCTTCCAATACATTCTAGGAACATACCAACATATCATCCAACAATAAAAGCACCTTATCTTCATGATATGTTTAGATTTCAACATTCCAATTCACTAAGCTACAACATGGTGTAGGTCATACTACTGATTCAGTATAAATGTCAATTAGAACTAACTGCTTGAAGGTGGATTATCATTCAACTCAAAGGACTATTGAGAGTCTCTTTACTGTGGTTTTTGGAAAAGGCATAGTCCGTAAAATACTAAAACAATGTCCATGTAAAACAATATACTCAATGTCTACCACCTAGAAACCAGAAAGGGCATTTCTCGTTTCTGGTCCACAGTTTGCAGCAGCAACATATTCTTGAGTTCAACTATGGGATTTCTGGAGTTAGCCCAATTGAAATGTCATGTTCAAACTTCATATCTGACTAAATACCAATTTTCTTTGAATACCCTTAAAATTCAATAAACCACAAGTGCAGAAGGAAGTCCTCAATTTACAATATTCACTTTGACAAAATCCAGAATCATTAAGTAAAAAAAGCTTTCTGAATTTACAAGAGAATTAGCCTGAAATACAGCAAACATCAATAGAATAAACTTCTACCATGAAAGCAGAACCAAAATCCGGATGAGGAAAATTACAAATTATGCAGTACCTCACTCAAACCCACAACAGAATTCTAACCAAATCTGTGAAATAATAATGAAATCAATTATTTTATCAAACTTAAGGCAGAACATCACATATCAATTGCATATTCCAAAACGTCACATGCTTAAAACAAAATAACCGAACCACAAAAAAAAAAAGCAAGAACAAATTTCAACTTCAGCTCAAGAAGTGACAAAACAAGAAGAACCCAGTCAACAAATCGCGAAATTTTGCAACAACAACAGAAACCCAGATGTAAAAACAGACCTAATTTGGTAAATTCACCCGAGGCGAGAGCATCGGCATAGTATTTATCGTTGTACCGAACGGGGAATAGGGCCGTGTTGAGCTTTTTCAATTGCATCAAATTCTTGTCCCTCACGCCGTCGAGTGAAATTGACACTTCCCTCCCCGCTGACCCCATTTCTATTCACCCAATTTCTTAACAGAATTAATCTATCTGCAAGTACGGAATAGAGAGTCAAACAGAATTGAAATTAAAGGAGGACAAAGATGTGATATGCAATTGTGCATTGGTGTGCCTCACAGGGGTGTATAGAAACATGATTGTGTATGTATATGCAGAGAGAGAGAGAGAGAGAGAGAGAGAGGGGGGTTAGAAAGAGAGAGAAATTTCGAAGCAGAAGAGATGGTTATGGGGGCGGAGTGGGGGTGGATCAATGGTCAGCGTTTTTAAGGCACTCTCTCGAGGATTATTTGCAATGACGAGTTTGCCCCTGATTAGTGCATAAATTTTTTTTTTTAAAGGATAATTTAATGTCAAATACTTGTGGTTTTGGTTAATTACAAAAACCCAAACATTTTTCAAAATTTTTTTTTTCCATTTTATTTTTCAATTTTTTTTTTTAGGGTTTATTTTGTTTATTGGTTTATTTTTAATTGATTTGGGTTTTTTTGAATTTTTATTTTTTTAGGGTTTATTTTTTATTTTTGGGTTTATTTTTGTTTTTGTTTATTTTCAAAGGTCATGTTTTTAGGGTTTATTTTTGTTTCTTCATGGTTCATTATTATTTTTCAATTTATTTTCATTGTTCATGTTCTCAAGACGGAGCCCTTAGGAGGTCCGTCTCAATTAGGAAAGCTCTAATTTTTTTGTACAATGGGAAAAGTAAGCAAGTAGACACATGAACTCGTATGGAATCAAACCGAAGTCATTCGTGCATTATTTGTTGATATAATGTGATTAAGGCTCAAAGCAAAAACGTGGTTTGCATGGGGGAGGCAAGGGGGAGGCCAACATGGGCCCTCAATCCTAATTTTTTTCCCTATGTAATTTTTAAGAAAAAACTTTTTTTAGCTAATATTTACAAGATTTTTCTTTTGTTTTTTATTTGGACTTATTTTTATGATTTCGTGATATTACTTATGATTTAAAAAAGTTGTGTGAAAAGGTGATTTGCATGTCAAATGGGTGGGTCCTGGATCAAAATACCGTAAAAATACTAGAGTTCCCCATTATGATTACAAAGGACTAAAGACCTATTAAACTCATTTATGTCATATATTTAGACTTATTCATATGATTCATTTTCATGATATTACTTACAAAAAGTTATTTGAAAAAGATAATATTCATACAATTTTGTAGATATATTAGTTGTCAAATTAAACATGATAAAAATACTAAGAAAATGTTTCTTCTCAATGAATGTAAAAGCTCGCAAAAAAAGAACTAAATTTATATGATTCACTCTGAGATTTTTTTGTACAATTTTGAAATTGTTGGCGAATTAAAGACTAAAACTAAATTATATAAGACCATTTCATGGATTTGAGATATTATTTTTTGAAGATACAAGGTGAATGTTGCCAAACACAATTCAAAAAGATCAATTGTGTCTGCACTCAAATAGTTACGACTAAAATTGCAATTTACACCAAAAATAATCCAAAACGTTTCTTCAAACTAGAGCCAACTCCAAAACAAGCCAATTAACTCAATTCATCTTACACCTTCTACTGGCAAAATAGTACAATCAGTCCACCTACATACACTAAGAAAATATTTGTCAAGAGCAAAATAAAAACAAAAAAGAAGAGTTATAGCGCCGCATATGTTACAGTTGAAAATCACATCCTCTCTCAACATCAAAACAAGAAACAAAAAACAAAATTCAAGAGGATTAAAAGATTTGAAAAAAAAAAAAAAAAAAAACCGCCTTCGTCACCATCTCAAATCTCTAAACTATCCAAAAACTCTGCAACTCCTTCAACCCTTCAGCAGAAATGCTCCTCTGTACCCTACCACGAGGAACGATCAAATTAGGCGGTTGTTTCTGAAAACACACCACAACCACCGCTAAGTTATCTCCACTCTTTCTCTTCAAAGCCTCGTTCACAAGATCCTTACTGCACATGATCGGATCATTGTGTTCTTGAAGTCTCCTACGCGCAAAATCCACGGCGTTTTGGCTCATGAACACGTCCCATAGGCCGTCACAGCCTATGATTAGGAACTCGTCTTCCTCCGTCAGTTTTGTGGTCATGAGTTCGGGCTCCGCGGTGAGGGGCCCACCGTTTTGACATTTCAGCCCTTCCATGTGCCAGTCTCCTAATGCACGGGCGACGTTGAGTTGTCCGTTGAGATAGCCATCGTATATGTATCCTCCGGAAGCTTCTATACGTTTTATTTCCTTTGAGCAGATGGGTTTGTGGTCTCTCGACATCTCAACTGCTTTGCCCCGACGAGAAAGCACTGCTCGGCAATCTCCGGCATTGGCCACCACGAGTGAGCTGCATCGAGTGAAAAGATAAAAGTTGACAAATTTCCAAAAATACACGTGCCTTTCTATTTCATCTTAATTAACTAAAACACCAATAGATATACATGCACCATTAGATTTAAGGATAATTACAAAAAAAAAAAAAAAAAAAAAAAAATGAGGTTTCGCTAAATACAAAAAAAAAAAATGTTTTAAAAATTACAAAAACTCCGAGGTTTGATTCCGTCATACATTTCCCCCTTCATAAACAAATAAAAACATTTCAAAACCCCTTATATTTATAGAAATATTGCAATTACCCCCTTGAATTTAAGAACTCCGCCGCAAACATGAGGGTTTTTTGTTGTATATGTTGCGAAACATCTCTAGGATAAAGGAGGAGGGTTGTTAATTAGCCTAAACCTCAAGGGTGCTTTTTAGATAATCATTTGTCCTTCATGCCGAAGATCCACAATTGAAGCTATAACTTAATTAGAGACGATTATGTTAACAATATAATGAGAGAAAACAAATTTACATATGGTTTTTTTGATCTTGAAAAGACATTGAAACAACTCTAGTTATAATGTGTATTGGAAAAAACCTAAAAATAGCTTTTGTAGATGCCATAAAAGATGTTTAATTGAGTGAATAACAACACGTATCGAGGACACCAATCTTATCCTTTGAATGAACACTGCAAATGGAATGCATTAAGTTTTTTATCCTAATAATTGATGAAATCACTAAACACTTACAAAAATCCATCCAAATGTATGTTATTTGCGGAAGCAAGATTTTAATTGATGAAACAAGGGAAGGAGTAAATGCAAAATTGGAAGTTTGGAGAGAAGCACTAGAATCAAAAGGTTTTACTAGAATCTAAAACAGAATCATGGAATGCTTCTTTCAACAACAATGAAACCTTGGTTAAAATGATGGACATGCAAAGTCAACAAAGAGTTTTAAATCCATGTCCATCAAAAACTGATCAAAAATTGAAGAGAATAAAATCAATTTGAGATGTCACACATTCCAATAGCTTTGGAATAAATGGAAGCAAAGATGCATCCTTTGTGATTGTAAAATACCATTAAAATTGAAAGGAAAATTTTATAAACCCAGTTTCTCAATCATTATGGAGCGAGAATGTCAAAGCTAACTAAATATGAACACGAACAAAAACTTTGGATTACCTGTAAAATGAGAAATGCTAAGATGGATTCACACACTGATTTGATAGAATAAGAAATGTACACATTAGAAACAAAGAAAATATTGTCACAGAAAATTAAAGAAACACGATTAAGATTTTTTTGAACAAGTTTAAAGACCTTGATAGAACTGTCGACGTATTAGAAGGTAGAGAATCAAAAAATGCAAAAGAATAAGAAAATTCATCACAAAAGACTTGGAAAGAAGCTATTAAACATGACATGTTATAATTCAGAAATAAAAGATAATATAGGTTATTTATCTTAAACGATGGCGCGAACTAATGATCATTAAGAAATCTCTAACGTGAAGTATCTAATAACCAAACACAACTGTTGTTGTACCCCTTCTTTAAGAATAAACAAACATGAGAATTTTTTTGTAATTTTGAAACATCTCTGGTCTTTTTGTAATTAGCTCTAAACCTCAAGTTTGCTTTTGTAATTGTCCTTAGATTTATGTTTTTAATTGAGTGAATAACCAATACAGCCGTATCTTATCCTTTGAATTTAAGACATAATCAAGCATGAGGTTTTTTTTTTTTTTGTAATTTTGAAACATCTCTAGTTTTTTTTTTTGTAATTAGCCTAAACCTCAAGGGTGCTTTTGTAGTTGTCCCTAAGATTTATGTTTAATTGAGTGAATAACCAATATAGCCCCATCTTATCCTTTGAATGAAATGCATTAAGTTTAATATGTAGAGTTGTAAGAATTCTAACCTTCCCATTACAACAGCTGCCAAAGCAGTGGTACCGGAAGAAAGATCCGCTTTCAAGGAGCAAGCTTCTGCAAAAGCATTATCTGTTTGCAGAAACGCAGAGGCAATTACTCTCTCAATCTCCTCAGGAAAATCTTCTTTCTCAACAATGAACCTTGGCAAGTGATAGCATGCAAAGTCAGCGGCATGCTTTCCTCCATGTCCATCAAAAACCTGATCATAAAATAATGAATAAAGTTTTGAGTTGCAATTAATAGCTTTTGCAATAAAAACAAGATGAACATATCAACACACATTATCCCAGTTTCTCAATCATATAACCAGGAATCTCAAACAAAGCTAACTCTACAACACACAAAAACTTTTTGATTACTTGTAAAAGAGAAGTAGCATTTCACCCCATGTGTATTTGAAACTGGGCAAATTTTTCAAATAAGTTCCAAGAAATATTGTCACAGAATGGGTTAAAGTTTATTTTGGCCAAATGTTTTTTCCTGAACAACGAAAAATTGGATAGAAAAGGCATTCATGTCCAAACAAAAAATGCACAAGAATAAGAAAATTCATCACAAAAAACCAGCTTGCAAGCCAGGTAATCTAAAATGGTTAAAATTCATAAAAGATAATAAGGTTATTTATCTTAATTTCCTTATAATGGTTCAACTAATGTCATTAAGAAATCTCTAAGCAAAGTATCTAATAACCAAACACAACTCTATATACATCTTTAAGAATAAACAACAATGAAGCTCAGATATTCTGTACCACGTCCACAAAAAACACTCCTATTCAAGTTTCAACATTTCTCATAATTCCTCGGTATGGATCTATTAAATCTATGGTTGGATCTGTATTGAATGGAAGAAAGTGAAAAAGAAGAGAAGAAGCATCATAAATCAAATCCTATCACTTTTCAAGTTACACAGAAATATGTCCATTGCAAAGTCCTAAGTCCTTGTGAATATAATCAAGCATAATATAAAAGTAAATCAATGAAAATATTAACAAATGTTCATAGGCATATTTGTCCAAGGACTTCTTTTATTCCTAAGTGAAGGTGCAAACATAGTGTTGATATAAAGAGATCTAATCAATTTACAATAGACACCAGTTTTTGAGACACTGTACATAGAAAATGAAAATACGGAAAGCAAATTCTGAAAAATAAGCCATTATAGATACATTACAAACATGTCAAGAACCAATGAACCCCAGTGCATGAAAATCTTTACTTCATATGCTCTAAGAACAGTGGCAAGAACGCATACTCATTATAACTAATTGTTGTAAGGATATGAAAAGAGAACACTAATCATAACAGAAGAAAAGAATTACCCCATAAAATCATAACTATCTGTCAGAAGAAAACATAGACATCCTCCATGCTTGACCCAATGTCAAAATGAGCAGTTGAATTCAGTATCACTATCATCTCTTTTCAATCTTGGTTCAATTGAAATATCTGGCGACCTCTAGCCCTAGATATGATTACAAACATGTCAAGAACCAATGAGTCTTTACTTCATATATCTAAGAACAGTGGCAAGAACCCATACTCATTATAACTAATTGTTGTAACACTAATCATAAGCAGAAGAAAAGAATTACCCCATAAAATGCAGTTGGCAACTATCTAGCCCATAGTCAATCAAATTATCTGCACAAACATAGACATCCTCCATGCTTGACCGAGAACCAATGTCAGCACACGCACCTGAGCGAAGTAGGGGGATGAATTCAGTATCACTATCATCTCTTTTCAATCTTGGTTCAATTGAAATATCTGATGACCTGGTCTTCACCTGCTAAGACTCTAGTCAATATTAAATCCCCATATACAACATTTGAAATTTCTAGGGGATTATAAAATTGTATTCGTGCAAGTTGAAACTAATATTGAGGAGATATAGGTTCGATGGAAGTAATGAACTAGCAGACACTATAGTTTACATGCATGCCACATAAAGACATAATACCAAAGAAAGAAAATAAAAGGTATGCGAAAAGTCAGTACACACAGCACCTCACTGGCACTTGAGCAAGGTTGCTGTCCAAGCATCTGAAATCTGAATCTGGAAAGAGCATAGCAAGAATCTCCATGGAAAATAGTTCACGTACTGAAACAAGGTTCGCCTATTTATATAAGTGATCAAAGTACTTTTTCCCATAGGGCATACCGACATCTCATGACACATCTAAGTTATGCACAGAAACCCCCACTCTCTCTCCTCTTCTTTCTTAATATAGTTATTGAAATGCAAAGATTTAGGAATGTCAATTAACAGACTAATTATAAAACAAAACTTGTCACCCTAATAAATAATAATTTTGGAGACATCAAGATTGTCATTCACATCCCCTATATTGGAAATGCAATTGCTTAGCAGCAGCAAAGCTCAAAATTATCTGACCCAAAATTTAAGATACTATAACATCGAATCTAAGCCCCATCTGACTAAGCACAAAAAAAAACGCTATCACAATACTAAAACACTATAAGTGACTTAAATAAAAGCAAGCAACTTATCTATCTTCCATTCAAATTCAGTAATTGCGTAATAACTGTTCTCAGCACTCAGCATCAATGAGCATATTAATAAACCTTGACATGATAATAAATGTTCGTGGATTTTAAAAAAGAACGCAATTTACCAAATGCAGACCAATAGAAACTTAAATTAAAAAAGAAAGAATGCAAAATAAATAAATAAATAAATAAAGTCGAAATTTTACCCAAGAGGAGTGTCGAACGAGGGACTTAGTACACGATGTCGGCGTGCCAGCAAACCTCAAGCAGTCTCCGTAGGCGCCTCCACCGCCGCCGGCACCGCAAAGGGGGATAGGAATCGGCGGCCGCCCATCTCCGGAGATTCCGTTCTCTCTGCTACCATCCACATTGTCGATAATTACCTTACTGCCCTCCATTACAAATCTTAACCATCACTCCTTCCAATAGTTTCGAACTTCTGGGTTACAATTGAAAAGAGAAAAAAAGAAAGGACAAAGTAAAAAAATCAATTCCAAAGCAATGGCACTAATAACTCGGGCCTTCTGGTAATTCTAGCAAACTTACTAGGGTTTCAATTTGGGGACTAGGGTTTTATTATCAGACAATGAACAAATGGTGGAGATCTATCTTAGAGAAAGAGAGCTTTGGAAATAGTTTTTGGTTCGGTTTGGGAAAATGAGCCGTTGGGGAGGAGCGTACATACCATACGGAGATGGTGCAACCGTCCGTATTATTACGAAACGGCGTCGTGAGCATGTTTGACTTGTCAAGAGTTGACCTGACGTAAATTTCCATTTTTAAAATACTTTTTAATTTTTATTCTAAAATTTATGGTTATTATGGTTGCATCCATGCTGAAATTAGGCATGATAATGGGTGAATGCAAATTAGGCATATGTTTATTTTCATAATCAGGGTTACGAGGCGGATGGGATCTTCTATTCCAGTTGGTATTTCATCTCCTATTCCACCACATGGATGATTGCACGTGTATAGAATTTATCATATTAATTTTGGAGCATAAATCACGCCTAAATTGTGGGGTTTTAATATGATAACTTCTATACACGTTGGAATCATCTCATGGGGTGAAATAAAGATGAAATACTATCTTGGAATAGAAGATCTCATCCGGTTTTGAGGATATATTTTATTTTTTTTGTTTAAAAAATGTTTCCTTCCGAACCTAGCTACCTCATTTATTCTTTTTACATATATCTTTTAAAAATTATTTTTATACACATTTATGTGATAATATTTTATTTAAAATATTTTTGTAGTATTTAAAAAAAAAATTGTGCTAGACAATGGTTCGTACGCTCTAGCTAGCTATGAGCATCTAATATACAGTGACTATTAAATAAATTAAATATGTAGTCGCCGGGAGGGTGGCTTATTATTTCGAAAAAAAAAGAAGAAGAAGAAGAAGATAAATATTATATATCAAAGTATTTTATCATTGATTTGAAAAGTATGGACATATCACATATGACATCCAAATAAAACAATTTTACAAAATGAAAAGGAAAAAGGTTTGCATGATAAAATACTTTGATATATAATATTTATCTTCTTCTGTTTTTATTAAACGTTGCTTATGTAGGGGTGGCAAGATCGAACCGAAACCGGTTACCAAATCAAAACCCAAACCATTGATCGAACCATGTTCCAAACCCGAAATCGACCAGTGCAGTCGGATCCGGTTACGATTCATTGGTCTCAAAAATCGTGAAACCGATACCATTGATACCTTTATTTGTTTCGTAAAAACATTCTATAAGAAATATTAGATATTTATTATAAATTTTGTAGAGATAATTTTGTTGAATATTAGAAAGTCACCGTATATTAGAAACAGTTATTACCTAGAACTTCTACAAGTTTTGTACGAGACAATTTAGTTTTATAGAAATAGTATATATCTAATAATAGTTTCGACTTCAAATTATGTCCCGTTACTCTACCTAATTCAAGAAAACCATACACAATTTAAAACATGCCTCTTGACCCATTTTTCTATTTTGTCTTTAAATTGCTCTCTCTCTCTCTCTCTCTCTCTCTCTCTCTCTCTCTCTTAATTTCAAAACGTGGTCGACTCCTTATGACCGCTTTCGGGCCCGACTTGTTTTTAAGACATTCCACGATTTACCTCCTCCACTCATTCTATGGGCTACCGCTCGTGACACCGACTTATCGAGACAAATCCCGCGATTTACCTACTCCATAAAATTCTAGGGCAAGGACGGCTTCTAGGAATGGGGTTATCATTTTTTGGAAGGAGACGGATTAAAATCCTGGAGCCATTTATTTGAGAATCTTAATTAAACCCCGTCAGTTCACATACATTTAGGGACAATTTTTGATTAAAAATAATGAAAGTCAACTCTGCCAGACTGAATCTGCAGTACTCATTCAGTGTCGAAATTATCATTAAGAATGGGAACCTGAATTCTAGCATCAATCACTTTTTGGCTGGAAAAGGGTCAAATTCAACATATTATGGAAGCTCTTTGTGACTTTTAAAATGGAAGCTCCCTTGCCCCTACATGTTTAGGGCTAAATCTTTATGTTTTTTCTTTCTTTCACTGCATGTGCTTCACTTTAATTTTCGGGTTCTTAGTATATTAATTAGTCTTTGAATGTTTTGCAGACGACTTTATGAAGCTCACATTTCTGACAAGTTCTGGATGCCGAGAAAGATGATTTTACGGTATAGAATGATTACAAGTTCTTTTTTTTTTTCTCCTTTTCTTTTTCTGTGTTTGTTTTGATTTATGTTTCATTAATTACAGCATGTATTACAAAGTATTTTCACAGTATAAAATTCTCATATGTAGTTTATCAAGAAAAGAAGAAAACCGATCAAGGGAAAGTATATATGTCTCCTGTTAAACTATTAATCGTTTCTATTTTCTTGTAGCTGTATATGCCTATACCGCATGGGAGTGGACTTTAATGGGATGAGTTCATTCAAATAGTTCCAGTGCTCCTTGGTCAAATCCCTGGTAAGCCCATTTATATTTCTCAAATGTTTTTAACTTGAAAAAAAAAACCCTCGTAACAATCTCCAACTCAAAATTATATTTTAGTGCAATTTTTTATTTTCTGTACTAAAATGGTGCGCTGAAGACTGCAACACCAAAACTTAAAATTCACTTCCAATCTATCTAGGCTAATTTGACATAATGTTGTGAATGTCACACAAAATTAGATTTATGTGACATTTCACAACCTCTTTAATAAATCAAGTGCACCGCTAATGAGATTACCGTCTTTAAGGTCAATGCTATCATCATGGGTGTCTATACATTTTTTTTTTTTGTATTGTTTAAGAAAGCGCTAGTTTAACAAACGCCTACTGCATAGATGCTCTTCTCTCCCTTAATCATCTATGTAAAACATAACATTATCCTCCTCCAATCTATCTACTTCAGAATTCCTACTAAAAAATATCCCTTGTATATTCTTTTCTAATTTTCAAATGCAATAACTATTTCATGTCCACGAAAAATTTATTGATATTGAAATGTGAATACATACTTGATTAATGAAATATATATGTTATTAGTAGTGGTGTCAATTTAGGACCGACGCGAACCTAACACGAAATTAATAGGGATGAGTCCATTTCATGGGTCTCAATCAAAATTGGGTCGAACCCGAATAACTCGTCAATTAAACAGTTGTGTCTAGGTCAACATGTTATGACCCATTTAATCGTAATTCGTTTGTCAATTTAAAAGAAAACTAAATTAACAGCTTAATCGTAAGAAAAAAACAAAAACTAAGAGAAATCTTTAAAACATAAATGCTAAAATTTCCTTAAGTACGTATTTTGTTATTATTTTGCACGACTTTTTTAATGTTTTCCTCAAAATATAATTAGTATATTATGTTATTTATACAAATATGTTAGTTCTTTTAGTGTGTTGTGAACAGTGATATATTATTAATTGAATAGTGTGTCATTATGCTTGAAATTAAAAGAATTAAATTTATTCAGTGAAACTATTAAATACATCTCGATCTATTATTTTATTAGACGGGTTAAGTGGGTTGAGTTTGGGTTACATGTGAAATAAGCAGACGGGTCCGAGTTCAAGATTCTAACACAAATGATTAAACAGCCGGTCCGGATTACATGTGAAATAAACAGATCGGGCTCGGGTTCAAGATTCTAATACGAATAATTAAATATGTCAGTTCGGGTTGGATGTTTATAACACGCCGCAAACCCATGAGTCCTGACCTAACCCAAATGGATACCCCTAGTTACTAGTATAATTCAAATGGATAATTACAACCAAAAAACCGTAAGTTTTTTTAGAATCCCCTGATGTTTGATTAGGGCATCTGTAGTGGGAGGTTTTTGGAGAGGTTTGTGGAATGAAAACCTTATTAAAAACCTCACCACCATTGTGGAGTAACGGCTCGTTTGGGATCAAATATTACCCATGAAAAGGTGGTATATCCTCAATAATATCATGTTCGGCATTAAAGCAAAAAGCCCAACACTAATTTGAAGGCCCTAAGGTTGGAAGAAGGGAATTGAATGGATAAATAAGTGTTACCGTGTTTACTTGATTCCCAAAAAAGTGTTACCGTGTTTACGGACCGCATCCTCATTTTTTTTTTAAAAATGGCAAAAGTGGTTTTGGATAAAAATGCATATAATTATAAATAATTTAAATAATATTTATTATATATAAAATATGTATATAAATATAAATAGTAATTATTATATATAAAATATAATATAAATAATATTATATAAATATAAATATAAATAATATTTATTATATATAAAATATGTATAAAAATATTTTTATTTCATAAAAATATAAATTATATATATTTATATGAATGTAATAATGCATATTATATAATGTAAAATATAATAAATATGTGATATTATAGTGGAGAGTGTAGGGTCCACAAAAAGTTGTTTAGAGGTTTTGGATTGTAGAGAGAAATGTAGGGTTTTTTCTTCTTGAGGTTTTTATGATGACCACGCTTACCAAAAAGAGGTTTGTAGAGGTTTTTAAAAACGTGTCATTGGAGATGCACTTATGTTTTACATGTTTCCCTTCATAAGAAAAAGATATTTTAAACAAAATTCTGATATTTATAAAAATATTACAATTGACCCCTTTAAATTTAAGACAAAATCGAATCTCATGGTTTTTTTTTGTAATTTTGAAACATTGGGTGTTTTTGTAATTAGCCAAAACCTTAGAGGTGTTTTTGTAATTATCGATAATTTAAAAATAGTGCTATACAGTTGCCATTGGACACTTAATTCACACGTTATGTTCCCATTTTACCTTGTTTCGCGCCAGTGTTGGGTTTGGCCTTAAATTTTTGATGTCTTTTTCTTATACAGTCAGCTCAGACTCTGCAACGCGTAAATCTCTATCCGATTTAATTCAGGTCTATAAATCATCAAAACAGAGAATGAAAAAAATATCAGAAATTTGTTCTCGATTTTCGCTCGAATTATCCATCTCATTAATGGGTAAAATATTCGTTCTCATCACCCAAATCCGAAACCAAACAAATCGTTCGGTCGGGCTTCGAGCGTACAACCGATATTGCCCGATACCGGTTTTGCCGCCGGGTAAAACCCGGACGATCAAACTATCCCGGATCCTCCGATGCTCCAGAGCGGAAACCGATTTCAGATTGCCGGACTGGAAAATCCGGGTATTAGTCGACGATCGGTTCACGGGAATAGAACTGGAACCATTAATCGTGCTAGCTTACGCGCGCGTGCTGTTCAGGTACGAGAGGAGCGGAGACGGGTCGGATGTGCTCTGCGTTGACGGAGTACCGGAGAATTGAGCGATTTCTGGCTCCGCCACAAGTTAGTTTAGTTTTCTTCTTCACATTACTTTTATTTTTGAAATCTTCTTTTTACTTGAGAGTATTGATGGATAATTACAAAAGTCCACACGAGGTTTGTGCAGTTAGGCTACTTACGAAAAAATTCAAAGATGTTTTAGAATTACAAAAACACAGTCAGGTTTGATTTTGTCTTAAATTTAAAAGTATAACTACAATATTTCTTGAATTATCAATGTTATTTTTTTGAAATATTCTTTAATTTGCTTATGAATGAGGAAATGCAACACCGAATCAAATTTTAAGTTTTTTTTTATAATTTTAAAAATCTCTGGGTTTATTTGTAATTAGCTTGAATCTTAGGGAGATTTTTGTAATTATCCCTAAAAGACCGAAAAGAAAAAAAGATAATTTTAATAGTTTGATTGGATATGAGATGAAAAAGTAGTGATGAAAATTGATTTGATATAAAAATAGTAAACTAATGATTATATATAATTGATAGTTAGAAATGTGTGAGTGGATAAATAGTAGAATTTGTAAAAAATGTGTAATTATAGTTTTTTGTTTTTGGAAACATGCGTATATATAATTGGTAAGAGCAAAAATAAAAGTGAATGAATAATATACTTTTTGAAAATTTGGGTAACACAATTTTGCAGGTTATGAAAAAAATTCCAGCGTAACCCCATCGGTCACCGCGCCCTATATACTAATTGTTTTTAATTTCTTTTTTATAAAAAGAAGAAAAGGCAAAGAAGATCAAACATGTTTGTGTTGCAATTTTATTGGGATTTTAATCTAGGTTTTTCGGCTTCATGAGGAATCGTTTCTGGGATAAGAGACCCACTGAACCAATTGCCCGTTCTGATTCAAGATTGGCTACAAAGTTGAGGTATATATATATCATGCAAAATTTTGGTACACACATATAGCACACGAATTCTATACATGTCTATGTCTTTTGTTTTCTTGATAGCTCAGCTTCCAGCTTACGCCTGATTGTGCTGAGACAACAGCCCGCTCCTCATCACTGCCGGCAATATAAATCATGGGGATGTGCACGCACAATACATGTCCTTACTAGTAGAGGCACCACGTTATATGCTAAAATCTTTTGCAAGTCTTCTTTTGGGGCTAGCTTGCTTTGAATTTTCTATATAAATATGATTGAACCCAAATACTGGTGACAGAGATTTGAAAGCTGATGAACCACATTTGGCTCCATTTGTTGATACAACCATGAAGAAGAGGTAATTAGTTTTAGTACCCAAAAATTTATACTTGTTTTTACTAATAAAGGTACTATGATTTTTGTTTACATCTTTGCTATTGATTTCCAATAAAAGTAAGATTTCTGATTGAACCCAAATATTGGCTGGTTACAGAGATATAGCAGCTGATGATCAGCATTTGGCTCCATTTAAGGGTAGAATCACACTGAGGAGGTAATTTAATTTTAATTTGAAGACAGTGTTAATTTAATTTGTGGTTGAAAAGTGGCTAGAGGCATCAAAATATATTGGAGGAAACAAGTAAAATTCCATGCAAAGTGGTGATGCATTATTCATTTATTTATTTTGCATGTCATAATAGGTCTATGTTTTGGGTTTACCTTTCTTAATTTCCAGTTTTACTTAAAAGTAAAACAACAACAAAAAACTAAATCTTAACCCCACTATGTGGGGTCGGCTTTATCTGATCATATCGCACTATTGTTTACGGTTAAAACTTAAAAAGCCATATTTTCATTTATTTCTATATATGACATGTGGGTGTGTGCTTCTCTGCCTCCATGTCGGAAAGGTGCATATACGAGATCTCATATAAACATGTTCAAACCATCTTAATCGCGTTTCTAGGTTTACTTAATCCTCACGGACCTCACCCTTTACATGTTGTTTTTCTTTTATTTTTTATTTTCCTTTTAAGAGGATTAAGGCCATGATCGATCCTCGTTAAGACATTAACCTTCATATATATGATTATTTAATTTTAAATTTTGCCCCACCCCACCCTGCCCCACCCAGAAAATAAAGGGGAAATTGTCAGATAGTAACTTGGTCTCTTAGACATTTGGTATGGTAAATTGTGAAAGTCTAAGTCTTAGTTTAGTAACTTTTAAAATTTGGAACATTTGGCCTGTTTTCCGCCGGAAAATTTTATTCTCACTCGAAATTGCTGATTTTCACCGTAATGTTGATGATATGGACAACAAATTGGGATTTTCCAATTTGGAGGAAAAATTATCACATGTTCGTTGATAGTATATTTAAGTTTGACAAATTTGAAAAAATTCTCAATTTGTTGTCCATGTCATCAACATTCTGATTCATTTTCTGGTGGCGTCTAATTAATTAAGTTCTTACATTTATATAGGAAATCTGCACCCGCAAGACTAGAGAAAGGCGACAAGCGCGATCGGGAAAAACCAGTTAACAAGAATGTCGTTAATAGCCAAATACCAATTGTAACCCCAGGGATGGAGGAGCCGAGGATCACCCCTGTGGCTATGCCGCCAGAAATGGGATCCAGAGGGCAGATAAACGTTGTCAAGAATGTCGTTAATAGCCAGTTACCAACTGTAACCCTACCGGTGGAGGAGCCGAGGATCATCCCTGTGGCTACGCCCGAAATGGGATCCAGAGGGCAGATAAATGTTGACAAGAATGTCGTTAATAGCCAATTACCAACTATAACCCCACTGGTGGAGGAGCCGAGGTTCATCCCTGTGGCCACGCCCGAAATGGGATCCAGAGGGCAGATAAACGTTGACAAGAATGTCGTTAATAGCCAATTACCAACTGTAACCCCACGGGTGGAGGAGCCGAGGTTCATCCCTGTGGCCACGCCCGGAAATGGGATCCAGAGGGCAGATAAACGTTGACAAGAATATCGTTAATAGCCAATTACCAACTGTAACCCCACCGGTGGAGGAGCCGAGGATCATCCCAGTGGCTACGCCCCTGGAAATGGAATCCAGAGGGCAGATAAACGTTGAGAATAATATCGTTAATAGCCAATTACCTACTGTAATCCCACCGGTGGAGGAGCCGAGGATTATTCCTGTGGCAACGCCCGGAAATGGGATCCAGAGGGCAGATAAACGTTAACAAGAATATCGTTAATAGCCAATTACCTACTGTAATCCCACCGGTGGAGGAGCCGAGGATCATCCCAGTGGCTACGCCCGGAAATGGGACCCAGAGGGCAGATAAACGTTGACGTTGAAGATTCATCTCCCAATGACGAATCGTCAACCAGAAGTAGTATCGGAGGGTCTGAAAAAATTGACATGCGGAGGGAGAGAAGTGAGCAATGGACGGATCATCATGATCGAGTACACATGGACAGCTTCGTTCATAGTATTCTGTTTATGTTCGCATTGGTTTTGGTTTGGTTTCTATCTAGGTAGGTTGTTTGTTTGGTGACATTAGTTTTGTCTTGAGTACTGTCCAGAGATTTTTGTGTATATATCATTCTATCTATTTTGCTTAAACTGAAATAAGTAGTGTTTGTTGTGATTTGATTTCAGATTTTGTCAACACTTTCATATACATTTCATATCTTGCTTTCGGACTACTTTCTGTAAAATTATTTTTTCAGTCCTCTAAAAAAAATGGTTTGGAAGATTTGGTCACCTTTTTATTTCGACTTTGGATTCAGTCATTCAAATGGAAAAAATTCAGGTTTTTGATGCTACAGCGGGTAAATGTGACCGGTTATACTTATGTGGACATTTTTTAATTCAAAAATTCTAATGATTACTGATGCTGACTTGATAGGGGCTGATTTCGACAGTGAGAAAAAATTATTAAATCCAACTTGGCATTTGGGGTTCCTGTTTATAGATAAAATTAAGACAAAAAATAATATTAATTAGAATATAAATATATTGGATAATATGATTGCATAAAAGTCTAATAAGTATTTCAACAAATCGGTCTCCGAAATAACATGTCGAGTCACCACACAAAGAAATTCTTCTCCACTCTATTACTAATTCGAACCTTCACGTTGCGGATGCCAACAAACAAACAATATGTCACTCATGTCTTTTTACTGGTTGAAAATTATCCTGAGGTATACATACTCTTCTTGAATTCTTTGATGAGTTACTTGATAATTTTTAAAAAAATCGATGCGACACATTTTTTGGCGCCGAAAAATGTACCAAGTCTCTAAAAATGAAAATCGGGGCAAAATGGACAATCAACCTCAAAAATAATTAAAAAGAATGTGTTTGATCCCATTTGGAAAAAAAAAAAAAACATGACTCAAAAAATGTTCCGTTTGGGCCAAATAGCTAAAACATTCCGGACTGTAAATATAAAGATATGAATTGATTGTCATAAAACAAATAAACAGACTTTATCATTGTCATTGACAAATACATATCACCAAATTAAAATACGACTTCGTTAAAAAAAGACTTAGAACTGGTAAAAATGAATCAATATATCCATGAAAATACCAGGCACAAGTCTCTTCTCCAAAATACACACACATTTAGAGAGAGAAACAGAGAGGAGACTTGTTAAAGCTTACCTGAAACCACTGTTTTAAAAATCTCCTTCTTAGCCTCGATTAATCCCGTCTGGTATTGGCCCATTTGTCCGCCTACGTTATTTTTCCTCCGATTAGGCCCGCCTAATCCCATTCAAATCCGTCTGGCCGCAGCGCTGGCCCTGCCGCAACACTGCCTAAAACCAATCATGTCTTCCGGCGCCGTAGAGGAAGGGCGGAATCTAGTAGACCAATCGCACGACGGCGAAACAAACAGAGAGAGGCGGGATCACCTGCGCCACCTCCAGAAGGAGGCGTTCCAGCTCGCGAACTATTATTTCGTGTTCCAAGGCGTAATATTCACCGGATTTTACAACATTCCCTCAGATCTCAAGTGCCAGTACCATTGGATCCCCTTTGCCCTGTCTTTTCTCGCCGGATTTCTCAATCTCTGCGCCCTCTCCACAATCGCTCTAAAGTACAAGGCCACGTTGGACGATATTGACAATAATATCGCCACGGCGGCGCGTGATAATCCGGCGGCGTGGCCAGGAGAGGAAGCGATTACGAGCCGATTGCGGTGAAGTGCGCGAGATTGTGGCGGTTACTGTATGTTGTGGGTTGCATGGGTTTGTTTATTGGGTTTTTTGTTATCACGCTTATTGGGAGCTGGAAGATTACGTGCGGCCGGAGCCAACGCGCCGCTGCCAAGCCGCCGTCGCCGGTGGCCGGGTGATCCTGATCTGTGACTGTGGGCAAATCCCGCCAAATCAATCCGTCACGCTTTCCATGTATTTATTGGTTTTTTTCATTTTTCAAGTTATAAATGTCAATTTACTCCCTCTATTCTTGTTTATTACTACTTTACACCCGCGTGATCAATTGTCTCATTTTAAGTTTTAACCATTTGTAATCTTACTATTTAATCGACTTACATGTAATTAATCTTTGGTTTAATTATTACAAATTATTTTAATGATAATATTTTTATATTTATGTTCTAATAGTTTTTGGATGTGATCAACTAATATTCAACAATAATTTTATTTAAGATTTCTTTGCTTCGATTTTAATAATTATTTGTAGATTAACATAGTTCTCATTAGATTTTATATATATCATTGGATTTTTCTTAATTAAGTACTTTTACTCGTAATTTTTTTACACAAGAATCTCTATATCACATCTCTAAACAACAAATTCCTTAATAACTAATGGATTTCTCTTTATACAAAAAAAAAAAAGTATGGGTTTAAATCAATATTATTAAATAATATAAATAGTCAAATTATCTTAATTCTATAAAATATATATTAAATTGAAGAAAAAAACATATTCATTTACTATTTTAGTTTTATTTCGAGTATAATGATTGTTTTGAATTTTACAAAGTTTATATGAACTTATGTTAGTTCCATCCGTAATTAAAAAAAAAAAAACTATTACTAATATTGTATGTATTTAAGAAATATTATATAAAAATGTTTTTTTATATAGTTCTTAGATTTAGAATGAATAGGAAATCGTAAGTAAATTGTATTAACTAATAAAAAATATTTATATCGTTGCCCATATTTAAATCGCCATAGGGTCATAGTACGAAAGCTATTCATTCCGTATGTTTGTCTGTGGCCCACTTGGTGTGTATTCAAAACGTGTTGCTTGTGCGTGATTTTTAAACTGTTTGACCAAAACATTACGAGCAAGAGTAAACTAATTAAAGAATTAATTAAAAAATTAATTCAATTATTAAAAATATATTATCTTTTCATAGTTGTACTTATTTATAAGTATTTATAAAACAAAAAAAAAAAAAAATCAAGGGAATATTTATAATTTTAAAAATAATTACACATTTTTGTAATGAAGCAAAATTTATACCCTTACTCCTAAACTGCCACAACCGAGCAATTCCTCTCATTCAAACACTTGATTGAAAAAATAGTTCACCTGTGCCGTTCCTTAACTTTCCAGTACCACGGTATTTTTCTTTTTCACTTTTTTTTTATTTTTTATTTTTTTCTTTTCTTTTTATTTTTTGGGGTGGTGGTTTACATTATTACATATAGTTAAAATTTAATCCACATAAAAAAAATTAACAAATACTGTTTTATCAAGAGAAAAATTAACAAAAACACAAGCGGGATTTAGAACAAAGTACAATAATAAGAGCCCCTGCAGGCCTACATAGAGTCAAAGACTCAAAGCTGACATTGATTAAAATCAAAATTAAACAGAAATGTCACTTTGCACTTAAAATCACGAGAGATAGCCAGATAGGGACTAGAAGGGCAGAGAACATAAGAAAACAACCAAAAATAAATAAAAACAAACAAAACAAAACACAGATTGTAACAGTAACACAAAAATTTAGCCAAAATGTTTTGAAAAGTGTAATAAAAATTGTAAAAAGGCTTATCTATCGCCTCCTCATTCCACGTCCACGACCACGACCTCTGCCACCCATAGCACCAGCAGCAGCTTCTCCTTGTGCACTCTCGGACTGCATCATTGAAGATCACGTTAATGGATAAGGAACAAACACGCTTTAACAGAAATTTCAAAAATGTGGTTCATCGAATATTAACGTGTTCTTAAATTAAGTTTCAACAAAATCCAGACAATACAAACTTCACATAAGTCATGCACCATTCGAAACGGCTACCATTGTAAATGAAATCATTGCATCAAAGACCATTTAGGTAAATTCAACAGTACATTGTCCTTAATGACACAATCTCTTCATGCATAAACATGTGAAATCACACTGGCTGTGTTGTATTATGCATGCATCCTTAAAGTACATACTTGGAACCAATGGAGTAGGGTCCAAAGAGATTGATACAAAAATTCAAATTACCTTTGGATTTTTCACGGTTTCGTCAACACTCAAGACAAGGCAAGCTGCTTCTGTAGCCGCGTTTATGGCATTAATCTGTGAAATGAAAAGGTTTGAGAATAAAGGAAGTATTGCAATTGTAAGATTAGTCTATTTGCAGGTTCCCATTAACTAATAGAATTAGAAAAGTACCTTCACAACTGCAGGCTCCCACACAAAATTAGCAAATGAATCAGCGATTCCACCAGTGTTGATGTCTACACCATAAGGTGCACCCTCTCCTGTTTGTCATTTGAACTCCATCAAATAAAAAGCACCATTTTTACATTAGAGAAAGACACTTGTAAACACTATAGAACCATCTGAACACATTTTACATTAGGAGGGGAATAGGGATAATTACCAAAAAAAAAAAGAGGTTTGGGCTAATCACAAAAAATCTAGAGATGTTTCAATATTACAAAAATTTGATTATGTCTTAAATTTAAGGGGTTAGCGGTAATGTTTCTATAAATATCATGGATTTTTTTGAATGTTTTTCCGCTTGTGAAGGGGGAAATGTGAGACGCAATCAAATCTCAAGGGGTTTTTGTAATTTTTCAAAAACGTCTGGAGTTCTTTGTAATTAGCTCAAATATCATGTTTTTTTTTTGTAATTACCCCAAAAAAACTAGAAAACATAAACAAGGACATATTAACATTAATTCATCATCCTGACCAGCTACACTAACAAGACCACAAGCAAAAATACGCTTGTGGCATGTTGTAGCATACAACTTTACAAGTAGATAGAGGCTAACCAGATGGAAGGGCATGCTTTTGTCTCAGTTTATTCAACACATCAGTTGCATCAAAACCAGCATTATCACACAGTTGTCGTGGGATTACCTGCAACAAGACAGCAAACACTGAGTAAATAGCATGGTTGAATTATCGTGGCAACCACATAAGAAAGCAGCAAAGACATCTATTGGCATTCCACCTCATAAAAACACAAAAGCACTCTACCATTACCATATGATAAGAACCAAATGGAGGAAAGAAACCCAGCAATGAGATAAATGCCCACTTCTCATTAAAAACGTGATTCACAGAAGAGGTTTGAGACCTAGCATTCAACAATAGTACGGTACTAAATTTGATTTAAGTTTCACAAGAAATAATTTATCTTTCTAGCATGAGCACAAGTATAGACTTGAGATATCTGCATATCCATATTGGAGGTTTTCAGTCAAGCAACCATTGGCCCAGAAGAGTGAAAGTTACTTCAATCACAAGATTTAAGAAAGAAAAAAAAGGTTTCTTCTCGCAAAAAGATTTACCTCAAGGGCTTTGGCATAAGAGTTTATAAAGAGCTGGGACTTCCCAGCAATTGTACGTGCATGCTGCCTCAAGTACCGGCTTATCTCCATCTGCAGACCCAAAACTTTTACACATCAAAGCCACAGTTTTAAACATCTTAAATACACACAATAGTTTTAAAAGCAGAAGATAATTCATACATCAATAGCACCGCCACCAGCAACTACAGTAGAGTTTTTCATAGCCCTTCTAACAATCATAATAGCATCATGTAAACTCCGCTCTGCCTCCTCAATAAACTAAAATCATCAAAGTCAACAATCAGAGCCAAGTTTCAAATCATAAACAAAAGATCATGATCACAATAATCACAAACCTGATCTGCACCACCACGAAGAACAATAGTGGCAGTCCTACCAGATGGGCATCCACTAAATATATTAAACCGCTCATTTCCAACCTGCCTCTCTTCAAATAGGTCACAAGATCCAAGGACCTTTCAAAAAGAAAATATAATTTCAGCAGTCAGCTGAGAGAAATATAAAGTTCATTTTAAGTCTTTAAGTTATAATATGATGTTTAAAGAAAACGTAAATAAAACAATTTCCAAAAAGCTTTGAGAGATAGGACACTCCATTTCGTTATTTCTAATTTGTGAGGCAAAAATCAAGAGAATAACCTCGTCAATGATATTGTTCACAGTTGTTTGAACAGTTCCACCTGTAGCTGCAGCAACTCGCTGCAAATCTTCTTCAGTAACACGACCAGCACAAAAAATATCACGATCTGCAAAATACTGCACACAGAAAAGAAAAAAAAAAAATAATGCGGTTCACCAAATGACTTCCTTCCAACTTTGAAGAGAAATTTTGAAGAGCTAAATATAATAACTCATATTCTGATTTTCCCAGAATAACAAAGAGCTAGTAGCTACTAAAGATGTTAAAAACAATACCTGAGTTGCCAGATCACCAATAGCAAGCCGTGACAGAACAACCTTGGCTCCACTATTTGCACATTTATCTAACTTGTCATAAATAATATTCCATTCTGCGTCCACAATTGACTGATACTGCAATGGATCTGACAACCTGTGATATTGAAATAAATATTTGCCAGGCTAAGCAATCATTCTCTGAACTTAATGGGAAGCAACTCTGTAGTAGGTAGGAAGAAATAATTAAAAGGTAAAACTCTAACCTGATCTCTGCATTTTCTTTCTCTGATTTTAACTCCAATTCTATGTTTAGCAAAAGTATCTTGGGGTTTACAAACTTCTTCGGTTGCTGCTCAAAACCAGCATACGAGAATGTCTTTTTGAAGGCAACACCATTCACGAGAAAAGAATCCCTCATGGTACCTCCAGGAACCTACAAAAGTAAATCAGCACAAAACTGTTATACGACGAATCAGACGCAGAAAGCACAAACGAGAAAGGATGAAGCAAATGATATATGACTCAACTGAAATGTTGCACTACCTAAGCAAATAAAGAATAGTCAGTTAGAATTCCAAATACGCTCAAGTCTGATGGTGCTCCCAGCGAACATCCAAAACATGTTAACATCAATTACTTGGAAGTTAAAACACACATTTCTGGTCAAGAAATATAACGTAACTAAAATTCTATTAAATTGTTGGTTTTGCAGGATAATTTTTTTAAATGAGCACTCCAAATTCGTTTTACTAGGACTTAGAAGTGACAGCCTACCATATGCTGCTTATTGGGTGTAAGCCTCCTAACCTCCACTTAATGGAATTAGTATAGCCACATATATAGATAACTCAATGCAGTGGGAAATTATGAAGAAAAATCAATATTTATGATAGTTAGGGGCACTAAAATTGAAAAATAATTTGAAACTGCGAATTCAGTAGTTCACCAATAATAGATTATGATAATTCGTAGATTCAATGAAACCTCAGTGCCAGTACCCGAATAAATATTGCATGAATAGGATGATATTTTCAAGTCTTTGATGTAAACGAAGTTTCTTCCCAGGCAGATGAGAAATGTCCGTGTTCTACATATCGAACCATTACTCCCTCACCAAATTTACAGCTCTCAATTCCTTTCTGGGATGTCCCATGCGCAAGTGAAAAATGCCCCAAAATTCTGAAAAAACAATGGTTGTACGCAAGATGCAATAGTGGAAACTGTTTGGAGCATCCTTATACATGCAAAACCATATAGGATTTGTTTCTGAAAAACATTATTCTTCTGAGTAAATTTTATGAAATATCTGAAGTACCTTATATTTTTCTGTTTGGCACTTCCATGATATTACATACTACTGACCAGGTATCATAAAATAAAAGTTACGGTCTACTGACAAGGTCTAAGATGTGCAACTCAAATTTTTTTCTAACGCACAAGACTATTAACATCTTATGAAAGCTCACAATAATCAAAAAATAAAAATGAAAATCCATGTCCAAGCAAGTGCTTCTGGTAATCTATTTTGAAATAAAACACTAAGATGCTAAGCATATCTCCACTTGAAGATAATTGATCTTCATACTTCCTCTCAATCAAAAATCTCAAATCACAAAAAGTTTTGAAATGGTCATCAAACTCTCGCAGAACATTATTGACAAGACTTAAAGCTGCCAAACACTAGAACAGAAAATATGTGGTACATAAATTATAGCAATCAGAAATTAGAATTGAATTTCTCCTAAACAAGTATGCAAGATCGAAACGATTCATGGTTAAACACAACAGTCATATACCTTCTTCATTCCAATCATATTTAACCTATCATCATCTCCAATGGCAAGGACAGCATCCACCACCATAGTTGCAAAAACTCCTTTTCACCGCCAATGAGCTTTGAAGACAGTGTTGTAGCAGCACATTTAGCCAGTAAACTCTTCTTTTCTTCCAAGCTTTTCCCCTCTATGCTAACAGCTAATTCTTTGATCTTCTCAATGGCCTGTCAAATTAACAAAACACCAGCAATTCAAAAGGCTCAGCAGTTAGATCTATGCCCAAATTCAAATATAGCAAGGTAGATCTCCATTCCCTACCAAATAAGAAGCTGTCCGATAACTTCGTATAAGGTTTTGAGGATGAACTCCATCTTCAACAAAAGGCTTTGCTTCCTTCATAAATTCTCCTGCAAGCAGAACTACTGTAGTGGTTCCATCACCAACCTGTAGAACGAGCGCAAAATAGCTACAGATTACTTGGGCATGCAACTAGAGAGGGAGAGCCATGATGGATAAGCGAAGACAGATGATATCAAAGCAGTTTAAAGTAAATGCAAAGTCAAACATCAAATACATTCATGAGTAATACGATGGGATGGAAAGTGATTAACTCAATTCACCTTAATACACTTGCCAAGAGAAAAAGAGAGAGAAAAAATGTAAACTTGTGTGCCAACTCCTTTAGGTTGCCCGCTGTTCCTTCTGAAGGTATGCAAACTAACCCTCACAAACGCATTAAAGATCTTCCTTAAGTATAACTTGAAAAGAATACCAATGACAAAATCTCCATAACCAAAAAACGCACTATAGATCACATACTTACTTGTACATGGATCCTGTTTTTCGATTCTGCTCTATCAAGAGGCATCAGAAAATAACCAGAAAAGCTCAAATTCTTTGAAATTAACTCACTTAATGGAATTTATACAATTTATACGAAGTGCATTATCACAAAATTTAACAGCACTAAATTTCCAATGTAGAGTTATTTAAGCCAGATTACTCAATCACCTCGAATAGAAGCCAATGATATTACTATTCTATATTCACTATTTGTGGAGAAAGAACATAGTAAGGAGAAAAAGGCAATTAACAGCCAACTAACAACGAAAATAATACCTCTGAATCTTGAGACTTTGCAATATCAACAAGGATCTTCGCAGCAGGATGAACAATGTCAAGAAGCTTCATTAT
The DNA here is from genome assembly GCA_016081115.2 of Rehmannia glutinosa. Taxonomy (NCBI): domain Eukaryota; kingdom Viridiplantae; phylum Streptophyta; class Magnoliopsida; order Lamiales; family Orobanchaceae; genus Rehmannia; species Rehmannia glutinosa. Next base: position 411,551 of record JABTTQ020001619.1, on the reverse strand, counting down.
GGTGGCACCATCATTGGAGATGGTGGTGTTCCCCTTATCATCATGGATCAACTTGTCCATGCCTCTTGGACCAAGAGTGCTTCGCACAACATCAGCAACAGCCATGCACGCATTTATGTTGCTTATTAATTGAGGTTTCCCTTGAGATGTGTCAGTGCCTTCCTTGAGCAATATGATTTGTGGTTGCTGTCGATTGATCACCATCGTCACAAAATACAATTAGTTTTAGTACAACAAGACCAGCGAATTAAAAGAAAAATAAATTAACTTTGACAATAAAATCATCTACAGTTGATTCAAAAAGTCAAGCCAAGAACAAAGAAGAATAAACAGGCAGGAAGCAAGGTGCCAAATCCTTATCGTAAGGTTGTCCTCTTGCATTAAGAGTGCTGTTTAAACTTATAATTTAATTAAAAATCAGTTCACACATTTTAGGCAAATTTTCTTATTTCTAACTAGTAGGTATGCTGTGGTGCATCATTCATGTCATCCTGTTACATCATATTTTAGCCTCACCATTTCAGGACTGACAATATTAAACAAGATTGCCCAAAGACAACATGGTAATAGCTTCATATATGTTTATTGAATATATTCAACTAAGATAAGCCTTTTTCGTTTTCAAAAATTAGGTGTTTCTTTGAAATTTAACAATAAATTATTAAGTTTATATCAGTTTTAATAGATCTATGCACAATCTTATAACTTGGACTACTCAAACATGTACTTCGTGAGCTCCAATTCACTCCTGCTCTTTTTCTGCACACTGACTTGGAGTTGATTATCTAGTAAGATCTGGTTTTTACCTCCCTTTCACACAGCATTCAGAAACCATAATATTGGGACTGACAATGCACATGAATAAATGTAAAATCGAAGCAGCATAATTCAGAAACACAGAACAGGGAGGTCTGTTGAATTGAATCAATGGTTTGCTAGCCATTTAATCGATGCTTTGTATATTATGATAGCCCTTTGTTTGTTACTTGATAGCAGAATATAACCAAGCTCGTTAATGGGAAAAATCATTGTAACCATCGACTTCATTTTTCCCATCTATTCGTCGAATTTTACAAACGAGGTCACTAATTCAATCTAAGAACAATACAATGCATCTGACGAAAATGAGAAAAAAATCACCTATACACAACGAACTTAATAGCAGTAGAAAAGTCAAGTTACGTCAATTTAAACCAATAATGCAGCGTGGTACAATGTGAAGATGCATACATAAAGAGAACGGAAATTTCACACTCTATAGAAGCATATATAGATTTTAACAGACGGATTATGAGAGGAAGCTAGATCAAGCTCACCATCATGGATGCCATTGTTAGATTTGAGCTTTCCGAGTGTCTTTGTTGAGCGAACTGAGGGAGGGTAAAGAGAATGTTCTAGGGTTTTATGTCTAACGTCGGGGTTTTCTGGTGTTTCATTTGAACCTTAGGGCGTGTTTGGTTTGTCTTAAAAAACAGAGCACATTGAAGGTTTAATGAGTGAAACAATAAAATCGACCGTGAAAGGAGGGTAGGTGATTATTCAAATTTCGAAATGGATCGGATCGCCACGAACTATTCGGGTCTCGGTTTCAAAATATACTGAGGTCGTTCATCAAGCTCTCGGTTTGAAAATATACTCGAGCCTAAATTTCAAGCTCAAACTTTTAAACGAGTCGAACCCGAGCTTACAGATAGTCACCTCAGTTCACGAATATGTTCGTTTGTGCTTACGAGTCCCAGGCTCGAGTTCGATTCGTTAATTAAGCTCGCGAACGTGTTCGTTTACAGGCTCACTAGCTTGTGTTCGAGCTCGGTTCGTTAATTAAGCTCGCGAACATGTTCGTTTATATGCTCGTGCGCCTGTGTTTGAGATCGACTCGTTCAATCGAGTTCGCGAGCATATTTGTTTATAGGCTCGTGAGTCTATGTTCAAACTCGTTTAAATTGTAAAATAATATTATTCCTTGCAAAAAACTATATATCTACGAATTAAGGCTAGACAAAATATTAATCAACCTACAAAACCAGAATCGAACGAAACCAATAGTAATATAAAATAATATAGACTATATAGAAGCACATATATAATAATGAAGTATTTTTATAAAAGTGTTGGTTTTTGATATTTTAAAAATAGTTGGTTTTGTTAAAAATTGAAATATAAAATAAAATTCATGTATCCCACGAAACTTGTCTAGTAATAATTATAAATTTAGACTTAGTAATTAATATGATCATCAACCAGTATTTATCATAAAATCATAAGCATATTACAAATGTTTAAAAGAGTATATAAATTTAAAAAATATATATAACTATCTAATAAACCAAATTAAACTAAAAACATAATACATAATAATATAGTCTATAGTGAAGCACAAATATAATATCAATTATATATACTAAATCAAAAATAAAATTGAAGATATTATCTCATTTGAATTAATAATATGCTTTTGAATTTAGAAGATAACAAATTTAAAAGACAAATAATCTAAAATCAAGGATTCTATCTACACTATTTTAAAATTAGTTATCTTCTTAAGCTTAAATATTATACTATATGTATAAAAATGTAGAAAACGAGCAAGAATAAAAAAAGAAGATCTTATTAGTTTAAAATATGTATTGTTTATAGAATATATTCCCTCATTTGTATTAATAATATAATTTTTGATTTCAAATATATAAAATATCTAATAAAATAGAATAGTTAGGTGAGAACTATTTAATAAAATCGTATAGTTTGGTGAGAACTAAGAAGTATTTAGTATAAACAAACCAACAAAACTCGTGTGCCATACGAGACTTACCTAGTATTAATTATAAATTCGGACTTAGTAATTAATATAATCAACTAGTACTATTTTATCGTAAAGTCATAAACATATTACAAATATTTAAAAGATTGCATGTAAATTTTAAAATATTAATTTTTATTAATAATTTATCCAAAACTAAAATTTATTAGTTAATTATGATTATTTGTTAATAATTTTTAAAATTAAATATTATTAATAGTTTACCTAAAAACTTATAATTTAATTCATTTATAGTTTACTTGTTTAATAATATGTAAATTTTGAGCTATCTCTTGTACATTTGATTTTTATTATTGTATTGCTACAAGTGATTTAGTCTTAATATGCAATTTGATTAATGAATAAGGACACTTTAGCATATATTTTAAGCTTTAACGAACTTGAACTCGAACTCGATCTTTAACGAGCTCAAGTTTCCTTTCACGAGCTCAAATTCGAGCATATAACGAGCCTTTTACGAGTTGAGCTCGAGCTAAACTCGTTAAAACTTAAACGAGCATTTTTACGAGCCGAAATCGAGCTAATCTCGTTAAATATATTAAACGAGCTATTTATGAGTCGAGCTCAAACTGTTTGCGACCTAGTAATTTTCAAACGAGCCGAGCTCGAACTCAATTATGAAAGCTTGTAGTCCTGGGTGTGTAAGTGTAAGGTTTAGAAGGGGGTTGAATAAACCTTACCAAATTTTCGATTTAGGCCTTTTAAATCTCTGAGTTCTACACACATGTGTCCTTGATGGACAATCGAATTAGTCCCCAAGAGAGTTAATCTCTCAACATCACTCGAGAAATAGTTAGTAGAGTAACTCACTGGTACATTGGCTATAATTTGACTTCACCGTGTGGTTTTGTTTTCAATGGAAGACTTAACACCCTTAAGTTTGATTAAGCAAGTTTTTACTGACTTGATTTAAGACTTATAGATTATCAAATGGATAGCAAATTTATCAGATATAAGCAATTAAAAGTGCGTAAATTTAAATCTTTGAAATGTAAATGACACAAGAAAGTTTTTATAGAGGTTCAAGATGGGGTAATTCTTCTACTCCTCTCTTCTCCAACTCCCGAGGAAATCCACTAAGTAATGATCGGTTTACAAAGTGGTAACAAATCCGTACAAAGTCTTGATCACAACAAATGACTCGATCCTTTGGGACTCGACCGAGACGCCTTGATCACTCACCAAGCTTCTCGACGACTCAGCCTTTCTTCACGGCGGCTGCGCTCTACTTGCTACTCAACACTTGCTCAAGCACTTTGATTTGATCACGAAGCCCTCCAAAAGCTTAAGACTTGTTCACCTTGAACCTTTCTACAATCCTTCTTGGAATGTAGACCCCTTGTTTTCGATTTTCCTCTTCAACCCATTGAAGTTCTCTTCCTTCACACAGGTAAGTGTTGGATTGATGTACTTGAGATGTAGGCTTGAGGATTGAGATTGTTTCGATTATTGATAAGCTTGTATATCTCACGTGTGTCATTCATCCTTTTTTTTTTTTTTTTTTTTTAAACAAACTCCTCACCTTTTTATAGTGAACTTTCAAAAATTTGCCCGTTGAAGAGATAGGCTCATTTTTTAAAATCACTTTGCAAATAAGGTATGCGATTCTTGAATTGCCATTTCCTCGTATGAAATGTTTTATCACCTTTTCGTAGTTCGACACGGTGTAGTCTTCCCATTGTTCATTTCTTTTGCACGCTTCCTGGGACCGAGCACTCCAAGAAAGGTAGTATGGAGATATTACTTGTTTAAGTAAATCTCTTGATTTACAGTGCAACGGTTCTTTTTTACGCTTATCTCGACTTGACCGCATTTCCTCGCTTTCCCCGGTGACTTAGAGTCGAACTTCCAATCATGGATGACTCTTCCCCGACGGCTTCACTTGACTCGCTTGCTTGAGTTGACTTGATGTTGACTCGATGTTCCACTCTCACCGCATCTCACCGCTTCTTCATCGAGTTCCTGTCGCTCTTTTCTTTGTTGTACTCACTGTCTCACAAAGAGTTTTCCTTCAAGCCTTCATTGTCTTCTTTCAAGTTGGAGCGTAGGCGACTTAACTCACTGGCTTGGCACTCTAATTGTTACAATACATTTCAAAGCAAGAATTGGGGAGCCAACTTTCTATTCTAAGTTTTACATGGCATTCATCAAAATCTAAACAATAGAATTCCTAACAATTTCCCCTTTTTGATGATGCCAAAACTTAAATCATACAAAGATGCAAATAACAAAGATACATACTGAGATAGTGTATTGACATAGAATGTATGCACATAATCAATCTTTTTATTGATCATATCATTCTTGTACTTAACACAACTCAACAAGGTGTATCGAGTATGTAATTGAAAAAAATTTATAGCATTATTACGTAAGACTTACATTGTATGTATTTACATATAAAATACACGAAGGGTTGACAAAGAAAACACTTCATCTCCTTCATTGCCTCTTCTTTTTCATCTTGATCAAGATCTTCTTCTCTTCTTCTCTTCTTCTCGCATCACCGCTTCTTCTTTTTCTTCTCATATGCCTTCCTGGCGCCTTCATCTTTCCTTATTCTTTCCCTCGTCTCCCCGCCATAGCCGAGTTTGTCTCTTGTTTTCTTCTTCTATTCTTTTTGCATACTCGGCGTTGGTTTTAGCCACTTGCAAGTTCGCCACATGGTCAAGCCCACCCGTAGATCCCTCCTTTCTTTCCTGGATCTACGTATTCAATATTCTTGGCGCGAGGCCTAGTCCAAGCTTCTTCCTCCACCGCTTTTTCTTCCTCTACCTCAAGGCGTATCAGACGGGGCTTCTTCTTTCCCGGTGAGTGCCAATGGAGTGACCAAACAGAGTGATCGCGGTTGTCTCATTGCCTCTGGCTAAACTTCTTCACATAATGTGAGACCCTTTTCTCAAGATCAGTCCCAAGCTTGAGCTAAGGACATATTTGCAAAATAACCTTCGATTCGAGCGTTTTGAATTCGCCAATCGATCTTGCTCTGTCCCGACATCCGAAATGGCATACGTGTCTCTCCGCAACCTGGAATGCCTCCGTGTTCTTTCAAAATGTTCATCACCCTGGCATCCATTCTTCTTTCCACCTCATTCATCCCTCGCTTCAATTTCTTTTCTTTTTCAAATGCAGATACAAAGTGTTGGAGTGGCGAGTCACGGGGAGTTTGCGCTTATAATGTCACCGTGACAGACCCCGTGTGGGGGTTTGTGCAATCATCAAGGTCATATTCTTTGATCCTTCCCCTCAAGATTTTCCTTTCTTCGCTTTCAAAATTTCCTCACCGATTTTCCTTCTCAAATGCTCCTTGTCACCGCTTCCTTTCTTTTCACTTGATTTTCTTCGCTTTAAGGTATTCCTCTTCCCCTTTTTGGCATCATCAAAGGATAGAGAACCCCAGGAACATATCTTTGCAAGCATGAAGTCGAGTCTTCTCGATGGTTGAGTTTTGCTTCAAGTCTCATTGCGTTGTATCTTTGCCGCACTAATTGACATCGAAGTAGCGTTGGATTCTCAAAATCAATTCATCATCTCACCCATGAGAAGGCTGAATTTTCTTGTCATGTGTTCTTCCAAACGCCGTATATCATTTGCATTTCGCTTCACGCAGCACCTTGATCTCGGTAGTGTGAGCTTCAGTGCATATGGTCAATGTGTTCCCGCAGCCGTTTCGCATCAACATTTTCACTCTCCACACCAAAGACTTGTTGAATAATTGTCTGCAAAGTATCTCACCATTCCACACGCATTGATTCTTCTTTGTTGCCACCATTCCCTTATCATGACCGTGATGCCTCTCAAGTCACCGTAGGTTGGCATCTCTCGTTGTCCAGCGATATCCAAGGAGGCCTCGATGCCTCTCCATCTTTTCAACTTCAAAAAAGAGTGCCTTGAACACTTCTCGCATTTCCGCTTGATTCTTCTCGGTGATGGCCATGGCCATACAAATCGAAATCGTTCGGCCGAACAATGGTGCCTGAGTGAAAAACAGAGCGGGTCTCGTGATAGCGTCTTGCTCATTTTCGACTCTTCGTGGAGTTCTCGTATCTCCAAAGGAGAAAGGAAAGATTCCACAAAGGATTCATCACCGCCATCCGGGATTTGTTCGATGATAAGCGGCGGGCGTGAAGTTCTTTTGGGAATCGATCCACCGTAGCTTGAGGAGCCGGAGCAAAGGGTCGCCGTTCACCGGTTTTTGTGGTGCAGATGGCTTGGCTTCTTGAGCCTCAATTGTCTTAATGCCTTCGTTGGTCTCACCGATTTCTCCTTTTGAGGTAGACTGCGTCCTCGGCTTTATCGTAGCGTCATCGGACGATGATGAGATTTCCATTGGTGGCTCATCATCAAAATTAAAGGTCTCCGACGAGTAGTCTTGGGATCGACTTGCTCGTGCCTGGAACATCCGCACTGAGTCTTTTGGATTTGTCATGGGGTTGACTCGAACTTCTTCTTTCGCCTTCCGATCCTGCAAAGGTGACATCGTGGTTGTCCTGGGAATCATGAAGTCGCCGATCTCTTTTTCTCGGATGGATCGATGGTTGCGGGAGGATGTTCTCTACTTCACCAGTGTTACCCCTAAGTCTCAACCTCCCGTGGCCTTCATTTCTCCAGCCTCTCTCTCATCGCTGCGAGGCCTTGGTCTTCCCTTTCGACAAAGTCACCTGCCTTAGGGTCTTCCACAGCCGGCATCCATTGAGTCTCAACCCCATGGATTGCGCTTTCATCGCCTGCAGTGTTAACTCCTGTACGTTCCTTCCTCGGCCTCGACCGCATCGCGCCATTATTACCTTCAGAAGCGCATTGGCACCTCACCGAGATGAGACAGCTCAATCGCCTGAGCTTCGTTGATGGCAACTTCAGCTTTTCTTGTGTTTGAGTGTTCTTTGCTTCGCCTCCTACATTCTTTGTGGGAGTCATCTGCAAGATCCTCCGACCTTGCCGCAGTGGAGGGAGTTTCACCGGGCGCGCACCACCGAGTGACTTGGAGTGGGGTTACTCGTCTCCAAACTCCCTGTTGCAATTGATGGTTCACCTTGTTGGGGCGTGGTGGCACACCTTCAATAGGGGTTGGCTCGACCGGGGTCCCCACTAGCCCGCCATCGCCATCTCCCTTATCGCTTTTTCCGAGTTAGTCTGGGAAGTGGTAAAGAAGAACATCAGCCAAGTTATTTGTCAACCACTCCCATTGGATCGATTTCACCGTGGTTCGGAGGACTCTCCGGTCCCTCCATCGAGTCTTTGCTCGTGAAGGATTCTTGATTCATGCAATGCTTGCCGTGATTCGCAATTCTTCTCGTGGGCGGAAGATTCTCCTGGTTCCTCGTCACTTTCGGAGAAGACATCAAGGAGAGGATGGAAGTGTTCTGGCTTTGCGAGATAGGGCAAATACTTGCCTTTTCGCGTGCTTCGCTTCTTCTTCACTTGCTTTTCTCTCTCTTGCCCTTGTAGATCCGCAGAATATCCATGCAGCTTGTCTTCATCTGAGTGAGCACAAGAGATAATCCAAGGAAATTTAGTAGTTCCTCTTCTTCTTCTATGAATTCAGCCGTTGAACTGCTCCCTCGACTTGCTCAACTTCCATTTTCTCCACTCACGCAGACGATTTTGGATGTCCGGGTAAGGTGGAGATAGGATCATTACATCACTATCTCGCTTGGGCCGGTTCTTCTTGTGCTTCACCGTATGAGCTACAACCGAAAAACTTTGTGTCTTCGGTTGCCTCTGCGATCACCTTCAACAGACTTGTCAAGTTTCATCAATTACATCCGGAGACTCTACTTCTCCAAAGAGTCTCCCAGATATATGTGCTAGCCGAGTAGTGACTCGGTTTTCTCCTGTTCGGATTGCTTTACAAGTCTTCTACGCTCTTAGTTTGTACCGGAGGGGATTTCTGTTCGAGACGGTGTCCTCTCGAGTCTTGGGCGGTACCGGGCTGCTTGTGTTTGTTTTTCGAGGAGGAGCCGTCTAGGCTTGTCGATTCTCTCTTTTGACGATCGAGAAGGAATTTGTGAGTCCTTCTCGACCGCCGGGCAGGGCGGTGACTCGCTGCGGCAGGGCAGTGACTCACGCAGGGCAGGGAGCATGTTTGTTTTCTTTCTTTTGGGCAAAAGATTTCTTGGTAGCGCAGGGCGCCTTTCTTCGTTGGAGAGGAGGAGTATGTCTTCTGGTCACCGATTCCCCTCACCGTGTCGCCTCTTGGCGTACGCCGCTTCGAGCGAGCACCGAGAGATTAGCTCAACATCCTCTTGTTAACATGGAAGGCCTTCCCATGTCTAAGAGGTACTCTTTCACCTCCAATAGCCGCCAATCACCGTGCCATCCCGAGATCCTCCAAATGACCCATCTTCTTTGAAGGACTTGTTCCCCACGCTCGGGCAGAGTCTGCAGTAGATAAACTCAGCCCGGTTTATCTTCTTTTCTTCGATTATTGCAGCCATCACAATCAATTTTGCCTTTGACAAATTGGTCAAAGTCGCCAAATTTGATGTCGATACACTTGGCAACAATATCCAACAATTTGTGATAATCCTCTTCTTCAGCTTCTCTTGTTTGTTTCTTTGTGTATATTATTTTGTCAACAACGCGGACTTGGCTATTTATTTCCATGCGTCGCCCAAGTTTACATCGAACTTTCCTTAATTTCGATTGCTCCTCTGGCGGTAGTGAGCAATATTCACCAAATCTTGGCGGATAGTCACCTTCCCATGAACAGATGACTTGATTCCTTCATCGTGAATCTCAAAGCATTCACGTAGAATTGTGCGACCTCCTCCACATAGGTCATAGGATACTCGATGTTAGAAACGGTTTGATCCTGACGTTTAACTTCTCCGCGATTTTCTTCACCAGGGTGTCGTCGGACCCCTGCTTCACCATTCGTCAAATCCACGGTCGAGCCGGTGTGGATTTGTTTTCCCAACTTGGTAAAGTTATACGTTGGTGCCATTTCTCGAATAATTTCAAGGAAAAGTTCGTAAATTTGATTTGAAGGTTGATAGGGTTTTCGAGAGTATTTGCCTTTGCTTTTTGAGAGAGAGAGATTGAACAGTTTTTAGAAGTGTGAGAGAAAACTGACGAAAAATGGTTTAAATATGGTTTATGAAAGGGCGTGCGACGGTTTTGAATCATGATCGAAATCAACGGCTTGGATTTCGCACGATATTGAGCGCTCATGTCTCGTATTTAATGCGGCAAACATTTATATCCAATCATAGGCTTGGTGTGCGGCTTTATGTCATACACATCATCATTATTATTGACGTGTCTCTTAAAACATTCCCCGCTAAGTCAAAAACGATCAGTGTTTTTGTCACTTTGCTCATAAGTTATTCAAACATCTCTTAGCCGATTTAACTCTCGCTTCTCACATTTCTCTTAGTGACTCAAATTCTCATCACCGACTTGTATAGTCGACTTTTCCGATACAAATGATTCTTGAGCTAATTTTTGTTTTCACTCTTTTTCACCTTCTTTCCTGTTCCATTTCTTTTCTTTGATCCTTCTCATGTCTCATCTTAGCTCAATTAGCCCCAACTCATGTTTGAGTTCTTCAAATCTTGACTCACATAATGGTTTTGTGAAGATGTCGGCTAGTTTGCTTATCGCTTGAGATATATTCCAAGATAATGTCCTTCTTTTCAACATGATCTCTTATGAAATGATATCCGACATCTATATGTTTTGTTCTTGAGTGCAACACAGATTTTGAGTGATTGCAATTGCACTTGTGTTATCACACATGATTGGAATTTCTTTTTCTTCAACTTCATAATCTCTCACTTTGTCTCATCCATAGGACTTGGGCACAACAATTTTGCCCCGCAGCTATGTATTCTCGCCACCGTGTAGAAGTGGCTATTGAGTTTTGCTTCTTGCTAAACCAGAAAATTAATCTGTTTCAAGCATTTGACATGTGCCTGGTACTTTTCTCTCCACTCGCATCCAAAGATAGTCAGTCCGAATAGCCAATTAGCTTGAATCCACCTTCCTTTGATACCATAGCCCTCTTACTTGGTTTCCTTTTAAGTATCTCAATATTCTCTTAGTCAATGCGGTCATATGGCTCTCTTTTGGAGCAGATTGAAATCTTGCACATACACCTACAAAAAAGGTGATGTCCGCTCGCTAATTGTGAGATGTAGCAGTGATCCTATAAGTGCTCAGATCTTGTTTGATCCACAGGCTTGCCATCCGCATCCATGTCCATTTTGACCGATGTGTTCATTGGTATTTTTACGTAAGACTTCTCCTCCATACCAAATTTCTTCATTAAATCTCCTGGTGTATTTTGTTTGACTTATGAAGGTTCCATCTTTCACCGTTTCACTTGAAGTCCAAGGAAGACCATCATGCTCATTTCAAATTTACTTTGCATGAGGTTTGAGAATTTTTCACATTTCTTTGTTAGTGGATCCAAAAATGATGTCATCCACATATATTTGAACAAGCAAGATACTCTTCTTGTCTTGAATTAAAAAAAGTGTTCTATCTACTTTTCCTTTAGTGAATCCATTTTCGCCAGGAATTGTGACGGGTATCATACCATGCTCGGGTGCCTGTTTCAATCCATACAGGCTTTCTTGAGTTTGTACACTTTGTCTCCAAGAGTCTTCCGCTCAAATCCTGGAGGTTGTTCAACATACACTTCTTCTTCCAATAAACCATTCAGAATGCACTTTTTACATCCATTTGATATACAAAGAAATTTTTGTGAGTCGCATAGGCAAGAAACATCTTTATAGCTTCCAATCTTGCTACGAGCAAATGTTTCATCAAAATCTATTCCTTCTTCTTGGCAATATCCTTTGGCTACTGGTCTTGCTTTGTTTCTTACCACAAAGCCTTCCTCGCTCATCTTATTTACAATACCCATTTGGTTCCAATAACATTTTGATGTATGGGTCTTTGTACTAATTCCCATACTTTATTTCTCTCAAACCGATTCACTCTTCTTCGCATAGCTTGAATCCAATGTGTGTCATCCAATGCTTGTGACACATCTTTGGGCTCTATCTTGAGATGAAGCATGTGAACATTGCTTCTTGTTGAGTTCTCGATCTTGTCTTGACACCTTCTCTCATGTCTCCAATGACAAGATCTCGTGGATGATCTTCACCATCTTACGTCCAAAGTTGAAGTAAGTTAGCCGATTGATCGACTTGCAACCGTGTTCTTTGTGGTCGCCTCTCTGGGTCACTCACCGCAGATTTTCCAGTTGTTTTTGAGATTCACTATCTCATCTTCTTCTCAATTGATAATCCCCGCCACCTTCAAAGATAGGGATTCTTCTCAGTGAGGTTGGATGTTTCAAATTATCACCGACTCTTCAATGTCTTTTCCATTTATGTTTGGCTCATCGAATACTACATGAATGGATTCTTCCGCAACCATAGTTCTTTTGTTGAGTATTCTGTAGGCTTTGCTTTCACCGAGTATCCTGAAGATACCTCCTCATCGCCTTTAGCATCAAAAGCCTTTAGGTTGTCTTTGCCATTATTGTGGATGAAGCATTTACATCCAAATATCCTGAAATATGCAACATTTGGTTTTCTTCCACCGGATCTCATAGGAGTCTTTGTCACCGCCTATTTATCATACATCTGTTTTGGGTGTAGCAGTCGTTTGATTGCTTGACCAAAATCTTTTTGGTAACCTCCGCCTGCTAACATGGTCCTTGTTCTTCCTTTGGGTTCTTTCTTCTTCTTTCTCGCAACTCCATTCTCACGTGGAGTCCTTGCGGTGATAGTTCATGACCAATACCATTCTCAATACAAGATCGAGTTATTATTCCATTGACAAACTCGATTCTTCTATCCGATCTTATTTTGATAATGGTTTGACTCTTCTCATTTTGTATCCTTTTCATCACCGTGGTAGCTTTTGTAGAGTTTCTTTCTTCTTGCACATGAATATTGTCCATGTATATCTTGAGTAGTCATCTACTACCACCAAGGTGTATTTCTTTCCACTTATGCTTGCTTGGTTCCACTGGGCCAAATAGATCCATATGAAGCGGATGCAATATTCTTGTTGAGGATGGGCATGTCTTTTCTTTGAATGACGACTTGATTTGTTTTCCTTTCCGACATGCATCACATATACTTTCCTTCAGATATCTCGAGTCGGAAGTCCTTCTACAAGATGACTTTTTTCGCTAGCTTATTAATTGTTTTGAAGTTCGTGTGACTCACTTTTTGTGCCACAACCAACTTGATTCAACAGTGTTTTTGCTAGTAGACAGTCTTTGGTGTTGCGGTTGACCAATCCACTACATACATATTTTTTACTCTGCTTACATCCTTGCAAAAGACAACTTCATTAGATTCAACATTTTTGATTTGGCATATTCCCATGTTGAATCCAACATTGTAGCCCTTGTCGCAGAGTTGATGATGCTTAGTAAATTGAAGTTTAGTCCTTCAACATATGCAACATCCGTGATTTCTAAACCATTCCTTTTGATGGATCCAAAGGTTTCTTATTTCACCAGAGCTTCATTTCCTCCAAATATGACTTTTGCTCCTTTGACTTCCTTGAATTTTGACAGATTTCTCTTATTTCTGTCATGTGTCCGGAATGCCCACTATCCATGTACCAGGTTCCTTGCACTCACTGCTCTTGAACCCGCAATCAAGAAATTAAGTTTTAGGTACCCATTCTTGTCTGGGTCCTGAGGGGTTAGAATTATACGATGATCCAACCAACCTATAGCCAAATGATTTGACTCTAAGAGGTTGCCATCTATCGCTGCCATAATCATAATCAATCCTCGCAAATTGCTTGGGAGTCCAGTTCATACAAAATTGCCTCTTTTGTCTCAGATGCCCGCATATGTGTTTTAGCAATTGCCTTTCTTGGGTAATTGTGGTGTCTTTGAGTGTAGTGCCAGGTGCATATGTGTGTGATGAAAGCTCTTATGCTTTTGGAATGGCCTTTGTTGAGTTCTAGGCCTTTGCCATTTGGGCTTGTATTCCATAAGTCTAGCCGATAGTTCACATTGTTCCAAATCGGCTTGCTTGGATATTTTCTACCATTCCCATCATATGTATTTCTTTTATGAGTTTTCTGGGGTTTTGGTAGCTCTGCTTCTTCTTTACTGAGTATTTTCTTTGAGTCCGCCGAGGGACTCATAATCTTTTCTCACCGGTATCTTTCAAAGACTCTCAACCGGGTCGTTTTTCCTTTTCCTTTGTAACCAAGGCCGGTTTGCTAGATTGTGCTTTGGATTGAAAGTGTGTGCATCATTTAGAGTTTTGGATTTTTCGACTCTTCATGACTTGAAGATCCTTTTTCCAAAATTACTTTTGAGGTTTGACATGGCACAAAGGAATTAAATCCTAAGCTGTCTTGTCTCCACATTCTCTTTGACTCATAATAAGATCATCCAATGATTTAGATGCCTTAGTGAATGAGGCAATAACATTTTTGAGGTCATTCTCCTCTTTTCTATAGCAAAGCAATTTCTCGCTATTAATTTAGCATTTTCAAATTTTTAAACTTTTATTCTCATCAATATTTTGACTTAGAGTACTCTTGAGTCGCTTTGAGTTTTGATTTTTGAGTAGTCGTTTCCTCATTCAATAGTGTGTGTGAGGTTTTAATGTGCTCAAAATCTTTCATCATTTTGCCTAATGAATCATAAAGATCAGTGGGTGATGAAGTGTGTGTGTCACGATCCACTATCACTATCACTAGTGTCGAGCTTGTTGAGTTAGATTGTACCTCATCTTCTTGATCTTGTTCTTTGGCCATTAAGCGGATCAAAGCTTCTTCTTCGAGTCACTTGAGTAGTCACCACACCGCTCCGAGTCACTTTGTCTCTCTTGACTTGACTGTCTCAAAGAATCTCTGCAGCCCATCATTGCGCTTTTTTCTTTTTGTCTTCTTTCTCTCAAGACCTTTCTTTCTTCTTTCGTTTCGTCTTGTTGACTACAGGATATGAGCAAATAATGGCATAGTGACTGGTTGTCTACAATTCCAACATAGATATTCCTTTTTGATCACTCTTTCTATTCTTGAGTTGTCACTCTTTTGATACTCAACTTGTTGATGATCCGTTCTCTTGTGGCCTATCATCCTCTTGATTTGGAGGGAGCCGAGTGTCTTCCGGAGGATTCACCCTTTCCTCTCTTGTAGTTCTTGTTAAAGAACTTGTTAAATCTTTTAACCATCGGGCTATTTCTTCCGGGTCAATCGCTTCTCTTTGACCTCAAATTTCTCTCCTTCCGTCTTTGACAACTGTAGCAAATTGTTTTGGGTACAAATTGCCTCTTCCTCGTCTTTTCTCCTTCACCAAACTCGTAGGCTTTGAGGTCCGAGAATAACTCATGATTGGATGTCTTTGATAGGTCCATGGAGTGTCTCAATGCCATGACCTTCATTTCCCATTCAATTTGAAGACTTTTTAGGATCTTCATACACATTTCTTCTCAGTGTATATTCCTTTCCAAGTGTAGACAGCTCATTTGTGATCTCTCAGAAACCGAGCGTCCGGTTGATCCAGGTTTTCTCCGAGATCATTTTAAAATTCTCAAATTTTTGTACAACCACGATAGTTTGTTTTCTTTGATTTGCTCCGAGCCTTCACAAATCAATGTCGCTTGTCCCAAATTTCCTTAGCGCTTTTGCAAGATTTCACTTTATTGAACATGGCTTTGTCCAAGTTTTGTAGAGAATGTCCTTGGCTACATTGTCCAGGTTGTATCTTTTTCTCGTCATCATTTGTCCACTCGGTTCTTGGTTTTTCAACCATGACCGTCCGTCAGGTCTTCTTCCCCTTCACCGCAATCCTTCGCATTACCGTGTTCACCTTTAATATTTGCGGAGGCCCATCTTCTATCACTATCCACATCTCATCATGTAATCTTTGATAGGTGAGCCTCGCATGAATTTTCCAATCATCAAATTCTTCAATAGTGAACATAGGAATGCGTGTTAGATTTGCTTCCATGATAATAACTTTTAATGATAGAAAAGAGTTTTGAAAGTTTAAGTACTAAAGCGGACTTTTGAAAAGTTTGGGAGATCTAGTTCAAGAACTGGTGCGGAGGGTTCAATGAACCAACCGCTCCGATACCACTTGTAGGTCCCAAGGGGTGTAAGTGTAAGGTTTAGAAGGGGGGTTGAATAAACCTTACCAAATTTTCGATTTAGGCCTTTTAAATCTACAGAGTTCTACACAAATTGTCCTTGATGGATCGAATTAGTCCTCAAGAGAGTTAATCTCTCAAATGACTCAAATGAGTCATTAGTAGAGTAACTCACCAATTTGCTATAATTTGACTCACCATTGGGTTTTGTTTTCAATAAGACTTAACACCCTTAAGTTTGATTAAGCAAGTTTTTACAACTTGATTTAGTACTTATAGATTATCAAATGGATAGCAAATTTATCACAGATATAAGCAATTAAAAGTGCGTAAATTTAAATGTTTGAAATGTAAATGACACAAGAAAGTTTTTATAGAGGTTCAAGATGGGGTAATTCTTCTACTCCTCTCTTCTCCAACTCCCGGAGGAATCCACTAAGTAATGATCGGTTTACAAAGTGGTAATCCGGATACAAGTCTTGATCACAACAAAATTGACTCGATCCTTTGGGACTCGGTCCTGAGACGCCTTGATCACTCACCGGCTTCTCGACGACTCAACTTCTTCACAGGGCACCGCGCTTTGCTACTACAAACTCACTTGCTCAAGCACTTTGATTTGATCACGAAGCCCTCCAAAAGCTTAAGACTTGTTCACCTTGAACCTTTCTACAATCCTTCTTGAATGTAGATCCCTTGTTTTCATATTTTCCTCTTCAACTGATTGAAGTTCTCTTCCTTCACAAGGGTAAGTGTTGGATTGATGTACTTGAGATGTAGCTTGAGGATTGAGATTGTTTCGATTATTGATAAGCTTGTATATCTCACGTGTGTCATTCATCCTTTTTTTTTTTTAAACAAACTCCTCGGCCTTTTTATAGTGAACTTTCAAAAATTTGCCCGTTGAAGAGATAGGCTCATTTTTGAAAATCACTTTGCGATCGTTGGTATGCGCTTCTTGAATTGCCATTTCCTCGTATGAAATGTTTTATCACCTTTTCGTAGTTCGACACGGTGTAGTGCTTCCCATCGTTCATTTCTTTTGCACGCTTCGACCGAGCACTCCAAGAAAGGTAGTATGGAGATATTACTTGTTTAAGTAAATCTCTTGATTTTCGGCAATTCGGTTCTTTTACGCTTATCTCGACTGACGCATTTCCTCGCTTTCCCCAGGTGACTTAGAGTCACCTTTCCAATCATCGGATGACTCTTCCGCCACTTCACCAGACTTGGCTTCTTTCGAGTTGACTTGACTGATGTTCCACTCACCGCATCTCACCGCTTCTTCGAGTTCCCTGTCTCGCTTTTCTTTTGTACTCACTGCCTCACAACAGAGTTTTCCTTCTTCATTCTTGTCTTTTTGCAAGTTGGAGCGTAGAATGACTTAACTCGCCTTGGCCACTCTAATTGTTACAATACATTTCAAAGCAAGAATTGGGAGCCAACTTTCTATTCTAAGTTTTACATGGCATTCATCAAAATCTAAACAATAGAATTCCTAACAAAGCTCGAATCGAACTTGAGTTGATCCCAAAACTAAATGAGTCAAACTCGAGCATGTTTGGCTCGGCTCGCTTTTGCAGTACCCGATTATTCTATAATAAATTATTAAGTGAACACCAAAAAAAATAAGAAAAAAAAAAAATTGTCCCATGAAAGAAGAATATGAATATTCTAAAGTTTGGCAAAGATGAAACATATTTCATGTTCCACTTTTTGTGTTTCACTTATGTTCCACTCACTATATTACATGGTGGACACGTGTTAACATATAAATATGTGATGTTAATTTTCTAGATGTAAATATACACTTCCATCGTACAAACATGTTATATTAAGATTTTTGAAGATTAAGACTTAGATTCGTTCTAAATTTTCGTTCATAAAGTCTTTTATTAAACACATTCTACCCATTTTATATTTTGAAAACAATAACAAATATTAATTTAAATTAATACCACTATTTTTTTCAAATAACATTGCATAAATGTATAATCAATCAAATTATAAATATGAAATGAATCGGATCCACTGATATAACTTCTAAATAAAATTAAAAAGACAAACTCTTAGTTATTGACATATTTAATATCCACTCGCAAAATCAACATCACTAGTTCATTTTCTATTAGCTTTGGTCCGAAAATGAACTAAAAGTCTAAAACCCATAGTGAAAAACGCTTGTAAAACATGGTCGGACTTGAAACTATATATACATATTCAAACTTTTATCACATTTGTTTTTTATTTTTAAAAAAGTTGAATTAGTACTATTCTTGTTGGTGTTATAAAGATCATTGATCCGACTAAGACCCATCAAAGCATCAATTGCCAATTAATCAAGAATTACATCTCAATAATCATATAACAAAATCCAATTGTACTTTGTTGGTTTGAATCGATCAACCACCAAGAATATCTTCAAATCCGACTCAAGAAAGTAAGACTACGCCTACCAAATGACCCGGATCTACACACATAACATGGCTAATGTCATATCACATGTATTAAACGAAAAATTATTTTCATAAACATATGAATAAACAACAAATCGATTATTCGATACTCAGTTCGAGAACACATGCTAAAGCTTGTTTGAGTTCGACTGTTAATAAGTTAAACTTGCACATTGTATTTCCGTTTAATAATAGCCGAATCTCGGGGTTGATTATAAATACTAATAATAAAGTATGTGTAAAATGATATGCTACTCATCTTCGTATTTAATTAAACATTGTTTAAACTCAATTTAACAAGTAATTAAATTATACCATAAAATAACTTTTAAAATTCAATAAAACTTTAGATAAACTATAACAATCAACTTAGCTCGAGTATACCTCAACATATACAAAATACCGGATGAAGTCTTATATTGTAAATTTTCGTTTTATCGCTTCTTCCACCGCATATATGATTGTCACGTAGTCTTACCGAAATTACCCCTAACTTTCAAGTTTCAACCATAAATTTTGCCCTAATGAACTTCGAGAAATAAATGCTAAAACAATTGAAAAAAATTGAGACCACAGAAGTCCGAAAAGCAAAAGCAAAAGATAGCTCCCAGTAATGGCCCAGCAACGAATAGCGCTGTTCTACGTGTATGCATGCCATTCTCTAAGGAAGTATGGCGGCCATGAGCTTCACCTCTGTATCACTCAGTCCACCGGAACTGTTCTCAAACCACCGTACCGCCGCCATGTCTCTCCCTAGAAGGCGACCCCTTTCCATATCTTTCGCCAGTGTTTCTTCGCCGGAAGCGTCCACTGCACCTCGGGAAAACCCACAAATCGAGCTAGAATTCGTCGGGGTACATATAATTATCATCTTTTTAGTAATTGTTTTTTGAATTCGTGATTATTATGCTCGGTAATTATTTCTATAATTAGTGCCCTAATTTTGCATAACTGCTACTTTATGGTTCGTTTGCTATTTCGTAAATGCGAGATTGATTGGCATTTGCAATCCAATTGGCCTTTTTTTTGCTAATCGTCAAACGAGTTAATGGAGAATTTAGTAATAGTATTTCCTGATTTTCTTTATATATGTTTTAATTTTATTCATTGGTGATAGCCTAAACCAGGAGATGCAGTGAACAGAGCCACAGCTATAAGTGGAGAGAAGCTGCTTAGGAACATAATGTTGGATAACAAGATTGAGCTCTATGCTGCTTATGTAAGTTTAAATAAATGTCTTCACATGTGTTCATGAGTACAATTTATCATCATATATGTGTTCTTAGTGACTAGTGAGGATTATTGTTTATTACACAATTGGATTAGTGGAGTTGGGGATCAAGATTGCAGTTGTCTTTGAGTTTTAATATATAAATTTTATTATTTATAGAAAAGATATGGACTAGTTAGATCAGAAGCACAAAGGGTTTCAACAGCCTCCCGTTTCTGACCGACGTTACATCATGTTAATTTAAGTCATGTTCTGTGAATTTCCTTCTTCTAATGGTGAGTTCTTCTTTTTGGTCAGGGGAAGGTAATGAATTGTGGAGGAGGTGGAACTTGTGGTACATGTATTGTGGAGGTAATACAAGGCATGCGCTTCACATTTTGGTATCATACTAAATGTCATGTTCATTTTTTTTTTTTGATGTCATGTTCATGTGCATATGAGATGTGCCCTTTATTGCTTAAAGCATTTTAGAGGATCTATTACTCAATAGGGGAAAAATTAGCTTCTAGGATTAGATAAATGCGAAGAGAGTTATCTTTTTCTACCTGAGTGCCCCCCCTGGCAATAGATAATTAGGAGAACTAGATCTCCTGTGAAGTAATTTCTGACACATATTGGCTCATGGAGATCAATTAAATTTGTAGAGTTACAATCTCTGTAGATTTGTTGGACGTTACTCGTATTCGGATTCACATCAACTTACTATTAGCATATGGTTTGTGTCTCCTGCAGATCATTGATGGAAAGGATCTCCTGAATGAGAGAACAAATACAGAGCTTAAATATCTTAAAAAGGCATGTTTACTTACTGCATGGTCTCAGCTGTTGTTGCTGCGTGTGTGTGTGTGTGTGTGTTTTTTTCTTTCTTTTCTTTCTTTTTCTTATTTATTTAAGTTGGATGTAATTTCAAATCAATCTCGTAGAGATTTCATAATGTTTGCTAGTGAGGAAAGGAGAAAAACGGTATAGAATGAAGGATTTGGATTCCAAAGTACAGATTTTCTTTTTGGGTTAATTACAGAAACTACCCATGAGATATAGCCTAATTACAACAAAAAAAAATCTGTCATCGTTTAAAATTACAAATACCCATTGACATTTTTTTTATCTTACAAGTTGCACCCTCAACACATCATCAAGAGAGAGTGTTTGTTATGTAAACACAAACCCGATCAAGGGGGTATTTGTAATTTTAAAAGATAACTGGAGTTTTTCGTACAAAAGCTAAATCTTAGGGGGTAGTTTTTGTAATTGTCCCATTTAATTTTCAAAACTTAATCTGTTTGTTGTGTCAGTAAAATGTATGTGCTTCCATGTTTTAATGATCTCACAGAAACCAGAGTCTTGGAGGCTGGCATGCCAAACTATAGTCGGGAATAAAGAAAACTCCGGAAAGGTATGCTCTCAATACTTAAAACTTTATGTTAGCAAAATTTTTGCAGTACAGTTTATATAATTTGGAAAAATCTAATCGACAAATATTCTTGGAAGGAAAAAGAAGAAGAAGAAAAAAACCATATACCTAAGCTACGCGAATTTTCAGTGTTTACGTAACATAATTATTCATGTTCTGCAGGTGGTTGTCCAAAGGTTGCCCCAATGGAAAAAATGATGATCTAGGAATCAGACATTTTACTTGAAAGGAGCTCATAATTTATGAAGAGTTACATAATCATTACAAGAAAATTCGGAAATTCTTGCTCCAAAAGACTGTTTAAGTTCCACAGCTTTCTTAAACTGTTTAAAACAATTTCATAGTTAATCATTTTGTGTATTGAGAAGGAAAATGATCTAAGCTTGTTTCTTCCCTTTGCTCTCCATGTTGTGTGTTTGCTATCTGTGATGCATGGTAATACAGGGACGGAGCTAGGGGGCCGGCCCCCCCTCAATTTCGATTTTCTTTAATCATTAATATGAAATTTGTACATATAATTTAATAATTTTAACATTTTGCCGCCTCTTAAAAAATAAAAACAAAAACTATTTATCTACTAGTTCTAAGGAAAATAAATTCCACCCCCCTAAATCTCATTTTCTGGCTCCGTCCCCCGTGGTAAAATCACGGTGCTAGTTCAGCATTGGTTCTTGCTTTTAAAAGTATGATATTCGATTTTTATTAATGATAATTGAGTTTTTTTTTTTTTTTGTAATTAGACTAAACTTCAGGGTAGTTTTTATAATTAACCCTTTAGATTTTGATCATCCAAAATAAAATTAAAAATTTGAATGGTCTTTGGTCCATCTTGACCAAACATATTAAAATCTTGAGACAGTAAAATGCTTCCCCAAATTAATATATGGTGTTAAGGCAGTAGATCAACAAAACCGAAAACCGCAAAACCGACTACCTTCAACCAAACCGCATCACACCGCTGGATTGCTTAATTATTGAAAAACCGCGATTAATATTTTTTTTCTAAACCGTAATAAGATGGTGCAATTACAATTTGAAGTTTCAAACCGCACCGTTTCATATTTTTAGAATATAAATATATATATATATATATTATATTTTCTATATATGTCATTACATTTCTCTAAATCTATAGTATATTTGTGTATAATTATGTATTGTCATATTTAATTATTTTCACTTGTGTATTATAGGTATATTAGTCAATTTACTCAATAGTTTAAACATCAAAGCCTTCATTTCTTGTTATGAATGTAGATTGAGATTGAAATATTCAAGTTATGGGGAGAGCATATTAGTCAATTTATTGTTCGAAAAACTTTGTAGAGGTGCTTATTTATTTGTAACTATAATTAAACTAGGAGCATAAACGGAAATTTAAAGACCCCTCTCCATACTTTTAGATTATGACTAAATGAAGAAGAACCATGGGTTGATACTTGAAAATACTAAAAATGGTTTTTAGACTGTAAAATATAAGAAATACTTTTTTTAGTGATTGCAAAAACTCATATTTCTATTAGATTCAACTATTATATGTTATTGAAGTTGTTATAATATTCACTTTAGGCAATTACAACATATTCTTAACTTTTTAATTATCGAATTGATAAGTTGTTTTTGCTCATTCTTATTGTACTATATAATATTCACTTATTGTATCACGTTAAAACCGAAAAAAAGTATCTAAAACCGCCTAAAATTTATGAAAACCGCATGTTTGTTTTATTCTAAAAAACCGCGACTTGAAATCAAACTTGTGGCCGAACCGCACTTAGCATTCCAAGTTTGAAAATATTGAAAAACCGCCCAAACCGCACCTTCGATCACCCCTATATAAGTGTCAAATGTTTTAAAAAGACAAGGAAAACTGTTTCCCCATTTAAACAAATCTACCTTCACCAAGAACAGACAGCTGGAGGTGGAGATCATGAATTGAATGAATTTATTTTGGATAGATATATATTTTTATTGTAAATATCTTATTTCGTTAAATTTTATCTACATACAGTTTCATATTTTTTAGTATATAAATAAATATAAATAAAGGATGATACTTTTACAATAATATAATTAGGGATAATTACAAAAAAAACCTGAGGTTTGGGCTAATTACAAAAAAACCTAGAGATTTTCAGAAAATTACAAACCCCCTTTAGGTTTGATATGCCTTACATTTTCTCTTCGTATGCAGATTTTTTTTTAAATTTTCCTTTACATTTATCAAAATATTACTTTTACCCCTTTAAATTTAAGACAATCAAACCTCAAGGGGTTTTTTGTAATTTTTAAATTTTTTTTTTTTTTTTTTTTCGTAATAGCCCAAACATTAGGGAGCTTGTTGTTGTAACTATCCCATAATTATGAATAATGCATTTTAGTTTTAATACAATTAATAATAGATAATTTAACTGTATTGATGTATAATGGGTTCTACAACATTTTGTTTTGAAGACTGTAATTGTTTTGGGGGGAAATTATTCTGAACATCAAATGTTTATAAACTCAAGCACTTTAAAAAAGTAAACAGAATTTAGTTAACTTTCATAATTCTGAAAAGTTATTTTGTTTGACTTGACTAAGTAAGTAATATGGAATATAATTTTATTCAAACACTTATAAAACTTATTTTGGAATGCAACTAACTATAAGCTTTAAAAGCATCTCTTGTAATTTTTTTTTATATCTAATAAGATATAGAAATTTATAAAACATTATGAGCTTTGACCAAAACCCTCTAGTAAATTCACTCTTAAAAACGTTTATTCCAAGTGAAAATGTTTTATATCTTCTTCGTAACATATAAGCGTGTTAAATGCTCTAAAAAAAATATCGTATCAGATCTATCTATCTTTTTTTTTTTTTTGAAGAAAATACATAGTATTGTTAGCCTAATTTCCGACCAATTATTTAAAAAAAAAAAAGAAATTCAGACCAATTTATTTGAAATTCAAGAAGTCAAATTTGATAATCATTATGTTTCATGCTACCCATTCAAATTTCCCTTCTCATTTCCTTTTCTGTTTTTCTTGGAGATAAATTTGGAAAACCATTAAAATAATAAATTAGAGACAGACAAACCTGGAAGTAGAAAAATCAGGAGTGGAGATAGCGGAATTTTATTTTTGGAATTTCCTAATGTTTCAAACTTGTCTCCAGCCCGCTCTCATGTCTGTATTTACTATATATATAATATATACATACATTTCTCAGACATGCTATCAGTTACACACTCTTTCTTATCTACATAAATGGACGTTTCATTTGTCTGAATCTAAAAACCCTAACTTTCCTCTGCAGCTCGGTCGCCATATAGTGAGCTCAGCTCTTTTTTTCTACATTTCTTGTTTTTTTTTTTTTAAATTTATTTTGTCATATGGGTTCACATTTCTCTGCTTTTATTTGCTCTGTGGTAGTGTTTTAATACGTGGGTTTGATTTTATACTTTGTACAGTATTGTAAAGTTTGAATCTTTATCGTCCATTGTGTTTTGAGCTTTTTTTCTTTTTGAAATTTTAGATGAAGTTTTTATTTTCAATCACATTTTAAAATGGAAATTATCATTAGAAAATTTTGAAAAATTTAAGATGCTTTCATGGATCCATGGAGTCGAGGTGGTGGAATCGGAATTTATTGAAAAATGTATTCGAATTTGAAACGAAGAATGCCTAGTTCCAAATCTGGGAATTTGAATTTATTTGAATTTTAAACAGTGGCTCTAAGAGTGTTTGCAAACTTTATATAAGAAAAAGTGATTCTCAGATTCTAGATTAATAAAAAAATATTGTTGTTTTTCGCGTCTAGAAGCTGAAAATCACTTTTTGTTTAGAGTTTGCAAGCATTGTCTAAGATTTGTTCTGTTTGCTTCTTGCTTAGTAATATCTAGCAGCTATGTCAGAAATTATTGTCTATGTTATGAATGTTCAACAGGATTTTGCATAAACATAATTTCTAATAGTTGTTTGCAAACTTTAAAAAAGAAAAAGTGATTCTCAGATTCTAGATTAATAAAAAAAGTAGTTGTTTTTCGTGTCTAGAAGCTGAAAATCACTTTTTTAGAGTTTTTGTCTCTTTGTTCTGTCTGCATCTTGCTTAGTAAAATTTGGCATGTTCAACAGGATTTTGCATAAACATAATTTCCAATAGATCAATCTTATAATTGCAGCAATCATGAAGACATGTTAGTTTGATACACGAACCGTCGTCCCCATGAGGTACGCAGTTATGAATAAAGAGAATCAATCTTCCTACCTTGGAGAGCCAACCGTCCGGATCACACGAGCCGGGCAAAAGCCTTAGGCTCAAATGTAGGATTGCCACCATTACATCCTTCATCAAAACAGGATGGCAAGATTTTGCGAACAAACGCAAAAAGAGCAGCATCGGGTGATAAGAAGCCTCTAGCCGGTTCAGCTGCTTGTCCTAAGAAAAGGGCTGTTCTTAAGGATGTAACTAATAAAACAAATCACAATGCCGACAAAAACTGCATCAACGCAAGCATAGCTCTGGTATGATTACTATGATTATTTATTATCGTCATTTTTGAGGAAATAAAACATTGAGTTCTCCGATTGTGTCGTTGAGCTTTATTTTGTGAACAATTGCGTTGCTCGTTTTTGTGAGTGCAAATTTACTGAATACGTACATCGTTGGTTGTCAGCATAGCAAACAAAAAAAAAGGTGGAGAAAATGCTGAGAAATTGGTTATGCAAAGAACTTGAAAATCGAACCAACTGCATTTATCGATCAAATATGATGGATGCAGCCGGTCCGATTCCTAAGAAGGCAAATTCCAGTAAGTAAATTCCAAGTGCAAAGTCCATATAGTAGATATTTGACTTTTCTAAGTGATCTTGATCAAGAATGTGAAAGTGCAAAAATGTATACTCCTCAATTTGCACTAATCACCTTATGGTTTATGGTGAACATAATCAAGTTCATATATTATAGGGATAATTACATAAAAACCCTGAAATTCGGGCTAATTGCAAAATAACCCAGAGGTTTTCTAAAATTGCAAAAACCCCATAAGGTTTGATTCTACTTACATCTTCCCCTTCATAAGCTCAACAGCGCTAGAGACGTCGGTAGTCTCAAATCCATCCCTTCCCCCACTCTCTATTGGCTCACAAAAATTATTTCAAAACCCCCAAATATTTGTAGAAATATTACAATTAACCCCTCTAGATTTAATACATAGTTAAACATGATGAGGCTTTTTGTAATTTGGAACCATCTCTGGATTTTTTTGTAATTAGCCCAAACCTTGGGGGTGTTTTTGTAATTATCGGTATATTATATTCAGCTTTGAATGTAAACATGGTGAAAAGTTTGCTCCGTATCTTTACATTGATTATTTCTTAGTGCGGTTTTCGTTCAAATGCTATCATAACGGTGAAAAGAGAAAACTCGATATCTAATCAATCTTCTCTTTACAAATGTTGCCGATAAATCAACCTTATTAAAAAAAAATCAGTCTGATGTGATTTTCAGTCATATGAAAAATGCACGGTACAAGCTGGAAATTTATTTGTCTTTACTATTGCATAAAACAATTTGCTCGCTTAAATCGACTTAGCTATATATTGGATCTAATGTCCTCTTCAGCTAGTATTGCTACCAATTAAACATTTTGGCTGATCATGCAGAAGAATCAAAAGTCTGCAAGAAAGAGGAAAACTTGGATGTTAGGGGCGTAATCGATATAGATTCAAAACACGAGGATCCACAGATGTGTTGCCTGTATGCTGACGATATATACTATAATTTGTATGCAACACAGGTTTGTAAGGCTGCCACAGCTTGCTTTAATGCCTAAATCTGTTATTCATCGTAACTTCTGCTATAGTTATGAATTATGGACAGCTCGCCACATAATTACAGAAAAATCCAGTGATTTTTGAAAATTACAAAAAGACCCTTGAGGTTTGTTTTGTCTTACATTTTCCCCGTTTATAAGCAAAAGCATATCAAAATCCCTCCTAAATTTTATAGAAATATTACATTATCCCCTTACATTTCGGACAAAATCAAACCTTCAAGGGGTTTTTGTAATTTTCAAAAACCTCTGAATTTTTTTTAATTTGCCCCTCAAGTGTGTTTTTTTGTAATTATCCCAAAGTATTTAATCCTCTGTTTCTCTAAATCACAAAAAACTTCTATTTTCCGCAAAATTCTTCTTGTTTCATGTTGATTAAATGAGTTTTAGTCTTCTCTCAGCTTGCTCGGAGGCCGTTGGTTGATTATATAGAAAAGGTGCAGCGATATATCACCCAGGGTATGAGGGCTATTCTGATTGATTGGCTAGTTGAGGTTAGTTTACTCTTTAGTCTTTTATTTATTTATATTATTTCAACTTCAATTTCGACGTGGTTTCATGTGCATTACCATCCATTTTCAGGTGTCCGATGAATATAGGCTGGTCCCTGATACACTCTACTTGACCGTAAATCTTATAGATCGATTCCTATCTGAGAATTACATTGAGAAGCAAAAGTTGCAACTTCTTGGAGTAACCTGCATGCTAATTGCTTCGTAAGTTAAATTTTCTGTACAAAACGTATATATGTAAATAAGCGCATGCGATCTTTCAGTTCTTTTTACTTCATGCAACTTCTTTTAGTATCATTTCAATCTATCACAGAAAATCATGGATTGTTTGTTTGTCTGTTCGTTTTTTTATTTGTATCCTGCTGGTTTACGGTTTGAAGGAAATATGAAGAAATCTGTGCACCTCGTGTGGAAGAATTTTGCTTTATTACTGACAATGCCTACATGAAAGAAGAGGTATGGCCTTGTCTTTACGTGTAGCCGGTTTCTGCTATACATATGATTTAGGATAATTACAAAACACCCCTGAGGTTTGGGTTAATTACAAAAAGACCAGACATGTTTCAAAATTACAAAAAAACCCTTCAGGTTTCGGTTTCTTTTTGTCTTAATTTTAGGGGGTTAACTGTAATATTCTTGTAAATGTCAGGTTTTTTTTTTGAAATGTTTTCAAAAATCACCGGGGAAAATGTAAGGAGTTTTTTGTAATTTTCAAAGAACTCTGGTTTTTTCTGTAATTAGCCCAAACCTTAGGGTGTTTTTGTAATTATCCCTATGATTTATTATCAATAAGAAGATCTTCAAAACTTGAATCTTGGTTCTTAGTTTTCTGGTTGTGTTCTCAGTCATGATAAGTTAAAATGTATATGCAGAACTGATTTGAGTTCACAATGACAGGTAGTTAAAATGGAAAGTCATGTTTTGAACTTTTGGGCTTCCATTTGTCTGTTCCAACCACAAAGAAATTCCTAAGGTAACCCTGTATCCACATTCTTGCAATGTGTATATCTTTAGTTAGGAATAATTACAAAAACTACCCCTAAAGTTTTGCCTAATAACAAAACAAAGATAAAAATTTCTGATGTATTACAAATATCTTCGTCATGTTTGTATTTATTATAGAAATTACCCCCTCAATTGGGCGCAATCTGTAAAATAGAAACAAATATCGAGTTTTTATTTTTTGTAATTACGCTAAACTTAAAGGATAATATCTGTAAGGCTTAATTACAAAAAGTACCTTAGAGGTTTAACCTAATTACCAAAAACCTCAGATAACTTTCAAAATTACAAAATATACCCCTGAAGTTTTATTTTGTCTAACATTTACCCCCTACATAAGCAAAACATATTTCAAAATTCCCCATCATATTTATAAAAATATTACAGTTTACCCCTTAATTTTAACACTGAATCAAACCTCGGGGATACTTTTATAATTTTGAAAGTTAGTTGGTTTTTTTTTTGTAATTAGGTCAAACCTCAAGGATACTTTTTGTAATTATCCTTTTTACTTACTTACTTACCTTAATGCTTCTTACTAAGTTTACTCTTTCTTAATTGTTGTTGTTTCATAGGAGGTTCATTCAAGCTGCACAAGTTTCTTATGAGGTAGATGAAACGGTGTTTTCGATTATCTATTAAGCGATAAGAAAACTATTTTTTTTCACTAGATCGATCGTTCTCCCATTTCCAGGTTCCTTCTGTTGAGCTGGAATTCATGGCGAATTATTTAGCAGAATTAACGCTAATCGAGTACAATTTCCTTAAGTTTCTTCCATCCATAATTGCTGCCTCAGCTGTATTTCTAGCCAGATGGACACTTGATCAGTCACACCATCCATGGGTTGGTTTTTTCTTCTAAGACCTTTTAATCACATTTATCTTCCTCTTACAAGTTTAACTTTAATACAAGGGATAATTACAAAAAGTACCCTTAAGGTTTGACCTAATTACAAAATAATCCAGATTACTTTCAAAATTACTAAAAGTATCCCTTAGGTTTGATTCAGTGTTAAAATAAGGGGCTAATTGTAGTATTTTAATAAATATGAGGGGGGATTTTGAAATGTTTTGGCTTATGAAGGGAGTAAATGTTAGACAAGATAAAACTTATGGGTATTTTTTGTAATTTTTAAAGTTAGTTGGGTTTTTTCTGTAATTAGGTCAAACCTCAAGGACACTTTTTGTAATTAACCCTTAATACAATGATTAGCATACTTTCTGGGGTAAATTACAGAAACCACCCCAAAAGTTTAGCCTATTCGCAAAAAATCCAGTTATCTTTCAAAATTACAAATACCCCCATATCGACGGTGTGATTAGTAAAACAGAATCATATGTCAAGGGGTAAGGATAACTGTAAATTTGAAAGATACTTGGATTTTTCTGTAATTAGATTGAATCTTAAGGGTATTTTTGTAATTAATCTATACTTGTTGCAGAATCCAACTCTGGAGCATTATACAAGGTACAAAACATCAGACTTGAAAAACACAGTTTTAGAATTGCAAGACTTACAGCTAAACACCAGAGGATGTGTGCATAATGCCATTCGCGAAAAATATAAGCATTCTAAGGTTCGTTTCGTTACATCTTCGGTTTTTTCTTGAACTTTTCCAAGTTTAGGAGAGAAAAAAACGCGATAACCGTTTGACGTTGTTTTTGTCATGACAGTTCAAGTGCGTTTCGACTCTCCGTTCGACAAAACCTGTTCATTCACTCTTCTAAGCATGACTGATTCTACTGGTAGAGATAACTGGACAAGTTCTCATTCTTTTTGTATTTATCTTGCAGCCCCCAAACTTTTGTGTACTGTTTTGTAATCAGTTTCTGGTGCTTCCAGACTGTTTTTGTAACAGGCAGATGTAAAAGGCAAAATGATATTTAGTCAGACTTTAGCATATTTTTGTGGGATAATTACAAAAACACCCCAGAGGTTTGGTTTAATTACAAAAAAAACCCAGACATGTTTCAAAATTACAAAAAAAACCCTTTAGGTTTCATTTTGTCTTAAATTTAAGGTGGGTAGCTGTAATATTTTTGCAAATGTCAGGGCTTTTTTTGAAATGTCTTCGAAAATCATTGGAAAAAATGTAAGACATAATCAAACCTAAGGATTTTTTTGTAATTTTCAAAGAACTCTGAGTTTTTCTGTAATTAGCCCAAACCTTAGGGGTGTTTTTGTAATTATCCCTATTTTTCTTAGTCCTTATTTATTGGGGGTGATTTATTTTGACAGCAGCTAACTACTTGCTGGCTGGTAAAACTAGATAGTTAGTTCTATTTTTGTAAAAGTTGTCAGAATGGGAAATGACATTTAATGAATTACATAATTGATGTTAACATTTGATCCTTGTATGGGCATTTGCCTTGATATGTATCATATCTTTTGCTGAACATTAGTTCTATAAAATTCACCAACATTTAAGTATGTAGCATTAACCAAATAAAGAGTACTTTTGAAAAAGACATGCAATATTATGGTATAGATATGTACAATTCTTGAACTACCTGAAAATTCAAATTCAACCCATTTGACATAGTACAGAGGCCCTCCAACTATATATGCGTTTTTCGACTTCACCTACTAAACTTTTTTTCGTTCTACTTTACCCCTCAACTACACGATTTTTTTATCATGCCATCTCCACTTGGAAATTTGGGAATATTCTACCAAGTGACACACATATGAGGGAGCATGCATGGCACATGATGGAAAATTCCCCGAATATCCCACCAGCAGCTGATGGCACGGTAGAAATCGTGTAGCTGAGGAGGGAAGTGGAACCAAAAAAGTTTAGTGAGCAGAATCAAAAAATGCGTATGGTCTGGGGTGTAAAATGTAATTTCCTCTAATACAATAAATGCCATTCCTACCAAACAATAAAGTAAACAGAAATAAGAAGAGAGAACAATTGCAAATCATTTCACACATTCCCTATATATATCCATATTCCATACAGTCAGGCACAGCTGACAGAAGAAGAGTGCTAATATTACCACTAAACTTTCAAAAGATACAACAGCAATAATTCAAAAAATAAGGAAAAATAGCTGACAAAAGATGTTAGTTTACACTATCCACTGGGGACACCCTTCTCATGCCAATTTCTTCAAACAAGGCCATACACAAAACATCGAAATATTAGACTTTGTAACGATAGGCCGTCATCCGATCATCCAAACAACCCCTCCATACAAGGTAAAAAAACAGAATGCACAAAAAGACTTCGGTACACGCACCAAGCCAAAAAAGTTATAAACGCGTTGTTCAATGAGTTACCAGAACAGCGGTGTTTTTCGGCTATTGGCTGGAGACTAGCGGCATTCTCCAAGTGGGTCCAAATTTCCTTCCGTTTTTCAGCCGCTAAGTTTACTTTTTCTTGTTCCTCCCGGTACTTGCAAATGCAAGACAATATTAGGGCATCGTCCATTTCGGTGAGCATCTTTCTCACATTTAGGGTTAAATTTAGGACAGCCTGGTTCCAGTGGTTTTGTGCGTTCACTTCCAGAGCTGGGAATACTATCGGCAGAATAACTTGCCGGTTATGCGCGATAAGATTAATGATCTGGTCGTTATTCCAAAGAAACAGTGCTCTCTCAGCTACCTGCGCAATAAAAAGCAGGAGAATATTATAATTTGAGCAAGGCAAAAATACAGGGGAATATGATTTTGTCAAATTTTGCAATTGTATCTCCTAAAACAGCTTGGATATTTCCACTCTCCATTTACCGATCATAATCAAACAGTTCTGGATGAATACGAAAAATCATGCCTTTAACAATAAATACGAAAAAATTTCTGGATAATTCCCTAAATAAAATGCTCTTTATAGTTTTTGTAGCTTTTTATTTTCCCCCACAAAAGTCTCATGTGCCTGCATCGGGGGGTTAGGTAGACCCGTACCCATTTTCCGGATAAAACCATAAGAAGGACAAATTAAATCCAGAGCTGTTGCAGCTTATAAGTACATATTTCAGCAAAATACATAAAATACATATAACACAAATTGACATTCAATAACATATAATACATATAACACTTTGCATATTTCCGCATATGTCCTGATAATCTTTTAGTTTGCGCTGACTGATCCAGGATAACAACCTAGGGCAATAACATCTCCGATGGTCGCATTTAAAAGGCTCCTACGGAATTGAGAAAATTGCAACAAAAGAAAAACGACTAAAAGTTCCATAATATAAATAGTAAACCAAACAATACCTTTATACTTAGGGTGGCTGGTTTTGAACTAGCAATTCCTCGAAATGTTGTTTAAATTATACTTAACGAAGGATGTTGCATAACAAACAAACATAATGCAATACAAAAGGCAGTTTTTCAAGACATGAACATTTAACACCACGTATATTATCATTGCCTAGCATCCAACTGGCTACATCAACAAATAGTATCAATATGCATTAGATTCCACAGAAGCCAAATAAACCGTAATCAATTAATCATCGATACTAGAAAGCCAATAAAGTAATGCCACGCCTACTCATTTTTCTTCATTATCTTAGACTACTCAAATAAAGACATATCTGTGAAAGTCTAACTACAATAGATGATAAACTACTTCAATACAAGAAAAGATAACACGTGCCACCAATAATAACTAAACAAACAACTAGAACATAAAAATTACTAAAAAATGGAAAAAGTTACCGGAAAATGTCAGATAATAATAACTTTACTACTCAATAAAAATATTTATCCGTGACAAGTCTAACTACAATAGATGATAAACTACTTTAATACAAGAAAAAGATTACACATGCCATCTATAATAACTAAGCGAACAATTAGAACATAAAAATTACTACAAAGAAAGGAAAAAGTTACCTGAAAATGATAACTATTTATGCAGTGTTTAATCCGACAGAATAACGGAACCATGACTTTTTGGAACTCGCCATGTTAATTCCTTCCAGAATCTCCTCAATCTCACCCAAAAACATTACCTCCTTCTGACTATTCGTAATCGGCCAATATTTTAACAGCCCCTTAATCACCATGCTAGCCAACTTCGGCTCCTTCTCAACGAACTGCGTCACACAATACGAAAGCTGCTGAAAGTAAACCCCCAACGACTTCGGTTTGTGCAATGGAATCAATGCCTTCGAAAAAAATATCTTATGCTCTTCTTTTAGAGGCAAAGCAAATCCCGTGATCACACTCCCGAAAATCTCCAACAACTCCGCAATTCCATTGTGTTTCTCCATCTCAAACACGAATCTATAAAACACATTGCTTATACTCTTTCGTATAAACGGCCTATGAACCATAAATTTCCCGTAAATCCTATGCAAAATCGCTTTTAAACAGTCCCTTTCTCTGGGATCCTCCGAATCAAACAAGTCGATGATTCTCAATATAAACGAATGATTCACGTACTTTTTCGCGACCTTCGCTTCCAAAGAAGCCGAAGTCACGAATTTGAGCAAGAAATCGTACACTATCTGCAAGTGGGACCACGCGGGATCGAATGTGGGCTCGTCGTCGTTATCGTTTTCGCACGAAATTCGTGTTCTAGAGCGACAATTAGGCGGGAAAACACGGAATAAATTAATGGAGCACATTTTGCAAGATGCTAAAACTACGGGTTCTGAGAATTTTGGGGGGTTTTCGGATACGAATTTGAGAAGCTCGAGCAATGTGGCTCGTTTGAGCTCCTTTTCTTGAACATTCTTTGAAGGATCTGTAAAATCGAATACAACACAGCACAGAGACAACTTACTTATGAAGAGATTCATTTTTTCTGAGCTCGGGACATCCTTGAAGGCGAGCAATGGCTCGATTCCGGCGATCACACTGGCAGGGAAGACGGCGGCTGAGGCCCGTTTGGCGGCGGGGTTGGCAGCGCCGGCCCGGCCCGAACACAGGGATGAGTTAGGGGCCAAATTAGGGTTTCTCGGTAAATCTTGATCCGGTTTCTGGGATTTCCGAGGGAGTTTACTGAGAAATTGCTTCCACATTCTGGGTTTTCAAGATTCTTTTCAAAATTGACAAAAATTAAATATTTAAACAAAAAAAAAAAAACTTTTGGGTTTTCAAATTAAAGGCATTTTGAGCGAATGGAGCGGATTAAAACCTAGCCCAGAAAAAAAAAAAAAAAAAAAAAAAAGTGATGCATGGATGATAAAAACTGAGGATCTGGGAAAACAATGTTCTTGATTGGGAATGCCCTCTAAAATTATCTCATAAAATGTGCAAAGAATGAGATCTTTGAGCAATTTTTGTGAAAAAAAGAGGTCAAAAAAATATTCAAAAATTTCCCAGAAATCATGAATACATCCCAAAAATTTCAGTTAAATCAAGAAAAAAAAACTAAAACCACCCCATCACTATAGAACACAAATCACATAAAAACAGATTTCTTGCATATTTATGTGCACATCAAAAGTAACTACCACAAATGTATATAAGTCTGTGAGAAACAAACTGAATCAATGGTTTGAAGGGCACAAGTAGCTTTATTTAAAAAATGGAAACACCTAGGATTCTTTTAAACATTGAGGGGAAAAAAATAAAAAGGAAAAAAAATGAAAAAAAAACCCACACACACACATGCAGATTAGGGGGAAAAGTTGGATCTTTAGTTATACATACATTTTATATATCTATATGTATATGTACTTGCAGAGAAAGAGAGAAGGAGAGCTAGTGTGTGTGTGTGTGTGTGTGTGTGTGTGTGTGTCAGGGCTTAATTATGAAAATTGCCATTGATGGGTGGATTTGTAGAAAAAGGGGAGGGATCAAATTCAATAATTTCAATTGAGTTGTTTTGTTTTGTTTCTTTCTTGCTGTTAAGAAAAGAAGGAACAGAAAAATGAGTGCAACTTTTCACTGTGCCCCTGCAAATGATGCAACCACACAGTGAAAAAGTAGGTTATCTAGTGTTGAAATTCCAAGTAAAAAACACAAAAATATGGGTGAAAGTACACACAATTTTTCTTTTCTTTTTTTTTTTAGAATGAGCACTAGTCGAAGCAAGTTGGTGTCTATCGTCCCTACTGAGCCTGAGGCCCTGAACAGGATTAGGCCAGGCGGTAGAGCTAGCAATGAGCTAAGCCGGGCCCGTCACGCTTTTGCAAAAATTTGGGCTGCACCTATTTTGGTTGGACCTAAAAATGATTGGCTCAGCCCATACATACACTTCATGTACAAAAACTCGATTCGCCCGAAAAGAGCCGGGCTAGCCTAGCCCGTCGGGTCATTAATTGGCCCGACTTTTTCGAGTCTGAAAAACACGTTCAGCTCGCCTCCGGACCTCGGCCGAACTTGATTTTGTCACCTCTACTAGGCGGGTTAAGGTTGGGTTAGGTGGGGGCTTAATTGGAAGAAAAACATAAATGGACAATGAGGTCAACGGCCTAAGCGAGACCGATCGACGGCTATGCAATGATTTTTAGAATATTGTTTTCGGTAAATAATTACTTAATATGTGTATTTAGTGAAGAGATTTAGAAAACTATGCATTGATGCGCATTTAATTATGAAAAAGATCCTCTCAAAAAAAAAAAATTATGAAAAAACATAATAAAGTAGCAAGTGTGTTGGGCGTGGGATGATTATAAGTGATTGTGTTTTAATGAATTATATGATTAATTCTGTTTTGGTATCTATCCTTTTTTTCCTTTAAGCGTGCGTGTAGTGAATTCATTTAACCTTTATAAAGATACATAATTAAAGTATGAGCAAGTCTCTTGTGAGACGGTCTCACTGATCTAAATCCGTGAGACGACCTCTTAAGGGCTCCGTCTTGAGAACATGAACCATGAAAATAAATTTAAAAATAATAATGAACCATGAAGAAACAAAAATAAACCCTAAAAACACGAACCATGAAGAATAAACCCGAAAATTAAAAATAAAATCAAAAAATAAAAAATAAACCCTAAGAAAAATAAAATCTGGAAAAAAACCTTTAAAATTTTGTGTAAGGGCTCCCTCACGGATCTAAATCCGTGAGACCGTCTCACGCAAGTTTTTGCCTTAAAGTATCCTTTTGGATATAAATTTCATTTTTATATTTTCCTATATTTGTACATTAATTTGAAGTGATATATGTGAGTGTTTGGCTTGTAAACTCATGTATTTTATCAAATGTTATCATGTATTAGTTTAAAAATAAGTTTTTGAAATATTTAAATAGAATAAGATGATGGAGTTTTTAAAATGTTAACAATGATAATTTTGTTATTAAAATTGTTAAAATTAAAAGAACTCGTTAAAATAAGATGTTATTTCAAAAAAGTTATGATAGTTATAAGTCATAAAGCAACTTTTTTAAATATATATCTTACCAAATATTTTTTGAGTGATATTAAGTTATGAAACAACTTATAAAATGTTTTTAAAAATTATAAATTTACCCCCAAAAGTTTAAACTTCTGTAACGTGATGCATTAGTTCATTAGTTGTATGGGTGAGCATAGCACAAATTTGTCAAATTGTTAAATTTTAAATTGAGATTTTTAAAGAAAGTAATAATGCAATAATGCTTCCATGAAATTGATGTAAGATAAATATAAATACATGGGGACATAAATGAAAAACATTACTCCTTACTATTCAAAATAAGTGACATTATGAGGAAAAAAACATGCATATATTAAAAGAATGTATTGAAATACTAAATATATTCTTAATTAATCATAAATATTATTTTGGAATAAAACAAATTTAGGTAATATTGTTATTAAGTATAATGATAATTTGGGGAAAAACTTTTTCTCATCGGTTTTGAAAACACCATTTTGTTTGAAGAAATTCTTATGTACCAAAACATCACTTATTTAGTTATTTTGAACAGAATGGAGGAATATCCATGTCACATACATCCAAGCATCTCATTCCATAAAAAATAAAAGTGGATGTTGTACCAAGTATAGGCGTATAGCCATTAACATCTACAAAACCAATGAAAAATCATTTTTAACGTTAAAAACTTAAAATTACTCTATGTTATTTAAAGTAAATATTATTGTCCCAGAATTGGATAATAGTCAAACG
Organism: Rehmannia glutinosa; assembly: GCA_016081115.2. Taxonomy (NCBI): domain Eukaryota; kingdom Viridiplantae; phylum Streptophyta; class Magnoliopsida; order Lamiales; family Orobanchaceae; genus Rehmannia; species Rehmannia glutinosa. The sequence goes on along the minus strand of JABTTQ020001619.1, from coordinate 374,187 downwards.
ATTAAGACTTCATACCTGCACCATAAGTCGGGTTCGACTCCCACCATTCTCTCATATGATATGTACTTAAAAAAATTATTCTTACTTACAATTGACTCGGTTGACCTATCAAGGGAATTGTGATGTGATGAGAAAACTACCCAACGGAAGTGAAGTAATCCGCAGGCAAAGTATTAGGCCACTCCAATTGGAAGGCCCAGCCCATTACCCAATTAATTAATAAAAAAAATTGTTAAAGTACATTTTAACAGAGTAAATAAATTTAGATTGAGTCTGTATTTTTATTTTTCAATATTTTAGTTTTTTTAAAAGTATATACATATTTTATGATATTTTTATTTTATTTAGAAAAATAATTTTTAAAAGGTAGAAAATTTTAAAATTATTAAAATCATAAAATGAATATATGCAAACTGGGTTTGGTATGATTTATGTTTGAGTACTTTTAAAAACCCTAGTGGGTTGAGTTTGGGTCCAGAAAACGACTCAAATGTGACAAATTTTCATCCTTAACACTTTAATCACATTTCAACAGTTATTTCGTAAAAAAATTGTATGAGACGGTTTTATGGGTGTTGTCCAGAGGCAATTTTAGGGTAAATTGCAGTTTTAGTCCTGTAACTTTTTGGTAGTTGCAATTTCAGTCCTTTATCTTCTAAAGTTGCATTTTTAGTCCTGGACAATTTTGCCCTTATGGCTAAATAAAGCATTTTGGTCCTTTATCTGTCTAATAGTAGCAATTTTAGTCCTATAATTTTCAAGCATTAATAGTTTAGTCCTTAACACATCATAATAGCTAATTTATCTAGAAAAAACCCAGATTTTATAGAATAAAAGATTCACATTTTCCTCGACACCTATTTTGTTCGTGGCGTTGTTACACCTACTTAGATCCAATCTCTATTCAGAGGCTTTAATATGATTGTTCCAATATGTTATCATGTACTGGTGTTCTTGTGCATACATCATCAAAATTTGACGATATGTCATATCAGTGGCAGATCCAGGATTTTTGAAATTGGGGTACGATAGATTTTTAAAAAAAATGTACATATAAATATTGTTAATTATTTAAGTCATAGTACAAAATGTTTTTAAATTTTTGTAAAAGTTGATTATGTAACCGTACATGAAAAATTAATACACATATATAAAAGAAATAATTAGAAAATTAATTAAGAAAACAAGATACAACAAAACACAATTTTCGTAACATTATTGATATTATTATTTTTTTTTTTGATATTTTTAGTTTTGTAGGTTTTGACTTTTGTCATGGTTTATTTATTCAAGTTGTTAAGTCAATCTTTTAATTTTTGAAATTTTATTGTGGGGATTTGTATTGTTTTATTTGAATTTCTAATTCTATTTTTACTTTTTGTAAAAATAAGGGTACAAATTTATTATTAATTTTTTCTTTACTAAAAATATAGTTGAATTTTTTTCGGTTTGGGGGTGCGATTTTACCCCCAATTTTGTACGTAGATTTGCCGTTGTGTCCTATAAGATAGACATCTTGTATAATTGTCCGTATCCATTTTCTCGGAGAAAATTCTCTCACCAATTGTTAATTACATAAATATAATAAATATAACTAAAAGTTCTTAATAAACCTAGACTCGATACCATTTTTAGCAAAACACTTAGTCAAATAAGCCATTGATGTGTATAAGGGTATTCTTGGTATATTGAAAATATTAAATAAACCCAAGGGATCAATTTGGCAACAACTTGAAATTTACAGGACCGAAATTGCTTAGGTATGAAACATATAGGACCAATTTTGCAAAAAACAATCAAACTTACAGACCAATTTTGCAAACGCAATACTTATAGGACCAAAATTGCAAATACGATTAGTTTGTTCATATAGTTAAGACGATTAAATGAACAGTTAGGCGGTTAGGATGTAAGTTTCAAATGTTCTATAAGTATGTACTATCTCGGTGTAATCATATCATCTCATTCTAATGAAATATTCTTCCTTTATCATAATCCTGTTTTCATTATGGTATCCAGAGCCATAAAGAACATGACCATACAATTTTTTTCTATTCAAGCTTTCTCCCATGGCGTAACTTCAATCGATTCCGATCCTTCTTGTCAGCCGATCACACTCCCTCCCTTCCATCCGCTTTACGTCTTCTTCTTCAAAATCTAAACTCCTTACTCCATCCGAAACTTGACAATGGCAACTACAATCTATGGCGAGCTCGGTTATACTCAATGCTTGATGCTTATGACCGCTTAGTCATGTTATTGATCATTCTTCTCGCCCGCGATGTTGATTTCAGATCCCGAGGGTGTTTCTATTCCAAATCCACGCTCATCCAATGGCGGCTCGTTGACAAGCACCTCCGTAGAATCTCTTTTGCCTCAATTTCACCATCGATGCTTCATCATGTCATATCTCGACCACTTTTTTGATATTTGGTTAGCACTTGGAACGCAAGTATCGGTCATTATCTCGCACACATGTCTATCAATCGAAAATGCAACTACTCAATCTCAAGAAAGGATCTAAATCTATGCAAACTTATTTGGATGATGTTAAGATTCTTCATGATAATCTCGTTGTTGTGAATGAATCGATAAGGACGAAGATTTGATGTTATATGTTCTTCTGGACTTCTTCCGAGTATGAGTCTTTCAAGACTTCCTTTCGATTGAATATGCATCCCTCATTTACTTTACATGGTTTCACCGGGTCTTCTTATTGTGAAGAGTTGAATCGCAACTTAATAAGACTTCATTTTTGATCGAGACGTCTTGAGTCTCAACCTCATACTGTCTTTATATACAAATCACGAGGGCCGTGGTAATTTTCGTGGCCGGGGATATGGTCAAGTAATTTTCGTGGTTCTTCCCAGGGAGGGTAATTTCAATGGCGAGGCTCGCTCCTATTCCTCCTCGTCATCTCCAAACTCTTTTTCTTCGAAAATTGAGGTGATCCTCGCACATGGTGCCAAATTTGTGGCAAACCTTTTCATCGTGCTATTGATTGTTGGTATCGTAATGACTTTGTGAATTTTGCAAGCACCAAGCCTCAAAGGAACATGCAAGCTCTTCTTGTTCAAACCTCACAATGCTCCTTTCTCTTCCTCCACTCCCTCCTGCTTCCACCGGATGCACCTTGGTTTCTTGACACCGGTGCAAACAAACCATGTCGGCAATGATCTCTCTCATCTTTCCACTTTCCAATATGATGGGTGTGATTCAAGAGCGATTGGAAATGGTAGTGCACGAATATTGCTCACACCGGTAATGACACTCTTTCTACTCCCTTCTCTTCATTTAATCTCTCTCATGTTCTTCATGTTCCTCACATCTCCACTAATCTTCTTCTCGTTTATCAATTAGCCAAAGATAATAACGTTTTTACTTTTCAATGATAATGAGGTACGACTTAAGACAATATCACTCATCATCTCAAATTCCAGGGCCCGTAGCAATGGTCTCTACCCTCTTCCCCCCAGAGCTTTCACATTCAACTCATGTCTCCACTCATTCACCTTCAACACCACTTCGGATAACTCTCACTTATGGCACAAACGCGTCTTGCTCATCCTTCTCCGCTCAAGTCTTCCAAGTTTTAGCCTCGATTTAGGCTTATTTTCCTCCTCTTGTACTTCTTTTGATTGTAATAATTGTTCAAGAGCAAAGGCTCGTAGATTGCCATTTCCTTTATCTCATTCTCAACTACTCATCCTTTTGAGCTTGTTCATTCGGATGTATGGGGTCCTTCTCATATACCATCTCATAACAATTATCAATATTATATTTTGTTCATTGATGAGTTTACAAGATTCATTGGATTTTTCCATTAAAATTAAAATCGATGTCTTTTCTCGCATTTATTGCGTTTAACAATCTTGTCCATACACAATTCAATGCTAAAATAAAGATCTTTCGTTCGGATAATGGTGGGGAATATGTTAACAAACAATTTGGTTCATTTCTTCAATCTATTGGCATACACCAAACATCTTGTCCCTACACTCCTCAAGAAAATGGTAAAAGTGAAAGACGCCATATGCATCTTATTGAAACTTTCTTGCTCTTTTACATCAAGCTAATATTCCTTCTCATTTTGGCTTGAAGCCTTATCCACGGCAAACTATGTCATCAATCGATTACCTAAACACATTCTTGGCAACAAATCCTCTTATGAATGTCTCTATAACTCCAAACCAAAGATACTCTCATCTAAAAACGTTTGGATGTCTTTGTTTTCCTTGGCTACGGCCTTATTGCAAACACAAATTGGAATATCGTTCCACTCCTTGTCTATTTCTCGGGTTACTCGACACATCAAAAGGGTATAGGTGCGTGAATTTACAAACTCATCACATATATATTTCCGAGAGATGTGGTTTTCAAAGAATCCACATTTCCTTTCTCTCATTCCACACCTCCTATCTCTCATTCCCCACAACTCTTCTTACACAACCTCTCATATATGTCCTATCACCCCTTTCTCATCTTCTTCGCTTCCTTCTTTGTCCACTCCTCCTATCCCTCCTCCAAGTCCACTCAATCCTCCTATATCTCCTCAAAGAACCTGCACCTTCCTCTCTGCTTTGAATCCAACTCTTCTCCTTCCCCTCACCACCTCTTGCTCCCATTCATCTTCCTTCCTTTCCTCGCTTCTTCATCCGGTCCTCTTGCTCATTCTTCTACTCATCAAATGATTAATCGATCGAAAACCGGTTCCCTCAAACCACGAGTCTTTCTTGTTAATGGTGTGTCTCATGATCCTCCTCTCACACCGAGCTTACTTACATATAAGTCTCTGCTTTCTTCGAATTTGTATTGGCGCGTAAAGCTATGCATGAAGAATTTTCTCGCCTTACTCAAAGAATGACATGGTCTTTGGTACCTTTACCTCATGATAGAACCCCTATCGGTTGCAAGTGGGTTTTTAAGATTAAAAAGAATGTCGATGGCTCGGTTGCTCGTTACAAGGCACGGTTAGTCGCCAAGGGGTATAATCAAACACATGGCATTGATTATCGGAGACATTTAGTCCAAAGGGTCAAGTCCCAAACTATCCGTATTGTTCTCTCCCCCTGGTTGTTCACTCGAATTGGTCTATTCGCCAACTTGATGTCTCAAATGTGTTCATTCATGGTTTATTAGAAGAGGATGTCTATATGCAACAACCTCAGGGTTTTGTTGATACTTCTAATCCGCATCATGTATGCAAGTTGCACAAATCACTCTATGGCCTTAAACAGGCACCTCGGGCGTGGTACCAACTCTTATCTTCCTTCATTCTGCAACAACACTTCAAGTGTAGTAAAGCTGACTCCTCTCTGTTTGTTCTCAGAACTGAATCTGTGTTTTTGGTGGTTCTTGTCTACGTTGATGATATTATTGTTACAGGGAATTCTTCTACTGCTATCCAACAACTTATTCACTGTATGAGCTCGAAGTTTGCTATGAAAGATTTAGGTCCCCTGCATTATTTTCTGGGTATTGAAGTTGAGTCTACATCTGCTGGTTTACTTCTTCATCAGTCTAAATACGCCTCTGAATTACTTCAAAAGGCTGGCATGTCCACTTGCAAGCCTTCCTCTTCTCCAACTACAAGCTCTTCTCCTTCTCCTGATTCCTGTCCACTCTCTGATCCTACTACCTTTCGCAGTTTAACTGGTGCTCTCCAATATCTTACCACAACACGGCCAGACATACAATTTGCTGTTAATTCCATCTGTCAACATATGCATTCTCCAACACAGCTTTTTCTCCGCTCTCAAACGTATTCTCCGATATGTTCAAGGTACTCTCAATCTTGGTCTTCACATCACCGCCCGCTTCTCTCACTCTTCAGGGCTTCTCTCGACTGATTGGGCGGTGATCACACCGATCGATGTTCTACTACCGGATTCACTATTTTCCTAGTTCAAATCTTATTAGTTGGTGTTCTAAGAAGCGACCTACGATCTCTCGCTCCTCTATCGGCCGAATATCGTCTTGTGGCTACAAAATTGCCTCAAAATCAAATGGCTCATTTTTCTTCTACATGATCTTCACATTCCTTCATCCCTCCAACTCGTGGGTTGACAATAAATCTGCCATTATTTGCAGACCGGCAATCCAGTTTTCCACAATCGTACCAAACACATTGATCTCGATTACCATTTTGTACGTGAACAGGTATTGGCAAAGTTACTTCTTGTTCGGCACATTCCATCTGCACCAACTTGCGACCTTTTCACCAAGATTTTGTCCACTGCCGATTCCTTGCTCTTCGTCACAAACTCCCCATTCGTTTCACTCGGCTCCGTTTGAGGGGGATGATAACCAACATCGATCTCACCAAAGCAACAACAAACTCCAATCGAAAGTCATTTAGATAGTTACAAATACGCTTAGTTTGTTCATATAGTTAGACATTAAATGAACAGTTAGGCGGTTAGTATGTAAGTTTCAAATGTTCTATAAGTATGTACTATCTCAAAGGTGTAATCATATCATCTCATTCTAATGAAATATTCTTCCTTTATCATAATCCTGTTTTCATTATATGTTAATAGAATTTCAACTCAAATTCATACCCATAAAAAACCCCATAGTTTTTGTGTTTGATAGAATTCGTCTCATGAACTTAAATCCATGAGACAATCTCATATAACATCACCTCTTTTAATGATGCTCGTTTAAAAATCGTTGGCAAATAATTAATAGGGCATAATTGGCAATTTCAACTTCTAAATATTAAGGAAACATTCAACAAGATACGAGATAAGCACAACATATAAATAAGAAGTTATAGGAATCGGATAATGGTCGAGTGGTCAAAATTCTCAAACTCATATCAAAGATCTAAATTTCGATTCTATCACCTTTCCGCTCACATGACTTATGCTTAAAAGGGGAAAAATGCGATTCTAACAACCGAGATAATCCTTTATACGTGTTAGGAATTAAGCCACATAATATGTTAATCGGAATTATCTGATAATCGGAATTACCTTAGCAGCGGATGAATCGATTCACTCAGATCTACGATTCGCCTACAAGCCTTATTTGTTGATGTGTATCACTCTACGAACTGTGTACGCTCGAACGGGGTAGACAAATGTCTTTCTCGCTCCAATGGATCTATTAGAGTATCCACCGAATAAACACACACCTTACACAAAATCGTAGAGAGAAATTTTAGGAAAGTGATTATTCTTTGCATGTGGTGGGATGATTTTTCCAATACATCTCATATTATAAGGAGAAATATCAATGCGTATCTCAATCTCATACCGAATTAGAGTCCTAATGGGAAACATTGTCTAAATAGGACTCCATATTATCTCAAATATGGATGCAACCTAATTGCACCCAATAATATGATTATATCCTTCCATAAATTACTATAGTTACACTTTTTGTAATAATATAAATATATATCAAGCCTAACTACGTTTTATTTATACTCAATTACCTTAGTTTTCATTGCCTTTTTTTTTTCCTTCACTTCTACTAAATAGAAAATAAGTAAATAAGTCCTATGAACATTTAATGTTTTTCATTTGTGTTTTTGGATTATGTGACAATATTTGTAAAATATAGCTTTGGATTTGCCGAAGGCATTTGGCTTCAAACATCAACTTTTTCTTTTTTTAGGAAATTCAAACATCAACTTTCCGTTGCTTAATATTATAAACAACAATTTTATGAAATACAAATGATAGCTTAATTTTTGGCTAACAAATTTGCAAAAGAATTAAACAGACGTGACAACCTACGAGAGTCAATTATTCAATTTTCTTTCTAATTTCATTGGCTTTTAGTAGTTTTACACTTTGAAGTATTTGGAAATACTTGTCTTCACATTATTATTTGTTATATATTAAAAATAAATTATTTTTATTGTATTTAACACGAGTTAACTCAATAATCAACAATTAAAATTTATTGTTTTATGATTGTTTCAGCCATGTCAATAACACAATATTGACAATACCAATTATTCAACATTAATCTTTCTCATATTTCATTTCCTCAACCATAACTGTTTATTCATCATTAATCTTTCTCATATTTCATTTCCTCAACCATAACTGTTTTTTGAGGGGTAGGGGCAAAGGAAACACATGCGTATGGATTGTAATTATATGGACTGGCTTGATCTGCCAACCTGACCGCGGTGTTTGGGCGGGGGCAAGCCCGACCCATTATGAGGAAGGGTCGGGTAACGCCCGACCCGATCGATCGTCACACATACGGGGACATGACAAGTCTGGGTAGTGTAAGTGCCCCACCCAATCTCACAAGCTATATATATATATATATATATATATATATAATAATAATAATAATAATAATATTACTTTGTTAGTTTTGCTAGAATAATTTTAGGCTTAAAAATTCAAAATGGGGCAAAGTGTGAAGTGGATTCGCCCCGCACAAGGTGGGTGCGGGGCAACTATTCTAGACTGATGTGGGGCATGAGTCGAGGCGCGGAGTTAATAGCACGGGTGGGTGGGGTATTCAATTACCCGCCTCACCCCACCCGATTTCGTTCCCATCCTTTCACACACACTCATATGAGATCGAGTTTAGGTCAATTGTCTTTAAAGTAAAAGTACACATTTCTACCACTCAAAACATAAGTTGATCTCATAATTGTTATATGACCCGAACATGGTCTTTTTTGGAAAAAAATTGTCTAATTAGAAAAAAATAATTGAAAAAATAATAAATAATTGTTTATAATGTGCTCATTAAACAAATAATATATATATATATATATATATATATATATATATATATGGGAGGATCAAGTGAGACCATGTATCAGGTGAGACACAATGGACTAATCTCAACCATCCCCCACTATTAATCAATGGGTATGATTTAATGGATAAAAAATATATTAAAATATTAATTTAATCAATATAAGGGTAATAGAGTAAAATAACATAACAAGTTAGTTACAAAAAAATGGAATCAAATCTCTTTTCTCTCATACATCTCCCAATCCCAATTTCTCACGTCTACGTCTCATCTCTCTCTCTCTCTCTCTCTCTCTCTCTCTCTCTCTCTCTCTCTCTCACACACACACACACACACACACACATTCCTCCATTAATGCAAATAAAGAAAATCAGTGAAGATCGAACTCGAAAATTACAGTTCATGAAAATTACTGAGAGAAAAACAAGAAAAATCGGTGCAATATTACGGAGAAATAACGAACAGTGAGTTCGAAAACTAAATATGCAACAAAACTCAACTAAATATCATTGTCCGAAAACTATCTATGCAGCGTAAAAAAACTAAGATGTAGTAGTATATCCAACTATGCAAAACGTCATAAACTATGCAACAAAATCAACTAACTATGTATTATCTAAAACTATATATGCGTTGTGGAATAACTAAATATGCAAAGATTACATTATGTAACATCCAATTTTTATAATTTTCAAAAGCAACATCCCATTTTCATAACTAAATATACATTATATTGAACCTATTTATGCAAAGTGTAGTATAACTAAATATGCGACGTTATATTCAATTATGTCTTATTTTCGTAAAACAAAACAGTCTAACAAAATAACTAAATATGCATTACTTGATGTCTAATTATGCAATGAAAGAACCATAACTATCTTTGTAAAATAAAAATATTTGGAAAAAAAAAAAGTTCCTTAAATTCCGCCACAAAATCCTAGAGTTTCAAGTTCAAATTTATAAAATCCGTTGGGACCACTAATTTGAATTACAAAATTACAATTTTACCCTTAAAATCGTGAAAATTGGAAAATAATTAAAAAAACTGAATTAATCACATCCTTTCATTTTTTAAGATCGATGGGTAAGATGTCATTTACCCACACTATCTCACCTAGGGAGGGTGCTGCCATTTGAACCAAATTTATATATATATATATATAATAGCCGAGAAAAAAGCTGCAATATATATGTGAAAAATCAAGAGTCAATACATAGTCAAAAAGAAATAAAATCATAACATAGGAGAGAAAAAATAATTAAAAGAAAAAGAGTTGAATAAAAAGAATATTCTCGTGTCCATCCAAGTCCAAGCTAAAAACGAAAAGAATACAATCGTAAGAAAGATAAAGGCGTGATTATAAATTTATTTTTATTTTCGGAAAGTGAAAATCAAAGTCATCAACAAACGATTCAAAGCTTTCATTCGCAGAAACCTTCATCTGATTCCCCTTTGGTCATACCCGCGTTGCCTGGGTCAGTATTTTTTCTTTTTTAATACCTTTTTGGGTGTGAATGATCCTGTAGCTTGGAAATATATATAATTATTTTTGGGGAAATTTAATTTGTTGCCGTCAAGGTTAATGGTTTCTTTGTGTATTTTCATTTCTGTGGTGAATTGGGTTTGAATTTTAATGTTTGCTTGGGGTTCGTATGTTTTTCCTTTTTGTTAATCTTTGTTTCTTGTAAATATGACTTAGAAAATGGTCAACGATCTAATAATAGCGAGTATTGTAATTCTGGGGTTGGAAGTTAATTGGGGTTGTGGAGTTTGAATTTAATCGGTCCCTTTTTTTGGGGGGGTCGATCCTTTGTGTTTGTCAAAGGGTGTTTGTTTGCCGTAATTTCTAATTAATGGAATGAGAGAAACAATCGAGCTATTAATTTCTGTTAGTAATTGGAGTTGTGCAGGGTGCTTCTATATGTTTGTGTATGTATTAGTTTAAGACAGTGGAGTTTTGTTCTGATGAGCTGCTCAAGTTAAAGATATGTAATACATTCGCCTGTGTAGCTTGAAGCTATTATACTTTGTTCAATCTACTCAGTATTTCATCATTTGTTATTATTGTGGCTTTATTAAAGAGTTGTAATCATTTTGTCAAATTGTCCAAATTTTATTGCTCTTTTTTTTTTTTGGGTTGTGGAAGTATTGATTGCTAAGAACTCTGTAACCAAAGTAAGCGTGAATAATCATTGACGAGTTACCTGAATGTAATTGAACAACCATGGAAGGAAATATTTTAATCTATTTGAAGTTTCTTTTTGCATTAATCTTGGGGTTTGTTTGTCCCATGAAACAAGGACACGCATTGTCGTTTAAGTTTGGAAAAAATGTGAGTTAGTTCTAACCCTTTTCGCGTTGTGTGTTTTGTACAGGATCAGAGGATTATGTAATCTTTTCGTAGTAGTGGGAAAGTGGGCAGCATTAAGATTTCAGTGACTGCATTATATTATCCATTTATTTTTGAAAGAGTCTGAATAATAGACTACCGTCCCATGTTTTCTGTGCGTGGTGTCTGGTCAGTGGACTTGAATGGCTTTTCCCATTCTGGGACTTCATCGTAAAAGCCAAGGAAACAAAGTCCCTTTGTTAATGGAGCGTGCAGATACCCGTAATGATAATGAACATGTTATTGACATTGCTAGTAGCAGTAATGCTTCTCCTTCTAATTCATCCCACGAAAGGCCACCAAGTGGCTTAGACCAGCAACTCAGTGAAGATCAGCCGTCTACTAGTTCAAGAGTTCCTGTTTATCAACCTCCACTATTTTCTGCTGGAGCAAACTCAAGGAATTCATCACTAATTCGAAGAGGAAATAGTCGAGGCCGTCAAAGGAGTCCATTAAATTCTGCTTTATGGATATCAGTGGAGCTAGTGTTGACAGTTAGCCAAATTATTGCGGCTATTATCGTTTTGTCTTTTTCCAAACACGAGAATCCACGTGCTCCTTTGAGAGCATGGATTGTGGGTTATGCATCTGGTTGTTTGGCTATCCTTCCACTCTTGTATTGGCGTTTTAAACATCGAAACCAGGGTTCTGAACAGGATGCATCTCAGCGTCTGGATTCTACTCAGGGCAACAATAATGCGGGTCCTGTGACTAGGAGAATCATTGAAGGGGAAGATCGCCGGGCAACTGGTGCAGTAAACAGAAGCAATCAAAGTAATGGATTACTAAATTCAAGGTATTCACATTTTTTGGCTTTGTGAGTTTGTTTCATGGTTTATATCGCAAGTTTATTATGTTATAGGAATGCAGTGCTTTTATTCTTCTGTTCATTTCTCATCTTAATGAAGTTGATGCACTTGAAGTTGCTGTTTTATCTATTTAATTTTTTTTTTTGATGAAAATTTTTATCTATTTAATTTGTTTGTGCACTGGTGCTGACTTTTTTCATGAGTTCATCTGGTTCCTGATTTGGTCTTAGGTGTGAAAAGATTACAAGATGATTAACATGTTGTATATAGATTTATTGCAGTTTGCAAGATATAAGATCAGCTAGTATTATCTCTGATGAGTAACTGATTTTGCAAAGTCTTTGTTTTGAGACGGTGGATCATATTTCAATGTACCCTGCAAATTTATATGTAAGGAGGAAGATTGGTGAGGTACAAATTTATCTTCATTATTCAAGCGGGACAAACGTGTGAAAGTTGAATGGTCACAGCTTTGCTTTGTTTTAGTAAACTACTTGGAAAAAGTGCTTTAACATCTTATTTTACAGCTATTATTAATGTTAAATTTATGCATCATTGTGTTAATTGTGTTGGATTTGTTTTGGTTGGGGATCATCAATTATGATCAGTGTAATGTAATAAATAGTCTGGGTTTACTCTTGCAGGTTTAAGGTATTTGTCGAATATTTCAAGATGGCTCTGGATTGCTTCTTTGCTGTTTGGTTTGTGGTTGGCAATGTATGGATTTTTGGAGGGCACACATCGTCTGGTGATGCTCCCAACTTGTACAGGTACTATGACAATACATGCCTTGGAGAGATGGAAAGATTCATTCATTCCTATATAATGTGCACAATTTATTCGCGATTTCTTGTACGAGTAGTGAGAATACATACTTACCTAGCACACACAAAAATATATAGGAATTATTACAAAAACACTCCTGAGGTTTGGGCTAATTACCAGAAAAATCCAAAGATGTTTTAAACTTACAAAAAACAACCTCAGGTTTGATTATGTCTTAAATTTAAGGGGAAATTGTAATATTTTTTTAAATGTCAGGGGAGTTTTTGAAATGTTCTTTTTTTATTATGAAGGGGGAAAGTGTAAGATGGAATCAAGCCTGAAGGGATATTTTGCAATTTTAAAAAACATCTGGATTTTTTTGTAATTAGCCCAAACCTCAGGGAGTTTTCTGTAATTATCCCAAAGATTTATGGAGTTTCCAATATCATATGCCGAATTTGTATGCGATTATTCGATTTCCTATATCACCTGCTGAATCTGTATCCAATTTCTTCCCTTACAGGTTGTGCATAGTATTTCTCGCCTTTAGCTGTATTGGATATGCGATGCCTTTTATTCTGTGCACTACAATCTGCTGCTGCCTTCCTTGTATAATATCAGTCTTGGGCTTCAGAGAAGATTTTGCCCAGAATAGAGGAGCTACTCAAGACTCGATTAATTCTCTGCCGACCTATAAATTTAAAGTGAAGAAAAATAAGAGTGGCAATGATAAGGAGAATATTGAAGGTGGGATAGTGGCTGCTGGAACAGAGAAAGAGCGTGCAATATCAGGAGAAGATGCAGTAAGCTTCATTTATCTGAGTCTTAAATTTATCAAAGTTGATTGTTGGTTGCAGCTTTATTTGAAGGGATGATTACGAAAAACCCACATATTTTTTAGAATTACAAAAAACCCGTGAAGTTTGATTCTGTATTACACTTTACAACCTTCATAAGGAAAAAGATTCCAAACACGCCCTTGCATTTGTAAAAATATTGCAATTACTCCGTTGCATCTAACACAGAATCAAACATCAAGGTTTTGTTTTGTTATTTTCGAATATCTCTGATTTTCTTGGTAATTAACCCAAAACTCAGGGGTAGTTTTTGTAATTATCCCTTATTTGAACGATGTGAATACTTGATCTACTTGTTTCTTTATTTGACATTTTGATTATCGATGGAAGTGTTAGAGCGGAAGACATGTGAACCCCAATTTATCTACCAATCGAGAATTTTTTTCCTAGATGTTACCTTCATATCTTTCATATAATCGGAAAGGGAGAATTTCAACTGAATTGGTTGAGAAAGTACTTTTCTGAAGGTGGATAAATTATTATAGCTGGCCTATTTTACATTCCAATAATGATGTATCACTAGAAACTGGATGTTTTTTGGTGCATAGGTTTTACACTCGGTGACATTGTGCTAGTTATTCAGTATTCACTTGCTATCAAATTTCTTGACGAAGTCCAATTTTAACAGTTTGCTTGATATCTCGGTTCAATAATAACCAAGGTTATTTGGTAGACCAGCCAGGTATCACTGGTTGGCCTGAGGGATTATTATGTGGCGTTAATTACAAAAACACATCTTACTGTTCAGGCCAATTACAAAAAGACCCCAGTATCTTTCAAATTATAAATACCCCAGTCCCCATTGATGTTTATTTATGTTTTACAATTTCTGCCTATCTGAGGGGGGTAGTTGTTAAGCAAATATAAACCTCAAGGGGCTAGGGGGTGTTTATAATAACTTAAGGGGATATTTATAATTTTGAAAGATAACTGAATTCTTTTGTAATTAGGCTAAACCTTGGGGGTTGTTTTTGTAATTTAACCCTAATTTAACCCTATTATGTGTTGTACTGATATTACAATTTAGGGATAATTACATTAATTGCCCGAGGTTTTAGCCTAATTACAAAAACCCAGTTATCTTTTAAAATTACAAATACCCACTGGCATTTGATTTTAGCTTAAAAAATTGAGGCCTTAGAGGGTGGTATTTGTTAGGTAAATACAAACCTCAAAGGCATATTTGTAATTTTGAAAGATAATTGCAAATTTTGATAATTAGGCTAAACCTCAGTGGTAGTTTTTGTAATTATCCCTAAAATCTATGTTTCCGTTGTTCGTTTGACTCCAATCATTTACTCAGTTACAGAAAGTAACATGTTATTCTCTAACTCAACAGGTTTGCTGTATTTGCTTGGCAAAGTATGCGAACAACGATGAACTCCGGGAATTGCCTTGCTCTCATTTCTTTCACAAAGAATGCGTCGATAAATGGCTGAAAATAAACGCATCGTGTCCACTCTGCAAAGCTGAAGTTGGCGAGACCATTTTGAGTTCGCTTACTGAAGCAACTGCCAATTTGCGAAATAGCACCATTTTATAAATTGCCGATAGAAATATATTCGATACGATTTGTCAACTGGTACTTGTGATGGGGAGCTCATGTTTTTATGGTCGAATCTGTTGTTGCCCCAGAAGTTCGTAAGTCATAGTTTTGGATCGTTTCGTTCGGGTTCTACTGTTGTAGCTTGCTGTGTATACGTGTTAATTAATTTCGAGTGCGACGAATATTATTCTGTATGAGTGTAGAGATTCAATGATGGACAAAAATGGTTTATGTACTTGTTACTTCAAAGAATGATCATTATAAGATTGTATGTGATATGCATCTTGTTTCAGTGGACTTCCTTACATGGCACAAGCAAATACCAAAATCTGGGACAGATTACTAATTTCAGCCTTTTTTAATCACTTTTTGGATATTGGAATGTCGTTATATACTGTGTGTACATACACTTGGTGTGCATCCATTATATATGTAAAGCTTTGTTATAAAAATTTCTGCCTAGCCCCGACTAATCCCCGCCTAAACGCTAGGCCCCTTGTCCGTCTACGATTTTTTTTTCGATTAGGCCCGCCAAGACTCCGCTTAGGCACTAGGCCTCAGTCTGCCGCCTAGCGAGCGCCTAGCGCTTTTTACAACATTAATGTAGAGTTGTCAAATGGGTTGGGCTTGAAAAATCGAGTTGGACAGGACCGAAATTATGATGGGCTGCAATTTCTGAGGACCAAGCCCGACTCACCCCATGAAAATATATATGGATTGATTGGGCATGGCCCAGCCGTTCCACAGGGCCGGACTTTTTTTGACACCTTTACAAATGTGTTTCTGTACTCACCAAGTATATCACATATATAGTATATCATGGATAATACAGTTGTATTTTCAAAATCAAATCAGTAATTAATCGGTTTGGTCACATTTAACCCGGTTGACGAGTCTAATCAATATTTATTATTTCTTTTATTATGTTGTTTATGTAAAATGAGATTGTAATATATTAATTATTACATAATTAAATTTTAAAACAGAAAAATAATTAATTCAAAGATACATCTAACAAAGTCCCATGTCTGAATGGCCATACACATATTACAAAATACTAAATTTGAGCTTTCTCAAAAAATGATCCATTTTTATTGAACTTGACCGATTGAAATCTGTCAGGTTTTTAAGGGAATTATTTGAAATAACGATCCAATTTTCTTTCACTCTTTCTTCATTTTATTTATTAATTTAATTTCGTGTACTGTCAAAAATTAGAGGTGGCAATCTCTGACCCGACATGAACTCGATCCGAACTCAAACACGAGAAACCCGATCACAACTGACACGATGTTATCAATTTATCTAAAACATAGTTATTTACTTATTTTTATTTTTAAATAATTTTTCAGAGTATTTCAAACCCGAACATGAAACCGGCCTGATGTTGATATTGATTTGCTGGTAAACGCTAAACCAAATCGTCTTACAATTATTAAATATTTGAAGTTGTTATAGCGATTTCACATATACACAGATAATACAAGCATACGACCACAGTTTCAGAAGACCACACGATATTTCTAGGGTTTCTTCGAGAAGCTCATCTCTCTCTCTCTCTACACATACAAACATACAGTCACAGACACATACGTATATCTCATCGCTTGGCGTCTTCGAGCTGAAGACTCATTATTAGGTAAAAGATCGTCTCATCTATCGATGCATTTGTTTGTGTTTTTATGAATTTTGGTCTATGTATTCGATTGAATCGATGTTTGATTTCATTTAACAGAAATCAGAAGTCTTTTTATTTGTATTTGTTAGCGTGTTCAGTGTCGTTGTTGGGTTCTAGAAAAACTTGGATCCTTTGGTGCTAGTTTGAATTTTGACGGAACTGAATTATTTGGGATATGCCACTCGCGTGCGCAGTTAAGAGTTGATTTTATCCGAGAAGGAATAAGAATTGGGGTTTATGAAGTATGAGATTCTTGGTATACAGTCGGGGGCTTACTTTTTTTGGATGAAAAAATATCGGTTCCTACGATTTAAATTGTGATCCGTTTGGTTTTGGTTTTAGAGATTTGGTTTTGGGCTTGTATTTAGATACGGGCCTTTGTACATTTCTACTTTATCTTTTATGTGTAAATCAGTCAGCATCTTGATCAGCATTTTGATGTGTTGTCCAAAATGATCCCGTTTAGCAGGTTTATTTTTATTTATATTTTTAAGGCAGAGAAATGCCGTCTCTCCAAACAGCATTGCCTCCTGAGCTCGCCAACAATGCTATCAGGCTTTATCGTGAATGCCTGCGGCGAGCTAAATATATCGGTCAAAAGAAATACAATACTGAACTTCTTATTAGTATGGTTAGAGAGCAGTTCAAAAAGCACATGCATGAGACAGATCCTGACAAAATTCAGAAGTTGAAGGATGATGCGGCAAGAGGACTGATCAATCACATGCTATACGAGTCTGAGAACTTGCCTGGCCTAAAATTCAGCAAAACTGCTTGATTCTGATCAAAGCCAGCCTTCACTTTACCTATTTGTTTAGCGACTATAAGTTATTGTTGTCACGAATAATAAGGTTTAACGAAGACACAGAATGACTATACTTTCGGCGTTTTTGATAAAATGAGTTTATAGGTCATATTTCTGTACGAGGTTTTTTGGTTATCTGCCTTTTGGAACTGCTCGATGATTGATTTTTATTTTTATTTTTATTTTCCTTTAAAGTTGCAATTTGGCGTACATCTTTGTTTCCAGATATCAGTGACATTTAACTTTTTTGGGTCACTTTGACTTGGAGCAATATGTCTGGTTGACTTTACCTTAGTAATTTTTATTGCAAAACAATATTGTTAATGTCAGTCATGATGTAATAGTGCACTCCTTTATTTTTACCATTTTTTACAGTGATCTTCTATGTGATGCTTGTGAGATTATGTTCTTTATATTTGCTCTCAGTTAGTGTTGACAAGCTTTATTCAAAACCTATTCCAAGTATGCGTGGTGTAAATCTTTGGAGTTTCTAATTCATTTATTGACTGTTCGATTTGAGCATTTTGTAACATGTAGTATTGCCTGCGGGTGGCTTTTTGAGTTTAGCTTATTATCATCATTCTTATCTTTTCTCTCTCTAAAGCTGGTCTTTCTTGCATTTATCCTATTTCTTGGTGCATTCAGCTCCTCATCTCAGAAAGACAGGTGGTTGCTTGTTTCGCTCTCTATGGACTTCCAAATGTCAGGGATGCCAATCAGATTGGTAGGCAGCATGTTGAACAATACTGAATCACAGAATTTTCCTGTATCAAAGGAGCAAATGGGTTTGGTAGAGCCAATGGCTAGTAAGCCTGGATTCAACACCTTAATGGTACCAAGCAATAGAGTTGGACATGATGGATCTTCAGGTGGCAGTATGGGA
The DNA here is from genome assembly GCA_016081115.2 of Rehmannia glutinosa. NCBI lineage: Eukaryota > Viridiplantae > Streptophyta > Magnoliopsida > Lamiales > Orobanchaceae > Rehmannia > Rehmannia glutinosa. The sequence goes on along the minus strand of JABTTQ020001619.1, from coordinate 355,715 downwards.
TCAAGTCCGATCTATATGTCAGACCAGTTAGTACGTGAAGATGCTGTTCTGATGAACACTATGACAGGACAGAAGACACCATTGTCTGTAAAAAGAAAGGCTGAGATGGGACCTACGTCAAACAGTTCTATTTCTCAGCAGCAGCTGTTTCGAACAAGCGCCCATGGCACTTGGGAGCTGATGATGTGTCATTTGGGTTTCTGCAGTCATCAACATCACAAAGGAGAACTGGACCAGTGCAGCCCAGTCCTGGTTCTCCAGGTTCACAGGCTCAATCCGCATTGAATAAGAAAATGGTGCGGAATGGCTCCATGTCTGTTAAATCTGGCTTACAACGAGGGCAGCCTGCAAAAAAACAAACAACTCAAATTGAATCAGCATCGAAGTTTCATCCTGAGTCATCTGAAGCAATGAGGTCAAAGATGAGGGAATCCCTAGCTGCTGCACTGGCTTTGGCATCTCAGAAGCCAGATAATGTCTCAAATATGGAGAAGGATCAGACTGATGCTACTATGGGTGGTAATGTTCTTGGTTCTAGTCGTGAGGAAGTGTTTCCTTCAAAAGAATTGGCCGTGGGTGGTACAACTAATGATTCTGTCCAATTTGGTGACAATTTTTTCGTTAAAGATGATCTTTTGCAGGGAAATGGGCTATCTTGGGCATTGGATTTTAATGCTGATAAGGTACAGGCTGCGGAAGAAGAAACTAATGGGCATAGGGAAACAGTTTTGACACCAGAGAACTTGGCTTTCAAAATTGAAGCTGAACTTTTCAAACTGTTTGGTGGTGTAAACAAAAAGTACAAAGAGAAGGGTAGGTCTCTTTTGTTCAACCTTAAAGATAGAAATAATCCAGAACTGAGGGAGAGAGTCATGTCTGGTGACATATCAGCGGAGAGATTGTGCTCAATGTCAGCAGAAGAGCTTGCTTCCAAGGAATTATCACAGTGGCGTATGGCAAAAGCAGAAGAGTTGGCACAAATGAAAGTTTTGCCCGATACAGAAGTTGATATTAGACGTTTGGTTAGGAAAACGCACAAGGGTGAGTATCAAGTCGATTTTGAGCCTGATGTTGGTATTGTTGAGGAGGTTTCTGGTGGGACTTCGATGTTAATGCTACCTCAACCAAAAAAGGAAACTGGAGCTCATTCTCCTCCTGAGGCAAGTCACAATGATGAAGGGAATGTTGCAGGTCAGAAGAACAGAACAGAGAACCAGGAGTTTTCAGGTAGCCTGGTTATTCCGACTGATGGAACTGATTTAATGCAAGGAATGATGGTGGATGAATTAAAGGATGCGGAATTTCTACCTCCAATTGTTTCACTGGATGAGTTCATGGAATCACTTGATTCTGAACCTCCTTTTGAAAATTTATCAGCAGATGCGGTGCAGGAGACCCAAATGTCACATGAAGAAAGGCCAAAAGTTGTTAATAACTCTCGAACTTCTGATGGAGCCTCGGTTTCTCCTAAAGATGCTTCCTCCAAAAAGGCTGATGTTGTTGAGAAACATGAAGTTGATGAGACAATGAAATCGAGTGGGAGTCCTGAGCAGAAAGCTCTTCCTAGTATTGCATTGGAGGCTGAATATATTTGGGAGGGTATTCTTCAGTTGAATATATCATCCTCAGTCACTGTTCGTGGTCTATTTCAAAGGTTCGTGCCTTCATAGATTGACAATACTAGACATATGCAATGTCGCTCTGTGTGTTTCACATTTACTTCCAGATATGGCTCTGTTACATCATTACCTTGTTGAAATAACTCGAGAAGCAATTTTTTATGTGAATTGAGCTACTTATATCTCTTACAGTTATTATAGCTCATTTTCAATAGACTAAGTCAAGTTTCTATCTCAATTAACCGTTCTTTCACTCTTTTGGTCTTACACATCAAAGTCACCTGTAGTTGTCTGAAACTTAATTCCCACTCATCATGTTATTTAGCTCTTGGTAGTGTCCTGAATGGATCAGCATCTAATGAGTTTGCAGGTTTGTCAGTAGAGGATGATGTGGAACACAAACTGCTTGAACACTTTATTTTTCCTCTGTTTTAATTTACTTGGGCAGTACTCGTGTCATGTCATTTAATATAAATATTAGAACCGCTTTTGGGTGTCCTTGTGTTGATATGCTGTGTCATAAGGAGAATTACCGTAATCCCTAACCAACATTTGTTTACTCTGAATCTACTGCCAAAACTGAATATTGATAATGCAATTGCTTTCCCTGATGTGTATTTTTCTGTTAACAGTGGTGACAAGACATCCGCGAAGGAGTGGTCCAACTCTCTCGAGATCAAGGGCCGAGTTAGACTTGATGCATTTGAAAAGTTTCTTCAAGAACTCCCTATGTCTCGAACTCGTGCAGTCATGGTATATCAAGGCCTTTTCCTTCTCTCTGTAACTAATAACTAAATTCTGCCTGCTTTACGGGCAATTAGCTCTTTGTCTGCAAATAAGGCGATGTGGCCTCCCATTGTCTGTGTTTATTGGCTGCATTAATCTTAGTCTAGTATCAGTGTGGATGTACAAAAAAGTTTGGATAGATAAATTTCAAAAAGGTCAATTATACTGGGATATTTTTGCTTCACCAGATAAATTCCTATATACCTCATGGTTTTTTTTTTTTTTAAAAGTGTTACTTATCAGAAATAAGAACTAACAAGAATTTAACTTAAGCATGTGCGGCAACATTTGCCAGTAATTATTGATCCAAAATGAGAGTTGAGCAAGCAAAACCTTTTGATGGAAAAGCATAGTGAATCAATACATTCACATAGAGGATTGTTGTAAATAGGTAGTGGGCGTTCTTGGTGGTGTGGAAGAAGCTAATCTATTGATTTACTCTTAAATCTTATCACTCGATGTTGGCTGTTGCAAATGATAATCCACATGCATACAATGACTGTTCTGTTTGATTGATGTGAAATACTGACACCAGGTTTTTGGTTTTGTTCAATGATAATTAAGGTATTTTGGAGTAAATAATTGTCAAGATTATTGCGAATGTGCTGTGGGTAGAAACTTGGTTTTGGACAACCAAATGTTAGCTACTTTTGTCAATTTGATGTTGTTCAATCACTTGTGTTCACCGGTTGCACACTATATTGTTAACTATATTAATCACTTTTGTTCATTTTAGATTGTATAAAGGATTAATTACAAAAACTACCACTGAGATTTAGCCTAATTAAAAATACCAATTATATTTTGAAATTACAAATACCCCATTGACATTTTTTTGTATCTTACAAATCGCACCCTCAATGCATCATCCCCGGGGGGTGTATTTGTTAGGTAAATACAAGCCTCCAGGGGATATTTCTGATTTTGAAAGATGCCTGGAGTTTTTTGTAATTAGGGTAAACCTCAAAGGTGTTTTTGGTAATTATCCCTTGTTTAAATTGCTTATAACTTGGATGGCAATAGTAATCTGGCGAGCCAACTTTGATCTGCATAATGTGGACCATATGTATAGTTAGCGATGTAATAATGCCTGTCCTCACTGTGTATATAGTTCATGACTAGATGCCATTGATAAAAAAGTTAAATGGGTTATAAATTAGAAAACTGAATATGCCGTAACGGTACCTTGATTATGGATAATTTTCGAATCGTGTCACTAAAACAACTCACTCTATTTGCAGGTACTCCAGTTCGTTTTGAAGGACAAATCATCAAAGGATCAGCTTTCAAATCTTTCTGAGGTAGAGTTATGGCCATTTTAGTTTTTTCAACTCAATTGCTATTTCCCATTTTTAGGCACTTAAATATATTGTGTCCATACAGGCCGTTGATTCATACGTTGCGGATGAGAGGCTAGGATACGCCGAGCCGTCTCCCGGTGTCGAAATCTATCTATGCCCTCCTACTTCCAGAATGTCCGAAATGCTAAACAAGCACATGCCTGAAAAACACCCCGAGACCAATATTTCAGTGGAAAATGGATTAATTGGTGTAGTTGTATGGAGAAGAGCTCATATAAGCAAAACTATATCGCCTAATTCATCGTCGAACCACAAACACACCTTGAAAAATCAATTTTATCCTCTTAATAGGTTGCAAGACGATTCATCAAATGTTAATGTTAATACACCTATTAGGCCTCCTCATGCTTCTGTGTTTAATAATGTTTCTTATTCAAAACCGGAAGACAACAACAACGACGATGATGATGATATACCACCCGGGTTTGGCCCAGCATCGAAAGACGATGATGACTTGCCTGAGTTTAACTTTTCTGGTGATTTAAACCAGTCACAAAATTTGCTTCATGGTGTAAAAATCACTCAACGCCCTGTGGATACATTGAGAGATCTAATTAAGAAATATGGGAAAAGTGGGAGTAGTGAAACGAGTTTTGTTAATAAGAGGGGTGTTGTTTTTAATGACGACGACGATGATGACATTCCGGAGTGGCGGCCACAGGCCCCACCTCAAATCCACCACCAGCCGTACGCGGTGGTTCATGGCCATCGGCCGCCTGTTCAACGTAATGGACAACCGCCACTTGGTGGTAGATGGGTTGACCCGCCTGGTTCTGTATATGGTGCAAGATGGAGACCTCAATAATTGGATAAACAGAAAGACCTTTTTGTAAATAAATTTTGGTTATTTTTGTATTAGGTTGCTAGACGTAGCTTTGTCACTAAGGATGTTGCCACTTTATGTACCTTTTTGACCTGTTAAATTTTCGATTAATTAGTTGTTTTGGTTTCACCTTTCAGAAATATGTTGTTGGTCTTTGTGGATATCTTGTTCATTTGTTCAATTTGTGTCTAAAAGTAAGAATTTTGCATAGAGTAGGCCTTCTTTTATTTGTTTGTAAAACAAATTCAAAAAAGATACAATATTCTCACTTTTATTTGTCGATCATCAATTACATTCAACTATAATTTCAATAATTAAAAAAATATCATCAGTTATCATAATATTATTATATAACACAGATACGATATTCACTATCTCTTATTGATCCAATCACCAATCACATCGAATTACTATTTCACTAAAAAAACTAATCATTATCAGCTTTCATCATTACATTTTCATTTAATATCCAACACTTTATTAAAGTTCATTCTTCTCAGTTCTCTCAAATAACTTTTCACATTGTTCTCTCCAAAAACAGTACGAATGCAACCATTTCTTCGGTACATAATTTTAGGACAACCCGTCGTCAAACCCAAGCAGGCAAGCTTCGGTCATCTAGCAACATCTTTTGGTAGAACTAAACCGAACCAAACACGACATATTAGTAACACAATTACTACACACAACCCTTTACAATCAACCTCCCAGCGCGCGCTTAAGTGCAGCTCGTTGCTCAGGCGTTAATTTCAAGGGGAAACTTAACTTCAAACACGATTTTCAAATCACCCCTATTGCGAGGCTCCTTTGCAATTGGCATGCCTTCTCTTGAAACCACAAGCTCAAAACCAGGGCTGACAATGTCGTTTACTGGGATCGACAAATCACGGTTGTCTAGTGTTGTGACATTTACGGTCGTGCCACCAATAGCTTCTGATAATGTGACAGTATAGTTCATGATCAAGTCATTGCCATCTCTCTTGAAGATGTTATGAGGCTTCTCATCGATCACGAATACTAAGTCGGCCGGGAGTTGATTCGGATGTTCGTTTCCTTTGTCTTGGAAAGTTATCTTTGTTCCTTTTCTCCAACCAGGCTTTACATCAATGGTTAGGATCTCTGTCTCTGTCACTAAACGCCTGCGAGAAATGCCACTTTTCGATTAGCATAGCTGCTACGAGCTTGTAAGCTGTTTTTACCTCCCAACCTTTTTTAACCACCTCTTTTAGTTTTGACTATTTAAATTAGGGATGATTACAAAAACACCCCTGAGGTTTGGGTTAATTACAAAAAAAAACCAGATATGTTTCAAAATTACAAAAAACCCATTTTATCTTAAATTTAAGGGGGTAACTGTAATATTTTGTAATATGAGGGTTTTTTTTGAAATGTTTTTGAAATTACCGGGAAAAATATAAGACAGAATCAAACCTCAAGTTTTTTTTTGTAATTTTCAAAGAACTCTGGTTTTTTTTTTTTGTAATTAACCCAAACCTCAGGGGTGTTTTTGTAATTATCCCTTTAAATTACAGATTATTAATATCTTAGAAGCTCAATTATCTTATTTTATTCAAACACTTCAACAACCTAGCTTTAAAAACATATTATAAGGTGTAACAACTTATAAAATGCTTTAAACAAGCTTATATCAGAAGTATGTACTCCATAAACATAAACATGAAGCACTACTACAAGAATGTGAAACTATTGCTTCATAAAATTAGATTACTCTTATATTTGTCGTGGAGGATGCAACGAAAATGTAAGAAAGACATGATATATTTTATTAATGGAGGTTCAGTCCAATTATAATAAAACTTAATTATCTTTTAAAATTACAAATACCCTCATGACATTTGTTTCTATATTGCAAATTGCACCCTCAAAAGGAGGTATCTGTACAGAAAATACAAACATCAATGCCTTAAAGGGATATCTGTAACTTTAAAAGATAACTAAGGCTTTTCGTAATTAGACTAAACGTCATAGGTAGTTTTTATAATTTATCCATCATAAAATTAAGGGATAATTACAAAAACCTCCCTGAGAGTTGGGTAATTACAAAAAACTCGAGAGATTTTTGAAAATGACCAAAAAATCTTAAGGTTTGATTTTGTCTAGCATTTTTCCTCTTTATGAGCCAAAAGCATTTCAAAAAGCTCCCTGATATTTATAGAAATATTACAATTACACGCTTAAATTTAAGACATAATCAAACCTGAGGGGTTTTTTGTAATTAGCCCAAACCTCAGGGTCTTTTTGTAATTATCCCTAAAATCAAATTGCTTTCTTCTGTTGGTGATAAATAAAGTTCAGTGTTAGTAAAACCTACCCATTTGCATCAACCACTTGTCTTGATATCTTCATTTTTCTTGTTGAACCAGTGTATAACTCCTCAAGACTGCAAGGCAATTTGGTCTCCACAGGTGGTGGTTTTTTTAGCATGTTTACTCCACTTCCATCACTTGAGTTTCTGAACACATTATCTCCTCCGAACATTCCTCCACCGTCGGATGAAAATCTCATTGACCTTCCAGCTCCTGAAGATCCAAATCCAAATGGGCTACTCCCAAAAAATTCAGCAAAAATATCCTCTGCATTTCGAGGGTTGAACCCATTTTGGTTTCCGGTTGAACCGGGCGGTGGCATGTCTTTTAGGCCTTCTTCACCATACTGGTCATAGATTTGCCTTTTCTGAGGATCACTCAAGACCTGAAGATTTAACAAAGCATAGAAATGATGATAAAATGAGAAGAAAAAAAAATATTTTGGTAATTGTTGTCAATTGAAATCAAGAACTGTATTCCATCTTTCCCTTCAAATTTATATGCCATTTTGCAACTGATGAAGATATTCAAGTCCTCTTTGCCTTCATTAGTTATCATAACATTAATTTCCAGTTACCATCATATATATATGTAGTTCTCAATCACCATGACTTAAAGAAAATACTTATCATTTATGAAGTCCTTTATCACCAAGACGTAAATAATAAAGGGATAATATTAAAACACCCCTGAGGTTTAGGCTAATTACAAAAACCCAGAGATATTTTAAAATTACAAAAATACCTTGAGGTTTCATTCCATCTTACATATTCTCCTTCATAAACAACAAACATTTCAAAAAAACCATGATCTTTCTACAAATATTACAATTAACACCTTAAATTTAAGGCATAATCAAACTTGAGGGGGCTTTTTATAATTTTGAAACATCTCTGGGTTTTTTTGTAATTATCCCAAACCTCAGGGGGTCTTTTGTAATTATCCCAATAATAAATTATGGCTGAAAAGAAAAACAAATCTCTTCCAAGAGATAACCATCAATTTAGCAAGAAGAAGGAAAATCATACCCAAAAAGATAGCAGCAGCAAACATTTGATCAAATACCAACAAAACATGAAAGGAAAGAAAAGAGAAACTCATTTAACCAATCTAAATATTGAAACTTGAAACTATACTTCAATTCTACCTTTTCTCAGCATCAATCAAAACAAAGACATTTTATCAAACATGTATCACACAATATGACCAACAACAATTTTTCTGTCACAAACACAACACATATAATAAACCCTTTTGGCTAAACAAAATTACATACATCATAAGCTTCTGAGATTTGCTTAAATTTGGCCTCAGCTTCATTCTTGTTGTTGGGATTCTTGTCTGGATGCCATTTCATAGCCAATCTTCTGTAAGCTCTTTTCAGATCATCATCTGTTGCGCCTCTTTCCACCTTCAATATGTCATAATAATCCACACCCATTGTTTCTCCCTCCAACATTTCTCTCCTTAAATCTCACGAGAATGTGGTTTTTTTTTTTTCCCTCAGATCAACAAATGTAAAAATATTAATCTTTATGAGTTTCACAAAAGAACAAGTGATTTTGAAACTCCCATATTTCTTATTTTCATAAATCTATTCTATTCTCTGGGTCATTTTTTTTTTTTTTCCGCGTGATGATTCAAAGAAGCCCAAGATTCTTAGAAAGTTTGAATCTTGAATAAAAAAAAAAAAAAAAAAATATTTCAGAAAGATGAATAGTTATTTTTTCTTGGGGTATGCCTGTTAGTTATTATGGTTGTCTTTTGAAATGGTTTGGAGTACAAAGGAAATAAATAAATAAATAACAAATATTTATTGGAGAGCCCCATTTTTGCCATTAAATTGGAGTCGATGTGAGTATGTGACTCCACGATTTATGTTTTCTTTTTTTTTTTTTTTTAAAGTTCGGTCCTGTCATTACGGGTACCGATTTCGATTTCTTGTCATTATGAATAATATTCGTATATTGAGCTAACCCCAGTGGTTAACTGCATGATTTATGTTTGTGATATGTCAGTACATTTTTCTCCAAATAATTATTTTCGATTATCCAATTTCACAATTGATAAACTTATAAGCTCATATTTCCAATTTCAAGAAAAGAAAGAAAGAAAGATAATTACCCTCCATGTTGAAAGAGAAAAATATAATTTTGGGAAAGTCTCTTGGGAACAATAGAAATGAAACTGTGTGGTCAAAAATCATGAGTGAATAAATTATTAAGGTCCAAAAAGTGCATACTTTCTGTTGTATCACTTGTTGTTTTTGCTTTGACAAATCAAATATTTTTTCCAAATTGTTATTTAAAATAATTATGCATGAATGTCTCTGCACGATGTTGCCATTCAGTTTAATAATTGGCACAACACATTATGATGTCACATAAATAATAAAATACTAATTTAAAATAGTGAACCTCAAAATAGGGATAATTAAAAAAACCAAAAAAAACTAAGGCTATGTTTGGTTAGCTTCCCCAATCACCCATTTCCCCAATCATTTCCCCCAATCACCAACCAAACATATATTACGTTTCCCGACGTTTCTCTACTAATACACACATTTCCCAATACATCACATCAAACTCTCTTCCCTCAATTACTCCCCTTAAAACTTCCCCAATCACTCCCAATCACTAAACAAACATACCCTAAGGTTTGGACTAATTACAAAAAAATCCAAAGATTTTTTAAAATTACAAAAACTTCTTGAGGTTGATTTCGCCTTCTTACATTCCCCCCTTCATAAGCCAAAAAAATATTAAAATCTCCCATAAGACAAAATCAAACCCCAATCGGATTTTTATGATTTTCAAAAACATTGAGACTTTTCTATAATTAGCCCAAACTCGGGGCTTTTTGTGATTATCCCAAAAAGAATGTTTTAACATTTGTTAGCTCTGCGCATTTTTGGACAAAAACTCTTGTTTATGTAATAATCGAACCAAATGTATTTCATCGAATAACAGGGATAATATTCCGTGTTCAAATTAAGGGGTAAACTGTAATATTAGTACGAGGGAGTATTTTGAAATGTTTTTGCTTACGAAGGGGTAAATGTTAGATAAAATAAAACCTTAGGGTATTTTTTGCAATTTTGAAAGTTTAGCTTGGTTTTTTTGTAATTAGGTAAAACCTCAAGGGTACATGTTGTAATTAACCCTCGAATAATACTATCATGATTCATACCAAGCCTGTAAAAAACTGATTAACAATCTGTGATCATATTCTCATACCAGAAAATTTCAATCAGCAGGACAATTGGTTAAACCCTTCAAACAAAGAAACCACAACTGAGAGAAGTACAAGCAGAGATGCAATCTGTACAACAAAAGCAAAAGGTATGGACACATATCTCATCTTAAACCAAGATATAACAAAAAGACTCCTCAGTTCACAATTTATATCCACAATTCGAAAAAGCACCATTAAAAACTGCTAATCCGAAAATCGGGCAGATTAGCTTGTAGAAGAGATGTTGGATGAACCAGATGTCGAAGCTCCACCTTCAGCCTTTGGATTCTTTACTTTCTGTGATGTTAGCTCACCAACGGACACAGATTCTGGGACATCGCCGATGTCTAAAGTGTCGGGAAGCCTATCTGATGAATCGTCAGGGTAGATCTGTAAAATGTAAATGACGACGCCATTTATATCAGGTTATACATAGAGAAAACTCAAATAAATCAAATATAGTAGCCTGTATCTATCAAGGGAAAAAAACGAAGGGATAATTATAAAAACCACTCATAAGGTTTAGCCTAATTACAAAATGGTCCAGGTTTCTTAATAACTACACCTTCTTGAGGGTGCAATTTGTAAAATAGAAACAAATGTTAAGGAGCTATTTGCAATTTTGAACAAAAAAATCTTTTTTTTTTTTTTTGTAATAAGATTGTGCCTCAGGGTGCAATTATCTCAAAACTAAGTTTTGTTTTGGTCCCTGAGTGGAGCTGGATGAGAAAATGAATAAGCCTTGGAAGCCTAAACCTTCTCTCTCTATGCACCGTCGGAAAAAGTGGCATGGAAACTCGCATAATAACGACCTTGTACTTTAATGAAGCTAAATGTCAAATGTAGATGTCCTTGAACACTGGGACACAAGCATATTGTACAAAAATAACAACGATGATCCTTAAACAAAATTATTATCCGTGCAGCGAAAAGAGAACAATATGAACAAGATAACGGGAAGGTGGCAAGACTCTATCCTCTTCCAGTAATTACCAATTCATAATTCTTTTCCTTCTCACACGAACTTCACAATTCTGAGGCAAGACTAAGGACAAGATTTTGGGCCAAAGTAGCACAGACGAAAAGAAACCAAAGCGAAAGTACTATAGCAATCCTCATGCATCAAATTTAAGCAGCAACAGGATGGTTTTTATCAAGATCAACCACTTTTCTCTTGACAGTGAAAAATACAATGAGATGCGCTTGAAACCTTAATCAAATGATAAGAAAGATAATACTTATACAATTGGAAGGAAATATAAAATCTTATTCTTAACTATGAAAAATCTAAAAACCAAAATTACCTCAAGTTGATTTAGCATGTCAACTGCAGCGTCCAGGTCAAATTTGCTGGCTGAATAGACATCAGAAAGCGACTCATATGATATTCCAGGAAAGGTCATCTGAAGGTAAGCTAAGTCCATGTCAAATTCTTCATCAAAGTTTGGTTGTATAGCATTAGGATATTGTGACGTCGAAGCAAAGAATTCACCACCATGATGATCCTTCCGTTTAGAAAATTCAGCAGTTTGGATAGCAGCACTGTGGCCATAACTTTGAGAAATATTTTGATGCTGACCTTGTGGCAATGTATTGTCTGGTTGATGGCCAAACCAAACGACCTCGTTTCCACTATTCAATTCTTGCCCCGAACTTACATTAGTAACCCCTCTTCTAAAGAGTGGTACATATGATGCTGCATAGGGATTTAAAGAAGATGATCCTGGCTTCATTGCTGCAAAATGGAAATGCGAGCATCGTAAATCTACCTCAGCAGCGTCAAATAACACATTTTTCAGGAGAGACAACAAAATATGGTGGCATCTCGATGCAGAACAGTTATAGTCTTATGTAGTGAAGTTCTATAAAAGTAAAAAGCAAAAGAAAAGAACATCACAAATAAAATGAATTGATCTCCAGAAAACATAACTAATATGTGACTGCTATATTGCTTGATCCCTTACATACGCAACAATTTTCTTGAAATTAAAGTCCCCAGACACTATTGTTGGCTCTGGTAGCAGTCACCAAGCTAAAAAAACTAAAAACAGAATAGGGAAACAGGGAAAATTCTGAATCCTAATCCCCAAACTATTTATGCACAAAGGGAACTGAAGAAATGCGTATATCCAGAATCTGATCTAAGGGAAAAGATTGGCAGCATAAATCCTATGAAACAGAATGTAAGGGCTCATCCTTGGTGCTGACAAACAGAGCGATTCGTGTAAAACATACCAGAATACAGAAAATGAACATTACCAACAGATCAACATGGAATTGTCTACACAATCTACTAACTTAATCATAACAATAAATTCAGAAAACATTCACCTTTAAAAATCAATAACATGAGCTGGAATGTAGCCCAATCACAACTTATTGAAATGTTCAAATAACTTTCTAACCCTGTATCTGTAAATTGTTAAACAACAAGAAACCACTATCAAAATACACAAGTAGAACACAATAAATATCCATTCAAATCATTACTTTTTGTTTTCAGATGATTTATTTTTATTAGTACATCGTTCTTTGTTCAGGACATATAAACAATTGAGAAAACAAGTATATCCAAGAGCTCCTTCTTAAGAGAAAAACTCTCGAAGGCATCAATTTTTTGGGAAATAATTCAATAAACATTTAGAAAAATCAAGAAACTTATAAGTTCTCTAAAGCAAACACAAAAAATACAAACTTATCCCTTCATATACATATCATCAGAACTAAAGAACAACGAGAAAACCAAAATTCAGGCGAAAAACTGCATGATCATACTCTAAAAACAAACAAAAAAAAAGGAATTCCGCTATAAATAAATCAAGATACAACCAAAACTCATAAAGATTTAAAGAACAAATGAATTAACCCATCCATAACGACAAATCATAACTAATACATCACGATCACGTGCGATAAACAGGAAATTGGGAATTACAGAAAATAAAAAATAAATAAAAAAACTTACTCGTTGAATCAAGAATATGGGGGGCGAACTTCGGCTGAATGTCAAACCCCCAGAATTCGTGATCGCTTGAAAATTACAGAGAAAAATCAAAAAGAACAATAAAAATTTGGGGAGACGATAGAGAAGGACCCGAAAAATGAAATGAAAAATGTATTGTCGTTTTGTGGAGGATGACGTCCGTTTTTAAAAAAATATTTTTTATTTATTTTTTTTAAAGTAATTTAATTCTAATATTAGTGAATATATTACCAAATTATAGTCTATCTTCGGAATCCATAAATCTGATAATTATGGTTTGACCATATGAATGATTCTGGACGCTTAATTTTTTTAGAGAAATTATTGACTGAGGGTGAAATTACTTAATTATGTTAATATAATCAAATTCATTTTAGTGTAATAATATAGTCAAAATTATAGGCACAAAAAAAATGGACTTCGCATTATCTCAAACTATATATGAATCATTGATACGGATACGAGACACGGATACGATACGATACGGGTATGGAAATACGATATAATACGAAAGTACGGTATTTATGGAATTACAAATCCTTCCGTTCAAATTACAAAATTAGTAACGTAATTTTCAATTTTTACTATAATACGGTATTTAATGAATATGCCCAAATGTGTTCCATTTTGAAATCCCATTTGTTTTTAATTGTAGAAAACAAAAATAAAGGCAATAAGAGTTGCATCATGTCATAGAAAAGGAAATATGATTGAGGTTTTTATAGAAGCAAATCTCTTGGTCTTCTCTATTGTAATTCTCATAATTAAATTGATGGTGAAAATTTTGAACGAAAATAAATTTAAGGGATAATTACAAAAAACTCCTTAAGGTTTGGGCTAATTACAAAAAAACCAAAGGTTTATGAAAATTAAAAAAAAAAATCTTGAGGCCTGATTACATTTTACATTTTCCCACTTCATAGTAAAAAAATATATCATAAACCCCCGATATTTATAAACATATTACATTTACCCCTTAAATTTAAGGCATAATCAAACCTAATGGGGTTTTTGATAATTTTGAAATATCTTTGAGTTTTTTTGTAATTAGCCCAAACCTGAGGGGTGTTTTGTAATTATCCCTAAATTTAAATTGTTGAAAACTATTTGAGTTGCATCATTGCTTGTGAAAACTGTTTAAAAAAAATCGTTATAGCAAATTATTTTTTGTCCTAACATGCGGTTGCTTAAAAAGAATTCATAAACTATCATTACAACTGTCATACAATTATTACAATATTTACTTACTTTTTCAATTATCAATCACATCATACCACCATTTTACTAAACAATCACATAAATACAAATCATTACATTTCCGTTTCATATTGCACTCTCAAAATTATTCTTATTTTTTCAATCAACTTTTTCACACTATTCTCTTAATAGAAATGAGATTAGTGGGGAGCCAACTTACATTTCATAATTTGGTAAAAGGTTTCTTTTAATTTGATTTATGTTCCCCCCACCAAACAGGATAATGTGTCCCCAAATTTCAAACACCAATTTTCCTTTTTGCAGTATGCAAAGTAAGGCTTTGAAACTATTCTCAACTGGAAATAAACAAAAAAGAATAATTACAAAACCACCCTTAAAGTTTGGCCTAATTACATAAAAACTCAATTAATAGCCCCTTAAAGTACTACTACAAACATTCTCAAAAAAAAAGAGTACTACTACAAACAAACACCCCATTTAGGTATGTATTTGTTAAAAAACCGAGGTTGAGAGTGTAACTTGTAAAATAAAAATACATTATAAATATCAAAGAAGTATTTGTAATTTTGGACGATAGTTAGGTTTTTTCGTAATTAGACTAAACTTCAAGAATATTATTTCTGTAACTAACCTTAAATAAATGCACCCCAGGAACATCCATGACTATTTCCAGAAAAAACACAGATACACCACAAGTAGAGTAGTAAAAGTTACAAACTAATCTAGCATTCAAAAGGTAACCACATTGGATAACAAGTTTTCAAAATCCTATAATATAGTCTGGGAAAACATGTAAAAATTATATCAAAGTTCATCTATCATGAAATGAGAGTTTATTAAAGAGCAATAAAAGCCCGTTTTCCATCCGATCCTCTCTTACCGCATTGGCTGCTGGTTGTAATGATTCTTCTCTTTCTTCTTAGCAGCGGCAAGTTTTGCATTCCTAGCGGCAGCCTCCGAAGCAGCAGCTCTTGCAGCAGCATCCATTTCTTTATTGGATTTCTTTTTCTTAGTAGATGCCATCTTCTTAAGCTTCTCTTTCACATCAACAGCAGATGCATCTTCCTGCAAATGTTCAGTTCCATCGATTTCCTCTTGCCCGTTAGGAGCGTCTGAGCTATTGGGCTGGTCATGAGGCTCCTTTGCCTCTTTGGAAGCCTTGTCCTTCTTTTTCTTCTTCTTTGCACTTTTAGATTCCACGGGGGCATTATTATCCTTCTTATCCACATCTCCATTTGATTGTCCCTCTTTCGTTTCTTTAGTGACATCTGCAAGTGAACCATAAATGGACATTTCGATATAATTAATAGTGATCGGTTGGACTACTTTTACAGAGTTTTGTCTTACCATAACCACATATCAATATTAGCACACCATCCTCCAAATAAAGCGTAACAAATAACAGAACGAAGACAAGGCGATAAAATAGCCATACCACAGACCAAATCGGTTTAACTAAAAGAACTAACTCCACCATAAGATAAACTGAACAGTTATTTATTTGTCTTTTAAGGAGAGGAAACATGGTTACCAGATGGCTCATCTTCAGTTTTCTCTTTTGGGTTAACTCCAAAATCAGCTAAAATCGCTTCTAGTTCAGCAAGCTCCTTTTTCCTTCTCTCCTTCTTGGAAAGCTGTCTTTCTGTCTCTTTGGGTGCTGGAGAAACTTCTAAAGGCTTCTCCAACATAGGCTGAGGCTGTTCTTGAACATCTGGTTCATGGTCATGCTCCTCTTCCACATCATCATCGCCTTCATCAAGAAGTTCATCTTCACTTTCACTTTCCTGCAATTACGATGGACAACCATGATGAGTCGCAAATAATTCATACATTTCATCCCAACCATCTGATTCATGATTGATTTATTTCATTTTACAGCAAGGAATCCTCGCGACACAATTTCCTTGTGCATCTTTGCACTGAATTCTATCCTGTGGATTTTTGCCGGTCACAAAGGCATGCAATATTGGGTAAGCGGAAATGGCTCGTCCAAGTAACCAATAATTTACAAAATGGGAGATACTGTGATGGTTGAAGCAAAAAAAGAAAATGGTAGTTATCAAGGAGATCAAAAGCAAAACCTAAATAAGAGGTTAAATCCAAGAGACTAAGAAATAATTTAGAGGGTGGACGGACAACGACAGCTGTAGGTTCAATATGATCATGGTACTCATCATTGATTTCTTCAATACCATAAAACTCGAAGTAATCACATCATACATGATGTGGGTGGGTGGGTTTGAGGGCTGGAGCAACAGATGCAACAACATATATCGTTCGGAATGGAAAAGAGAGGATTCAACGTGGAAATACACAATTCAATAACTTATTTTTAGGTCATACAGCAAACTTTAGTGTTCACATGTATTGTTCCGCCGAATAGTAAGTATATAACCAAAACATTTTTAAATTTTTTGTTAAAGAAACATCCAAATAACCATCTCTTGCTCAAAGTTTGCAACAATAACGTATTCTGAAGAAGCTCACCAAACGAGACCAGGAATAGGATGCATAAATATCAAGTAACTTATAGGATAGACAACCTTTTCATAAGAGTGATGCATGCTCAAGGTCATTCGCCTTGTAAACCAATCGACATATTTCCAATAATTTATATGGGGATAAATTCATTCTAAGGCCAGAATGTTAACTAACTTGATGATCTTTTCTCAACATCACTTGATCATAATCAAAATTAAAAATACATATATTAATTAAAGGAAATAAAGGAATCAATAAATATAGTTCAATGAGGAGTGACACTAGAAGCTCACAGTTCAATCCATCAAATGTTGACATAATAAGATACTATTACTGCAGTAAATTACTAAACTCTTGAACAACTTGCAACAACTTCAGCAGTTGGGAGCATGACAAATTGACAATCACATACAAGATCAGATAAAAGATCCCTTCTCAAATAATCCATTCATTAAGAAAAAGATAGCTCTCACTGATTCTTATCGTGGCTCATAAATCAATAAATGCAAAACAGAAAACCACAATGATTTATGATTACCTTTCTTTTGATAAGGCAGTGATGAAGATTCCTTTTCTTAATAAAAGCACAAGAGTGAAAGCAAAACTTTTCAGTTTTGCTGCAGAACCATCAAGTTGCAGACAATTCATCAAAAATCTCCAGCTATAGCAACATCAAAATCCCTCAAAATATAAAAGGAGCGGGTGCACACGCATTGGAAATTTCTTCACAATCAATTCAAACAAAAACATGAATAGCTGAGAACTTTTATCATACAAATCAATGTGCGTGGTTAAAGGACTTTAAATGGCAAACGAAGCACGAAAGTCGAAGAAAAGCACCTTTAAAAGATCAGAAAAATTAAAACCCAGCAAATGATTACGTTGTTATGTGTAGTTATTATATGAGACACATTCTACATCATATAGATAACATAATGACAGCTTATTCTCAGCTAAATTTCAAGAAAAATCTCTAGCGTAATTTAAAGAATAACATTAAAATGATAATAGAATCACTAATTTCACAAAGGCGCCATTAAAGGAACATAAAAGGCTAAAACAGCAGTGATTAATCCGTTGTGTGTAATTATCACGTGATACGCAGCCTATATTACATAAATTGCAAAACAACATATCTCAGCTACATTTTCAATAAAACATTTTTAGAATCAATTCAAGCAATACACTTAAGTCTATGAGCTGAGTAGTTTATACAATAACACATTTATTTGAATAAGAATTTAACTATAAAACGACAATGTGACACAGCACGTATACAGAAACGCCCCCCCAGAGGATCAACAAAAGCACGACCTAGAAAATGATTATTTCTTTATCATCATAAGTGGTAAAAACTGAATCCGTCACATTCTTACCAAACATATGAATCATTCCAAAAAGGTATGGAGTTAATTCGATCAGAATCAATCAATAACCAGGGAGCACCATTTGCAATCAACAATTGAAAATGAAAAATCATAAAACTCAACACACCAAAAAAAAAAAAAACAATCACATGATATATCATAATTTCTCATATTTATACCTCCACCGGATCAGGTTTATCAGTCTCTTCGGCTTTATTCAAACCAGAACCACCCCATATCGCCTGGGGAGGAGCAGTGGTGGCATAGTAATCATCATCATCCTCATCATCCACATCTGCCCACGACTTCACTGTCAAAGGCGCCGGAGCCCAGTACACCTGCTTCTCCTTCTCGCCTTCCTTTGATTCTCCAGCAGCAGCTTTCGACGTGCCCTTACCTCCCTTGGAGCCCTTCTCTTTGTCAGACTTCTTCTTCTTCCTCAAACTATCCAGAGCTGCAAAAACATTGGTGTTGCTCACTGTAAAGGATCCCTCGTCCCTTCTATTCCCACCTCCCACCATTTTCTATTATCTGAAAAATCAAAAACCTAAGAGAAACACGGGGAAATATTGGAAATTGGATCCAAATCCGTGGCTCAGAAATAGCAATTCCCGATTATTTCAGGACTCTGATTTTCGGAAGTTACAATACACGGTTCGAGAAATCAACAATTAACAACGAAAAGAGGTAAATTCAATCTAAAGAAAAATAAAATAAAAACTCAAATTAATCTCAAGATAAGTAAATTTCCCAGATTCTTCTAATCTACAAAACTTCAGGCAAAACCAACGCTAAAATTTATGATTTCCGGATTATTCCGAACGCTCGACGAATTTGAGAATGCTAACAGAGTATAAGGGTTTCAAACAGACAAGAATGAGAGATGGAGCGCGCTAGGGTTCCGATTTGTGGAAATAGGGTATGCGTATCTGCGTATGTTGGTGTGTGTATGTGTGTGTAATGTGTATAGTATATAAGCGTTATGATAGAAACACTGGTATGTATGTATAGATAGATAGAGAAGGAAAAAGGGTTTCAGAAACGGAGATGGGCGAAGAAGGGGCTGTAGTGTGGTGCAGATAACGTGAAAGAGGAAACCAGGGGTCCAGGGTTTATATCCTTGTGGTTTGTGTATAATTTCTAGTCCTTCTAGTTTTGGTTGCTTTCACTTTAGACCCACAAATTTTATTACTCGAATTTGTTAATTTTAAGGAGTGTTACAATTTAAAGTGGAAGAAATATTATTATGCTTTTTGGTGCAAACGTTTTTGCTTTGGAATAATTAAATATTTGCCCCTAGAGGCGTAAATTTCAATTGATAAAGGATATGAGTGATTTTGATATTCGCTTACTTGGTCTCGTAGCGTAGTGTGGAGGTTCGAATTTCCTCGATTCACCTCCTCCTCTAGGGGCGGCGGAAGTGGGGGCCCTCAAGAATGAGGGAGGTTCATCATTTTTTTATTAAATACTTGATTTTCTAAGGTGGTGTTTGGTTTAAAATTGATAAAAGATATCGAGTTGAACTATTACCAATACTCTTACAAAGAGTGAAATGAGATACCATTTGTTTTTTATACCAATAATTACAATATTCTTACAAATATAAGAAGGGTATTTAAAATATTTTTGTTTATGAAGGGGTAAAGTGTAATACAAAATCAAACCTCACGGTTTTTTTTGTCAGTTTTCAAAATCTATGGGTTTTTTGGTAATTAACCCAGACCTCAGGGGTAGTTTTTGTAATTATACCTATTTTAATCACAAAACTTCCAACCTTCCCATGATGAGTATTTCTTGTGCATTAATCATTATCATCATTCTACCATACGATCAAAATCAACACAATACACAAGAAAATCATTAACAACCAGAGTTTGAAAATGTTCTCTTGCACCCTCTCATTGAGAATTTCTATTTGAATCACTCTAAGTAATACATGGCAATTATACACGCAAAGCTCATGAACAAATTACAGAGACAAAATACTATTAGAGCGACTTTGAAGTGTAACAGACTTGCAATTTTAGATGCATACATTCTCTTCATATATAATGACATGCCAGGTCTCACTAGGCCACAAAGAATAGGAATATCATGAGAAAGAAAATCAATACAAAGAATATCTTGATCATCAGCCACCGATTCGAGGAGATGCTATTGAGATACTTGAGCAGAGCCCCCTGAGCGCCCTCCACATTCGACAGTGTGTCATCCATGTTCTCATCAATCCTATAAACCATTTGAGTATGTAGAGTCATCCATTAATCTTACATACCAGATTTATATTAAAAAAAAAAAAGAGTATATCATTGTCCAATGTATTTGACAAGTCTGGTCACCAAACCCAAAAAAATTCAACAATTGCGTTAACGCCACTTTAAGACTTAAATAAATAACTTTTGTAAAATGGTATCGGTGTAAAAAGGCCCAAGCAAAATACATGATTATGCAGGCAGAACCATCAGAACATTGTGCTTAGCATTGACTCAAAAAATAACGAGACAAGCGACAAAGAATGCTTGAATTATTAGTTAGTAGTTATGCACAGTCTAAGTTAATTACTTGATGTTAATTGGTCAACAGACCACCACATTTTTAGCATATACAGAATGCTTCCAGCATGTAATAAGTAAAAAGACCATATTTATACCTGATAGCAATCTCTCCTTGCTGAGAAACTAAGGTAGCTAGCTGATTGAAGATATTGCTCAGCTCATGAATTGTTGATTCCACGTTTTGAAGAGCCTCGGCTCTACTCTGCATGTAGCTGTCTTGTAGCGGAACCAATTGCTGTTGCTGTTGATTTTGTTGCTGCTGGAGTAATGGCTGAGACTCCCCATCTACCTGATTCCTGTCACAGGAGTAAAAGGAAATATTTTTTTCCGGTTAATCTATTTATTTCCGGACCAATTCAGTTCAGACTGCTTTGCTTGACAACATAACATTTACATCAAAGTACCACTATATACATCTTGAAGTAAAAAGGCAGATCACAAAAAGAAAGAGTCAAACATTGTCTTCAAATTAAAGTTCATCAGATTAACATTTAACAGGAGGAACATTCATTTCTGTTCTTACTTGGAGTGCATTTGGGAGGGAGATTCTCTTTCGTTAGTCCATGGAAGAGGAGGGGCAGCCGAGCTTCCGGCAGCAGACTTTGTAGCCAAAGGACGCTGACGAACAAAAGGATTTGTAGGATTCTTGGAAACGGAAGACGAGAACAACTGTCGCCTGTTCTCATGAACCTTCAAGTTCTGTGTTTTTTTTTAATAAAAAAAAAAAAGAAAAAGGAGAGAAATGGAGAAGAAAAAGAAAATTAGAAAAATGCAGTGTGTTAGTGACTTAAATGGAAATGTAAAGGCTAATGCATTCATCAACAAAAGGAAAATGTAGAAATCGATTTCCAGGTTCACCTCTGTTCGCTTGGTCAAAACTTCCTTGAACTCCTTTGTTGTGCTCATCAAACGATTCTTCAAATCATCAACAACTGTAGTAGAATGAGTGGTGGTGTCGGTGGATATCTGTCCACTTTCATTACGTGAACTGCAGAGAAATTGGAGATCAACTACTGCAGAATTAAGAGCAGTTATATCCTGCTTAATAACTGCAGTTAACTCCTGAATTTCCATGGTAGGGTCATCAAAAACTGATGTCCTCTTTGCCACTGCAGTAGAAAGCAATATGTTACCGAATTGTCCATGCCAACTATAGAACTAAAAAGTAGAGTCACATATCAAAGGATATTAATCTTAACACAAAGTACAGGACTAAACTAAGTTTGACACCCAAAAGATCAGTGCATAAAGTTAAAGCCCCTTAAGGCTTAGTATGATCTTGTGCACACCAAAACAAAGACCTCCCGGAAGGAGGGAAATTCCTTTTAAGTGTGATTATTCAAACATATTATTATTAAAAAAAAAAAAAAAACTCAACAAGAAGATAAGATTCATTCATTACTTGCAATGTAAGACTAAATTAATATGTTTAGTCAATTAATATACAATCTCTACGTTTTCTGCCTCAAACAAATTCAAATCCTAAAAAGATGAAGGTTGTGACCATTCCGATTTCCAGGGTCCAGGACCCATTTCAAGGCAGGGTCAAAACACGCATTCAATCACCCTTAAAGCATTTCATAGAAATATCCACTCAATCTTTAACCTATGGCTACTCATAACAAATACAAGCACTGAGAGAAACTAAAAATATAAAACAGATCAAAACACTTTCCAATTCCACCTGCATATTAAATTCGGCCGACGTTATTTAAACTCCAGATTCACATGGGCATGAATATATTTTCAATATCAAACAAATACAACCAATCATAATCATAAACCAGTATGCCCATCGAATTTGATTTGAGAAAGAGGGGAAAAAAGAGAAAGATGGGATATCGGGAACAGAATTCAAACATTTTCAAGCATTCTATCATAAACAACTCTAAGATTTCTTCCGCCCTTTCCCGTATCGAGGGTCTAGCCCTAAGTAGCTTGAAAGCAACTCACAACTCAATACACTTAAAACAACCAATAAATTGTCACCTTCAGCCAAATACAAATACAGGCATACAATTCAATCAATGTTTTAATGTGACAAGTACAAGCAAAATGGAAAAACACATTTAGTGAAAATTCTATCCATAAGCAACTCTCACAAATCCTGAAAAATGTGTATTGAACAAGAGACCATAATACTAAAGAATACAGCCACTTAACTATTTAGTTAACTTCTGTATAATCTGGTATCCTAATTCAATACTCAATGCTCAGTGATTATTGATTAAATTCCGAGCTGAAATTCAACCGCAGAAACAACAAATCGAAATCAGATGCTTACAATCCAATCAATCACTCTGATTTTGTATGCACAGGAAAAAATATGCAGTAATAAAATTCTCAAATCTCATGGTAACAATACTCAAGAACCACACTCAAACTCCCCGCACCATCATATTAACTGCTAAACAATATATTATTCAAAATTATAGCCAAAATAAACTGCAGTTTTTTTACTAAAAATGCACTCACATTTTGCCAGCTTAGCTAGCTTCTGAGACGTCTGGTGAATCCCGAACCCAATTCTCGACGCCCTCTGATTAAACTCCGATTGCATCGCCATTGCCGACCGCGGCGGCTCCTCCGACTTCGATCCGCTGCTGCTCGGCCCATTCTGCGAGGACACTGATTTCTTTACCCTCTCTGCTATTCCTAAGAACTCCTGCGTCCGATCCCTATAGGAAGCATTCCCAGTCTTCACCGCCATTTTCACAAATCAAATTTTCAACACCGCAATTGCGTAAATGCCTATTTCAAAAAAAGAAAAGAAATTCCTCTTGACTTCGAACAAATTACAGATTGGGGGAAATAAAATTAGGGGAACTTTGCCTGATCTTAAACCCTGAAATTCGTTAAAAGGGACGGAAAATGGGAACCTCGATCTACGAAAAAGATAATAAATTCGACAAAATGATTAGAAATGACAATTTTGACTCGGTTTGTTTCTGTTTGGATTGTCTCACCCTGTGACCCGTGATGATGCGAGTCCAGGTATCGGCACGTAGGAATGGCGAAATGGTCCGCCCGACAAGTACCCGTGACCCGTAGCGGGGCGGGCCGAGTATGACTTTCGTCCCGTAGCTACCCGCTCCGCCCGTCTTATTTTTTTATTTTTTTAATATATTTAATGTATATTTTATGTATATTATATAAAATAATATAATTTTATGTATTAAATATTATATTTAACATATATAATAACAAATTTTAAAAACAAAATGTATTTATAATACAAAATATAATATTAAAAAAATATTAATAATATAAAATATAAGAAAAAACTATTAATAATATAAAATATAAGAAAAAACTATTTAAAAAAATTAACATGGGACGACCCGCCCCGTCCCATTCATTTCCTACACTTCCTCTGCCCTCGTGGGTGCCCGCCCCCACATAGAAATTTTATTTTTAATATAGTTTTTATATAATATATATGATAACATAATTTTTATGTATTCTTATATTGTATCTAAAATTTATAAATAGATAATAATAATTTTGTAAATAATATTTTATAAATAAATTATAAATACATTTTTTTTTCTTTTTTTTGTATTTAATTTCTTTTTAGATTGGTATGATAAAATAGAATTAGGTTGGAATTGAATGACTTCATGAATGAATAGTAATGGAAATGTAATGGAATGAGCATAGCAATTCCTATGATTGGTATGCAAAAGGATTTTGATACAACGAAAGGAATTAAATTGCCATTATTTTACTTGATTTTAATATCATTATCATCAATAATATAAAATGAATGGTGGTAATAAAACACAATAATCTTGAAGACTAAATTATCATTCTGTTAATATTGTTATATATTGAATATTGTGAAAAACGGGTCTTATATTATATTAATTGGTGTTAAACAATATGATGTGTATGCATGTATAAGATATCATTAAAATTTTACACAATAAATTTAAGAACATAAAAAAACAATAAATGATTCTTAGAGCAAGTCTCGAGTTCTATGTTTTAAATTTTGATAAAATATGACTACCATTTATCAAAATATTTCACATATTTTTTATATATTATGTATTTATTATGTGTTATATATAATATACATTACATATTTACAAAAATATAAATATGATATTCTTATAATAATAATATCAAATTAAATATAGGTCATGCTAATATACATATCAATAATAGATAGGTCTGAAAAATTTAATTTATAAATAGTTAGTATATAAATAATAAAAAAAAAATCAATATTTTTCTTTAAATGTTGATGGCTTGAGTTTTGAGTTTTATCCAATATTTTAATTATTTTTAGAAGGATAATTCGATAGAAAATGAGTATGTATTTATTATTGATTCATTGAGAATAGCTAAAATCATGGTGGACCAAATGAATGGCAATTCCACACTCTTGGAGTATAGATTCTCATGAGAATGGATATTCTCATTACAAATGACACCAATCATTCGAAGGGGATGATCTTGGGAATGCTCATTCAATTACAATCTCATTCTCGCATACAAATCATGTCGTTAGAGTTTTGTAATTTATCATTTTTTAAAAGGAGACGACGCTATTCATAACCCCAAAATTGATAAATACACCACATACATATTATAATTTTAAATAATGCCATTAGTCTAATAGATTATAATACACTTACCCACGTAAAGAAGTTCTAAATACACCCCATCTTTTATTAAAACATATAATTTTATTCCTCATACTCACACATTTTTTTTCTTTTTGTTGAGCAAAAAATAGAAACTTTTTTTTTCTTATGTATATATTTTTCAACACCCACATTATTACAAATATGAACAACAAAAAATTAATTTTGTCGAATAATAGAGGCATATCCTTAGTTTACAACTTAATGTATGTTATTTTTTCATTTTTACACATTTTTTACAATTTAGAATTTGTTGTTGAATAACAAAAGCGCGACACTTGGCATGATCGCATTGCCCCATTGGTCGTGCCATCATAATACGTGGCACGATGTCACGATCATAATTACAACTAGCACGATGACACGATCAAAGTAATTTGATCGTGTCTTATGGCACGATCAAAGTAACTCGATTGTTCTTTGTGTCACGATCACGAATGAGTACACCATCGTGTCCACTAGTAATCGATGATGAAGGCGAGAAAATTCGGGTATGGGGGCCCAATTAATATTAATATAAAATTAGTCCGTTAGATTTTTGGTCACTTCTCCATAATAAAAATAGTTTTAACTATGTTTTTTAGCTATTTTTGAGACAAATTTACACTTGGTCTTTTTTTTTCATTTATAGGGACCATCCATGTTTTAATATCGAAAAATGTATTATATCAATTTGTTGAAATATAATCAAGTATCTCATCGAGAAACAAGAAAGGGTATGATCGTGTCAAAATGGCTAAGAAAGCATGTTTTCAAAAATATGATTGTTTTTCATTTTTATAAAACACAAGTGGACAATTTGTCCATTACCACCTATAAAAATGATAAACAATACATCAAATTTAAAATAAGTAGAAGTTTTGATAAAGTCATTGTATTAATTCAATCATGTCTTAATATTTATAAATAAATAAAAAATACAATTACATCAATATATCAAAAAGAACAAATAGAGACAGACACAAGAGACTAATGCAAAAATTCAAGTTAAAGTTTATGGCGAAACTTAAAAATGTACAAAATTTTAAGAAAAGGGAAAAAATGACCAAGAATGATATTTTTCAAGATTCACAAATCGAATAGGAAAGAGAAATGCAATATATTGAAGCTTTTTTTTTTCCTAGGTTCTTCTATTTTTTATTTATTTTAAAACTAAAAAGTAAAATGACCAAAATACCCCTACTATTTTTCAAAATTTGAGGGGGCATTTGGCCCCTACATAGCTTCGTCCCCTGCTGGGTCATTGTGTCATTCATCGTCTTCTTCCCCAAACTCAAACAAAATCGAAACAAAAAAAAAGGAAATGATTGGAAATAGCCTAATTTTAAACCACATATACACAAAATGGCCTTACTTATTCAAAAGTTTCAAAATGGCCTTCTTATTTGATAAAACCCCAAAATACCCCTTATATTGAATTAAAGGTAAACTAATCGTTTTTAAAGGTTTTAGGGGCAAAAATGGTATCGAGCTAGGTTTATTAAGAACTTTTAGTTAAATTTATTATATTTATGTAATTAACAATTGGTGAGGAGAAATTACTCCGAGATTATGGATCCTGACCGATGTCCGAGATGTACCCTTACAGAGATATCGTCAAATTTTGACAATGTATGCACAAAAACACCTTGACCAGGTTTCATATCGGGAATACCAACATGAAGAAAAAGAACGGCAGAGCCGACGGGAAACCTTAAGCAATGCAAAATGCGAGCGAATATTATAGGCGATTGGATGCTTAACTGCACTTATATGTTCACTTGATGAACCCTCAAGAAACGGTTCATGAAAATTCCCATCGAAACAATGATTCCCGATGGCGGACCGGAGTGGAACGAGATACTTCAGATAAATCTAAGATCTCCAAGATCTTAGAGAAATCGTAAGACGGTGCGGAGAATTATGGCAACCGCCATATTCATATACCAAAGACAAGTTCATCGATCCAAACTGGATGGAGACGATGGTTAAATATCGAAAGAAACTCTTGAACTCCTTCATGATATTCAAAACGAGTCAAGAACCTGAGAGGGCGACAGGCGAAGTTCATCCGGGAAGGAAACGTATTGATTTTGGGGCGGTACCTATTTACACCAAAAAGGAAACCAACCGAAGTTATACGAAAGATGACAAATGAGGAAAAGCTCATTGCTCTAATCAAAGGAAAATCCATCAAAAATTAAAGAAGATGGATATTGAAAAGATGAATCTTAAAGATCTACATGACCGTGAGAATCCTTCATGATTAGGTATTGTAGATTTAAAGATGAACGGAGGTGAGAATCGGCTTTGGTCACCTATGACCCACAAGTAGACCAATTCCATCGCCACCAAGAAATCCTAACGTCGAAGAAAGACGGGTTCGCATCATGGAGCTCGGGGCGAGATGCCACATCTTTGGAGATTTCACGACCGGGAGTGATCCACTTTTAGGGACAGGAGGTCGAAACCCTCTTGCGAGAACTGCACAACCTACCTAAGGCGAATGTTTATCGACGCGCCTTATGGAAGATCGCACCTCGACCCAATACATCCGTATGGGTTGATGTTAAATCTGACATCCTGATTTTAAAAAACAGAGAAGTTCTCATTGACGAATGGGCTTGACTATGAGAATTTCAAAGAGAACCCTTGATCTTACAAAGGATTCATTCATTTTACTCCTTGAAATGAGTCTTGAAGGATCGGTGAAGATTGCCGGGATATGACCGATGCCGATCTGGCTTCGGTCACATCGGGGAATAACTTAAAGGAATTGTCGATGGTATGGCAAAACTATTCAAAATCCAATTCATCGGCACGGGTTATTTCGAGGATTAGAGGATGAAAAAAAAAAGAAATATAAACAAGCCCTCTATAGCCTTGAAGTTCTTGGATATTTGTCATATTGACGAATATATCAAATTGTTCACCGAATACCGTGGAAATCCAAGATTGAGGAAAAGGAAGTTCGCATGTACTATTCTTTGCCAAGATTCCGAGTCCCCGGAGAGAAATGCTTATAAGGGAATACAAGGGTGGAGTCAAGTAGAAACGTGGCGAGAAAAATGTCTTTCCTAAAGGCCAAGTTATCCGAATGGTGTTACCAAGCAGCTCTATACAAGAATTACAAAAGATTAAGAGGAATTAACAAAGCGAGTTCCTCTATGTTGCATAGATAATGATATCCCAACAAAGGTGGGAGGTCAACCAAGTGGCACTGAAGGAAGAAGGAGCGAAGCCATCCATACCGCCGAGGAAGTAGCAAGAAAAGGGGTAGGTCTTCATGGAGACCTAGAAGGTTTTGTCAAAACAAAAAGCCCGCTATAAATCGGGGCAAAGACCGGCACTAAGTAGGATTAGAGCCTCATCATCGTGGTTCTAATCAAGCAAGTATCAAATAAATCCGGAAGAAGAACTTTCAGGCGTGCTCACACCAGAGCAAATGAAAGTTTCAAAGATCAGAATTGCTGGACATGCGAGCAAGAGGACATATCTCGACCGATTGTCCGTAAAACCGAGAAACGAGGAGTCGATTCCGAGGCTACACCGAAATTGAGGAAGTCATCTACTATCAAGATCTTATACAGTGTATCAATTTGAGGATATTCCCCGGAAAAAGCATCTATGAAGAAGAAATCTATTCGACGATGGAAGTGACTCGGCTTAATCGAGTGAAGAAGAAATTCTTCAACAGACAATCGAGAGGATATGTCGATTCCTCTCTCACACGACGCTTTCTCATAAGACTCTTATGAGAATCATGAAGGAAGATCCAAAGTTTCAAGTCTATGATGGATTTACGATCGGAGCTATGGAAAAAGCATTGGATAAAATTGGGTTTCAGAATGAAAAAACACCAAATTATCCACAGGGTAACAACCGGAGAATTTGCCATTCCAATGGAGTTTACCGAACCCGATCGAGATGCGCTTGGTCCCTATTAGAGAAATCCAGGAGATCAAAAGCGAGTCAAAAGAGAAGTTGCAAAAACACTCTCATGGATTCATATTGAAGCCATAAGGGTCATTATTAAAGCAACATTCAAAGAAGGAATAGATTCGCCACTCAATTTGGCTATCTTTGACAAGCGAATCTCAAACCTCAAGGATTCATGCCTTGGAGCGATTCTGAGAAATTTGTATCTTTGGGAAATTGGCATTTAATGTTTATCCCGCATTGCATATAATCCGGGAGATCGAGATTTCAAGAGAGTCCTAACCCTTCATCAAGATTTCAAAAGAGACGATTTGATGAAAGAAGAGAATCGACCCTACTCGATCACATACAAGATATCTTATGCTCTCTCGAATACACATCATTCAAGTATTCTTGAGAAAGGAATTTATCAAGTCCCGGGATTTTCGAGGACTTTGCCAGTAGTTTTACCGAAATTATTGAATCTCCAACTATAAAGGAGATCGATATGAAAATACAAGATCAACCAGTCTTCAACAAAAGTCGAAGTCTCGAGTTGAGCGAAGGATGTCTTTCCAACAGACGAGAATGACGAGTAGCGGCCGTTGGGAAGAAAAGAGACCAAAGATCTGATTCGGCGTATCCCGATGTTTTCAAAACGGCAGAGAGTCGAAATGTCCCGAAGATGATGGCGAGAGGTTGAAGTAATATTCGACATCACTCAAAAGGATAACATTTTTCCTTGTGATGTTCTATATTATCTCCAACAACCAATCGTTGGAAGGTATCAAGAAGCTCAAGATATGAGAAATTGAGCTTACTATCACAGAGTTGCGGGAAAAATCCCGAGAGCAATTAACACTGGAATTGAATTTCTCGAGGATCATAAACCCCGGAAAAGATTACAAGACGGAATGGAGTTCACAGTGGCTAATAAAAGATATAGAATCGATGACCACTAGTCCATTCTCTATATACATTTCTATTGGAATGTTATATGTCAATACAAGGCAGAGTATTTCGCGCCTATATTGATTCAGTGCCTAATATGTCTTTACGCAGGGAAGTTTTTCCTAAAGACATTGGAGAAGATTTACTATTATTGCGAGGAAGAGATTTCTCTAAAAGGATTCTTATCCTTAATCGAGGAATTAAACAAGCGAAAATCATGATCGGAGGCGCGCGCGATACCCCATGGTACAAAGTGAAGACGTCACCAATCTATTTCCATGATACAAAAAGTGCGGATATTTTGTTAGGAAACAATTTCCTACAAACATTCAAGCGGTTTACACAGAGAATGAGACGAGAAGACTTATTTTCACAACATTGTGTGATCATAAGATTATTGTCCGTGAGATCATGAGAAGCATTTGACGAAAAATGCCTATTATTTTTCGCAGGCAGCAAGCGTGGTGATGAAGCCAAACTTCGCAATCCAAAAATGGCGGATCGAAGAAAATATGGTGAAGCATTATTATCCTATGTAATTTGGTTCGATTTAAAATGATCAAAAATATGGGATAACAACTTGTATTCATTCGAATACAAGGTGAAGAATCGGGTTACTCCGTAAGTCATTGCGGAACTATGGATGAGTCTTATGGAGAATCCACAGAGTGATGTGACCATTGAGGAACAAATAACACTCGAGGATATCGGGAAGAAGATCCAAAGGAATTATAATGAAGATCCTTTGGCATGGTGGGACAAGAACGAGCTCAAAGCATCCTCAAGGTTAAGCCAGGAAAGGAATACGAGTTCGTAAGATTCAAACCAATCCTTATGAACCAGGAGGATCGTAAGGATATGCGAAAAATACTTAAGGAACATCTTGACCTTAAGTTAATTTCACCAGAGTTTCTCCATACAATCCGAGGTTCTTAGTCGAAACCATGGAGAGATCAAAAGAGGAAAGCGAAGACTTGTTATTAATTACAAGGGAATTAATAACATTTTGGAGTTCGACGGATACTATATCCCAAGCGAGAGAACATCCGTTAATCAGATCAAAGGTGCCAAGATATTCTCAAAGTTCGATTGCAAATCTGGATTTTACCATTAAGATGGATGAGGAAAGCAAGAAGTTCACGCTTTCTCTACACCACAAGGACACTATATTTGGAGCGTGATGCCTATGGGATTGCTAACGCACCCCGGATATATCAAAGGAAGATGGATAATCTCTTCAAAGATTATTTCAGTTTCATGTTTGTGTATATCGATGACATTCTAATCGCATCAAAGAACATGAAGGAGCATCTCAAACATTTGGAAATATTTTCGGATGTTTGTCACAAGAAGGATTAGTGCTTTTAGAAGAAGGCAATGATTGCAACAAGACAGTTGAATTCCTAGGAATTGAGATCGACGAACTGAATCATCCTACGTAGTCATATTGTAGAAAAATACGGGGATTTCCGGATACATTGAAAGACAAGCGACTTCGTTTTCTTGAGTTGTCAATTTTTTGGAATGTTCATAAACAATCTAAAGACATTACGGGGAAGGTGTTTAGCCCATTGCTTAAAAAAGATCAGATATTCAAATGAGAGAATGAACATCAAGAAGGAATCAAGCAACTTAAGGAAGTTTGCAAAAATATTCAAACTTGCAATTCCACAGGATGAAGATGAACCGTTCTTTATACGATGCAGTGATTATTGGTGGGCGTGAAGAAGATTTACAAAAGTTACACCAAATGAAGAAGTGCCATGCAGATATCTTTGATGATTTATTCACACCCAAAGGAATCGACTTCGGTGGCATATCAACGAAAAGAATTCTTTGCGAAAATGAAAAACTTTTAAAAAATTGCCTTTATTTTTACTGGCTAAAAGTTTATCTTAAAATTGATAATTCAAGTGTTAAAGCTTTTCAAAAACAAAATTGAATCAAAACCGGAAAAGCTAGAATACTTAGATGGCGGTGAATGCCAATATTATGATTATGATATTGTCATTATAAAATCTCATGAAAATATTCTTGCGCAGATTTTCTAACAAGAGATGGAGGAATTGAAGTTGATTCTATCCTCACCGCATCAAGACATCTTGGAGACCACCGAAAATGCTACTCCGAGAATTTGATACCCTGGTCATCAATGCCGATTTGGCCGAAATTACAAAGGAATGATCGGACAAAGAACCGATCGTATACGAGCATGTGTCCTGGTCTCACTCTCGCTTGAGAACGACATTTCAAGGGCCACTCCTCCAGCCGCTAATAAGCAAACGGAGCGTTTAGAGCGCAGGGCTCCTCAACCTGCAGCAGAGGATTCAAGACCTCTAAGACAAGTCCTAAGTCGCGTAAATGTTGGCCTGGGAAAACGATACTCCGGAGTCAAATCCCGAGTTATCATATCAACCAAAGACGTCCGGGGTAAAGGGACGAAGATATCAATCTTAGCCTATGATGGGCACTTCTAAGGTTGATATTAACGAGATTAAAGTTTCTTCTTCTCGGCGGGAATACCAGGCAAATTGGGAGAAACTAATTACCAGCATGGAATATCTCCGGAAAAAAACAAAGATTGATGTTTCTCGAAAATATCCAAGGGTTTGGATGCTACCAAATTCCAAATTCAAGAAGAAGAAAGAGGTGGTACGAGTTTGGGGCTTTGGCCTCGCCTATACTACTTCACCAGGATTCCCTGAGATCACAAAATTACCAAAGTGGATCCAGGAAGTCGCTTACGAGTCTTTGGTCCAACAATGACAACCTAAGACGAGGGGATACATTGAGCCGTATTTCATAAGTGCAATGACCGAGCCCGTCGGAAAAAGTGGACATGAAGCCTTCCATTACATTAAAGCCAAGACCATATGAAAGAGCCTTCTAAATATCAAGGAGGCAAGTTCGTAAGAAGTACAATTGGCCATGACCTTCATCAAGATCGGATCACCACAAGAAGGGCATGGGGATTGTGGGTCCGTCTCCACGAGAGATGGACAAAGTCAAGTTTCCGTTCAAGTTCTACCAAACTCGGGGTCATTCCCGTTAAATACCATGACAGAAAAACTACAGTTCGCAGAAGATCCGCATTCGAAAAGAAAAGAAATCTTCTATGGGAAAATAAGTCACGGGGAGTAAAGAAACTCACGAAATATTGTAACATGGCTCATATCGGCCATTGGGAACTTCTTGTCCGTCCGAATGTCAAAACCAGAAGAACCGGAATTTGGCAAAGGATTCCCAAAAGTCGATCGGAGAAGACCCTGACGGAGAATAAAAGTCACGTAAGTATCCAAAGTTTTGGGGACCACCAAAAAAAGTAGATCCCCAACAAAGCTAAATGGAGACATGTGACTCAGACATGTAACAACCCACTTAAAAAAAGACAAAAAGTGGGTCCATGAAAGATGCCGTCCAACATATTACAAGACAAAAGGACGAGTCGCGGATTTGAAAGTTTGCATAAAGGACTTTGGATACTGACAAAGATGGGGCGATCCATGTGAAGAAAGAAAGAAAAGGCCAACTAATTGCTGCAAGTGGAAGCAAGCAATAAATTCAAGAAAGTATGATGTAATTAGTGACGCGTTTTACATTTCAACAAGGTTGAAGTCCGAAATTGAAATCCGGACATCTATTTAAACCAGAGTTTGAAGGAGGTGGGACATCGAAAATTTTCCTAAGTCTTCTACAATAAAAATTCTTCCGTAATATTGAGTGTTTAGAATTTCAGTGTTTTTTCGATTTTAAAGTTTAGTTTTTTAATTTTATGTACAAGAGTGTAATATCCTTTGATGAGAGGCTAAACAGGTTTTCTCCTCCCAAAAGAGATTTCTTGATGTAATAAATTTTTCTTTAAGTTCTTAATAAAATAAAGGTTGTTTGTTCAACATGTGTTCATAATGTACTATTGATTCATCCCTTTGAAGAATTACTTTTACGCCTGGAGTAGAACGAACCAAGTATGTCTTTGAGCGGTTTACGAAGGAGTCGGATAACTTGCATCATCTTCCCCGAGGTGAGGTTGAACAGTGAGGAGTCGTTTGTCAAACGATCTGGGGCATTAATTTTCCGATGGTGGCGTTGCGAACCACTTAACCTTTGTTTGGCCAAAAGAGGTATGAATTTTAAGGGATTTATTAATTTTACGGAGCATGTTGGGCATGATATGGTCGTAATGGACTATTTCCATTTTCACCGTAAACCTTGGTTTGGAATCGATAACATAAAATCGAACATCTTTTAAAATTCTATGACCATTAAGTTTATCTACCGAAACCCGACATGATCTTTTAAAACCTCCGTATGGAGACTGGATCTAAATAGGTGTAAATAATGCCACGAATGAAACAGAAATAGAAACCGAAAAGTGTTCGTATTCTCAGTGAAATCTGCATGCAATTAATCATATTCCCTTATTCTCATTATAAAGGGTATAATGGGAACTTCAAATGCATATTTGAATCCTTTTAATAAGGATGGCCATAGTTGTAAATCAAACTTGAAATAAGGCCGTTTAAGAACATACCCCAAAAAAAAAAAGCTACGTAACTCCGTATTCAAACCAAATCCAATTACCAAAAACAATCCAACTATAGGTGCGAAATTAAAGTAAAATATTACATTTAAGTTATGTCTTAAAAAGGAGTATTTATCTTTTTTTTGGGGTGTGAATAGTGCTTCTTTTCTCAAATACCCCAACACTTAGCAAAAGTCTTTGCCAAAATCACCTACCCGACCCAATCCAACCCCGCCCGTTGGGCATATAGAAAATATCGGGATGGGCCAAACATTAGCCGAATCGCTATTTATGGAGACAACCCATGAAAATACACTCCAAAGTCCAAATACGCCAACCGGCCGACACGATTTTTTCGGTACAAATGGATGGGACCATATAGACCCTATTTTTTCTACCAATAAATCACAAATCCAAAGAAAAATCAAAAATTTGGTCAAACCGATCTATCGGACGAGGCCGAAATTGATACCTTAGCAAGTTCAATGAATAAATGAGATCATGTCTCAAATTAAAAACGTATGTTTATATTTTGCCATAAATACGTACAGTACAAACAAGTCCTACGAAAATATAATCTATGTATGTTCTATTTATCCCCCAAAAAGAAAAAAAAAACACATTGCAATTAGGACAGATAACCTATATATCTGCATAATTTTCACGTTAATTTTTCGTTGAATTTTATTATCATTTTTTGTAGATCTAGGTTCCCATTTTCCGTCCCTTTTAACAAATTTCAGGGTTTAAGATCAGGCAAAATCCCCAATTTTATTTCCCCCAATCTGTAATTTGTTCAAAGTCGAGGAATTTCTTTTCTCTTTTTTGAAATAGGCATTTACGCAATTGCGGTGTTGAAAAATTGATTTGTGAAAATGGCGGTGAAGACTGGGAATGCTTCCTATAGGGATCGGGCGCAGGAGTTCTTAGGGATAGCAGAGAGGGTAAAGAAATCATTCTCCTCGCAGAATGGGCCGAGCAGCAGCGGATCGAAGTCGGAGGAGCCGCCGCGGTCGGCAATGGCGATGCAATCGGAATTCAATCAGAGGGCGTCGAGAATTGGGTTCGGGATTCACCAGACGTCTCAGAAGCTAGCTAAGCTGGCAAAATGTGAGTGCATTTTTAATTAAAAAAAAATTGCAGTTTATTTTCGCTATAATTCTGAATAATATGATTGTTTAGCAGTTAATATGCTGGTGTGGGGATTTGAGTGCGGTTTTTGAGTATCGTTATCATTAGATTTGAGAATTTTATTACTGCATATTTTTTCTCGTGCATACAAAATCAGAGTGATTGATTGGATTGCAAGCATCTGATTTCGATTTGTTGTTTCTGCGGTTGAATTTCAGCTCCGAATTCAATCACTGAGCATTGAGTATTGAATAGGATATCTGATTATACAGAAGTTAACTAATTATTTAAGTGGCTGTATTTTTTAGTATTATGGTCTGTTGTTCAATACACATTTTCCAGGATTTGTGAGAGTTGCTTATGGATAAAATTTTAACTAAATGCGTTTTTCCATTGTGGTTGTATTGTACACATTAAAACATTGATTGAATTGTATGCCTGTATTTGTGTTTGGCTGAAGGTGACAATTTATTGGTTGTTTTAAGTGTATTGAGTTGTGAGTTGCTTTCAAGCTACTTAGGGCTAGACCCTCGATACGGGAAAAGGCGGAAGAAATCTTAGAGTTGTTTATGATAGAATGCTTGAAGATGTTTGAATTCTGTCCTCGATCTCCCATCTTCTCCTTCTTTTCTTTCCCTCTCTCTCAAATCGAATTCGATGGGCATACTGGTTTATGATTATGATTGGTTGTATTTGTTTGATAGTGAAAATATATTCATGCCTATGTAAATCTGGAATTTAAATAACGTCGACGAATTAAATCTGTAGGTGGAATTGGAGAGTGTTCTGATCTGTTTTATATTTTTAGTTTCTCTCAGTGCTTGTATTTATTATGAGTAACCATTGGTTAAAGATTGAGTGGATATTTCTATGAAATGCTTTAAGGGTGATTGAATGCGTGTTTTGACCCTGCCTTGAAATGGGTCCTGGACCCCAGAATGATCACAACCTTCATCTTTTTAGGATTTCTAATTTGTTTGAGGCAGAAATCGTAGAGATTGTATATCAATTGACCAAACATATTAATTTAGTCTTACATTGCAAGTAATGGATGAATCTTATCTTCTTGTTGATTTTTTTTTTTAATAAAAATATGTTTGACTAATCACACTTAAAGGAATTTCCCTCTTTCCAGGTGGTCTTTGTTTTGGTGTGCACAAGATCATACTAAGCCTTAAGGGGCTTTATGTACTGATCTTTTGGGTGCCAAACTTAGTTTAGTCCTGTACTTTGTGTTAAGACTGATATCCTTTGATATGTGACTGTACTTTTTTATTCTATAGTTGGCATGGACAATTCAGTAACATATTGCTTTTCATTGCAGTGGCAAAGAGGACGTCAGTTTTTGATGACCCTACAATGGAAATTCAGGAGTTAACTGCAGTTATTAAGCAGGATATAACTGCTCTTAATTCTGCAGTAGTTGATCTCCAATTTCTCTGCAGTTCACGTAATGAAAATGGACAGGTATCCACCGACACCACCACTCATTCTACTACAGTTGTTGATGATTTGAAGAGTCGTTTGATGAGCACAACAAAGGAGTTCAAGGAAGTTTTGACCAAGCGAACAGAGGTGAACCTGGAAATCGATTTCTACATTTTCATTATGTTGATGAATGCATTGACCTTTACATTTCTGTATAAGTCATTAACACTGCATTTTTCTGTTTTGTTTTTTCTTCTCCATTTCTCTCCATTTCTCTCCTTTTTCCTTTTTCTTTTTGATTTAAAAAAAACCCACAGAACTTGAAGGTTCATGAGAACAGGCGACAGTTGTTCTCTTCTTCCGCTTCCAAGAATCCTACAAATCCTTTTATTCGTCAGCGTCCTTTGGCTACAAAGTCTGCTGCCGGAAACTCGGCTGCCCCTCCTCTTCCATGGACTAATGAAGGAGAATCTCCATCCCAAATGCACTCCAAGTAAGAGCAGAAATGAATGTTCCTCCTGTTAACAGTTAATTGTTAATCTCATGAACTTTCATTTCAAGAAAATGTTTGACTCTTTCTTTTTGTGTTCTGCCTTTTTACTTCAAGATGTAAACAGTGGCAGCTTTGATGTAAATATTATGTTGTCAAGCAAAGTAGCCTGAACTGAATTGGCACGGATATAAATAGATTAACCAGAAAAAAATATTTCCTTTAACTCCTGTGACAGGAATCAGGTAGATGGGGAGTCTCAGCCATTACTCCAGCAGCAACAAAATCAACAGCAACAGCAATTGGTTCCACTACAAGACAGCTACATGCAGAGTAGAGCCGAGGCTCTTCAAAACGTGGAATCAACAATTCATGAGCTGAGCAATATCTTCAATCAGTTAGCTACCTTAGTTTCTCAGCAAGGAGAGATTGCTATCAGGTATAAATATGGTCTTTTACTTATTACATACTGGCAGCATTCTGTATATGCTAAAATATGTGGTGGTCTTTTGACCAATTAACGTCAAGTAATTAACCCAGACTCTGCATAACTATTAACTAATAATTCAAGCATTCTTTGTCTCTCAGTAATTCTTATCTCGTTATTTTTTGAGTCGATGCTAAGCACAATGTTCTGATGGTTCAGCCTGCATAATCATGTATTTGCTTGGAACATTTTACACCGATACCATTTTACAAAAGTTATTCATTTAAGTCATATTTAAAGTGGCGCTGACGCAATTGTTGATTTTTTTTGGTCTTGTCAAATAGACAAATACATTGAACCATTATATACTCTTTTTTCTTTTTCTTTTTTCTTTAATATGAATCTGGTATGTAAGATTAATGAATGACTCTACATACTCAAATGGTTTATAGGATTGATGAGAACATGGATGACACACTGTCGAATGTGGAGGGCGCTCAGGGGGCTCTGCTCAAGTATCTCAATAGCATCTCCTCGAATCGGTGGCTGATGATCAAGATATTCTTTGTATTGATTTTCTTTCTCATGATATTCCTATTCTTTGTGGCCTAGTGAGACTTGGTATGTCATTATATATGAAGATAATGTAATGTGTTTGAAACTGTAAGTCTCTTACAATATTCAAATCGCTCTAATAGTATTTTGACTCTGTAATCTGTATATCACTACTATAATTTGTTCATGAGCTTTGCGTGTATAATTGCCATGTATTACTTAGGGTGATTCAAAGAGAAATTCTCAATGATTTTCTTGTGTATTGTATTGATCGTATGGTTGAATGATGAAAATAATCAGAAATATTCTTCATGGGAGGAAGGTTGGAAGTTTTGTGATTAAAATTGGGATAATTACAAAAACTACCACTGAGATTTGGGTTTATTACAAAAACCACATGTTTTTTAAATTACAAAAAACCCTGTGATGTTTGATTATGTATTACACTTTACCCAACCATTTAACACAAAATCAAACCTCAAGGTTTTTTTTTTTCTTTTTGTAATTTTCAAATATTTTTGGGTTCTTTTTTGTAATAATCCAATTTTAGGGATAGTTTTTGTAATTATCCCATTAAAAATATTATTGTAGATTTATCTTTGTGCCTAGCTAAATGGGCAATCAAAGTCTGAATTTTGCTCAACTTGTGCATGAAATAAAATGAAAAAGAGAAAAACAACCATTCAAGTTTCAACACAAAATTGTAAATAGAATACTCGAAGGGTCCAAGTTTTCAAAACTAAAAATGTTTATACGCAAAGCAGAGATTTTGTATTTTACGGATCAAATTCTTGTCAAAATTTCAACGTCATTTAATTAGTCTAAAAACTTTTTCATTCAAATCCCTATGTTATTTTGTTTTTTTTTTTTTTAACTTTTCATCTAAGGGTATAATTTTACCATGAATAATGGTTTTAACCGCTTCCCCACCACGCTTCTAATCGACTATTAAAAACCGTTGGTTCCACGGTTTTGAGAGAAAAGGAACCGAAACCTGAACCGACCTACACTGCCTGACATTGTTTTTGGAACAGTTGACCAATCAACAGTTCCCGAAACAGTTGACCACGATTCTGATTCTGGTTTGGAACCTGGTTTTGGTTATATTTCCCTAATCACCCTTCAATTTAACAAATTCTATTAATAAAATATTGTGGGTCTAAAATTCGATTAATTAAATATTGTGGATCTAAAATGAAAGTAACCCAAACTAGAAGGACTAGAAATTCTAAACAAACCACAAGTATATAAAACATGGTTTCCTCTTTCACGTTATCTGCACACACTACGGCCCCTTCTTCGTCCATCTCCGTTTCTGAAACCCTTTTTCTTTCTCTCTCTATCTATACATACATACCAGTGTTTCTATCATAACCCACCAACGTATAAACACACACTCAACGTACGCAGATACGCATATCCTATTTCCACAAATCGGAACCCTAGCGCGCTCCATCTCTCGTTCTTGTCTGTTTGAAACCCTTATATACTCTGTTAGAACCACCTTTCTTGAATCGCATTCTCAAATTCGTCAAACGTTCGGAATAAAGAAAGTTGGACATTAAGAACAATCCGGAAATCATAAAATTTAGCGTTAGTGTTGCTTAAAGTTTTGTGGGTTAGAAGAATCAGGGAAATTTTACTTATCTTGAGATTAATTTGAGTTTTTATTTTATTTTTCGTTAGATTGAATTTACTCTTTCCGTCGTTAATTGTTGCTTTCTTGAACAGTGTATTGTAACTTCCGAAAATCAAAATCCTGAAATAATCAGGAATTGCTATTTCCGAGCCACGGATTTGGATCCAGTTTCCAATAGTTCCCCGTGTTTCTCTTAGGTTTTTGACTTTGCAGATAATAGAAAATGGTGGGAGGTGGGAATAGAAGGGACGAGGGATCCTTTACAGTGAGCAACACCAATGTTTTTGCAGCTCTGGATAGTTTGAGGAAGAAGAAGAAGTCTGACAAAGAGAAGGGCTCCAAGGAGGTAAGGGCACGTCGAAAGCTGCTGCTGGAGAATCAAAGGAAGGCGAGAAGGAGAAGCAGGTGTACTGGGCTCCGGCGCCTTTGACAGTGAAGTCGTGGGCGGATGTCGATGATGAGGATGATGATGATTACTATGCCACCACTGCTCCTCCCAGGCGATATGGGGTGGTTCTGGTTTGAATAAAGCCGAAGAGACTGATAAACCTGATCCAGTGGAGGTATAAATATGAGAAGTTGTGATATATCATGTGATTGTTTTTCTTGGTGTGTTGAGTTTTATGAACTTTTATTTTCAATTGTTGATTGCAAGTGGTGCTCCCTGGTTATTGATTGATTCTGATCGAATTAACTCCGTACCTTTTAGGAATGATTCATATGTTTGGTAAGAATGTGATGGATTCAGTT
Source organism: Rehmannia glutinosa (assembly GCA_016081115.2). NCBI lineage: Eukaryota > Viridiplantae > Streptophyta > Magnoliopsida > Lamiales > Orobanchaceae > Rehmannia > Rehmannia glutinosa. Next base: position 314,519 of record JABTTQ020001619.1, on the reverse strand, counting down.
TTTACAACTTATGATGATAATGAAATAATCGTTTTCCAGGTCATGCTTTTGTTGATCCTCTGGGGTGGGTGGGGGGAGTGGGGCCGTTTCTGTATAGTGCTGTGTCACATTTGTCGTTTTATAGTTAAATTCCCATTCAAGTATATGCGTTAGTAGATAAATGTCACAGCTTATAGACTTAAGTGATTGTTTGAATCGACTCTAAAAATGTTTTATTGTAAATGTAGCTGAGATATGTTGTTTTGCAATTTATGTAATATAGGCTGTGTATCATGTGATAATTACACACAACAAATTTATCATTGCTGGATTTTGTGTTTTATGACCCTTTAACGGCACTTTTGTGAAATTAGTACTTCTATTATCATTTCAATGTTTTCTTTAAATGACGTTAGAGATATTTTCTTGAAAGTTAGCTGAGAATAAGCTGTCATTTTGTAATCTATATGGTGTAGAATGTGTCTCGTGTAATAATTACACATAACAACGTATTCATTTGCTGGGTTTTAATTTTTCTGATCTTCTAAAGGTGCTTTTCTTCGAGTCTCGTGCTTCGTTTGCCATTTAAAGTCCTTTAACCATACACATTGATTTGTATGATAAAAGTTCTCAGCTATTCATGTTTTTGGCTGAATTGATTGTGAAGAAATTTTCGATGCGTGTGCACCCGCTCCCTTTATATTTTGAGGGATTTTGATGTTGCTATAGCTGGTGATTTTGTTGAATTATCTGCAACATGATGGTTCTGCAGCAAAACCGAAAAGTTTTGTTTTCACTCTTGTGGTTTTGTTAAGAAAAGGAATCTTCACCACTGCCTTATCAAAAGAAAGGTAATCATTGTGGTTTTCTGTTTTGCATTTATTTATTTATGAGCCACGATAAGAGTCGGTGAGAGTTATATTTTTCTTAATGAATGGGTTATTTGAGAAGGGATTTTTTTATCTGATCTTGTATGTGATTGTTATGCCCCCAACTGCTGAAGCGGTTGCAAGTTGTTCAAGAGTTTTAATAATTTGCTGCAGTAACAGTATCTTATTATGTCGATATTTGATGGATTGAACTGTGAGCTTCTAGTGACACGTCTCATTGAACTATATTTATTGATTCCTTTATTTTCTTTAACTAATATATGTATTTTTAATTTTGATTATGATCAACTGATGTTGAGAAAAGATCATCAAGTTAGTTAACCTTCTGGTCTTAGAATGAATTTATCCCCATATAAATTATTGGAAATATGTCGATTGGTTTATGAGGCGAATGGCCTTGAGCATGCATGACTCTTATGAAAAGATTGTCTATCCTATAAGTTACTTGATATTTATGCATCCTATTCCTGGTCTCGTTTAGTGAGCTTCTTCAGAATACGTTGCTCATGCAATCTTTGAGCAAGAGATGGTTATTTGGATGATGTCTTTAACAAAAAAATTTAAAATGTTTTTGTTATATGCTTAATATTCAACGGAACAATATATGTGAACACTAAAGTTTTCTGTATGACCCTACATTGATTTGTGTATTTCCATGTGGAATCCTATCTTTTCCATTCCGAACGTATATGTTGTTGACATCTGTTGCTCTAGCCCCCCCACCCCCCCACCCCGGTCAAACCCACCCAGCCACATCATGTATGATGTAATCACTTCAAGTTTTATGGTATTACGAAATCAACGATGAGTACCCATGATCATATTGAACCTAGAGCTGTCGTCGTCCGTCTACCCTCTAAATTATTTCATAGCCTCTTGGATTTAACCTCTTATTTAGGTGTGGGTTTTGATCTCCTTGATACTATTATTTTCCTTTTTTGCTTCAACCATCTCAATATCTCCCATTTGTAAATTATTGGTTACTTGGATATGATGAGCCATTTCCGCCTACCTAATATTGCATGCCTTTGTGACTGGCGGAAATCCACAGGATAGAATTCAGTGCAAAGATGCACAAGGAAATTGTGTCCCGAGGATTCCGTGCTATAAAATGAAATAAATCAATCATGAATTCAGATGGTTGGGATGAAATGTATGAATTATTTTCGACTCATCATGGTTGTCCATCGTAATTGCAGGAAAGTGAAAGTGAAGATGAACTTCTTGATGAAGGCGATGATGATGTGGAAGAGGAGCATGACCATGAACCAGATGTTCAAGAACAGCCTCACCCTATGTTGGAGAAGCCTGTAGAAGTTTCTCCAGCACCTAAAGAGACAGAAAGACAGCTTTCCAAGAAGGAGAGAAGGAAAAAGGAGCTTGCTGAACTAGAAGCGATTTTAGCTGATTTTGGAGTTAACCCAAAAGAGAAAACTGAAGATGAGCCATCTGGTAACCATGTTTCCTCTCCTTAATAAACAAATAAATAACTGTTCAGTTTATATTATGGTGGAGATAGTTCTTTTAGTTAAACCGATTTGGTCTGTGGTATGGCTATTTTATTGCCTTGACTTCGTTCTTTTATTTTTTACGCTTTACTTGGAGGACGGTGTGCTAATATTGATATGTGGTTATGGGTAGACAACTCTGTAAAAGTAGTCCAACCGATCACTATTAATTATATCGAAATTTCCATTTATGGTTCACTTGCAGATGTCACTAAAGACACAAAAGAGGGACAATCAAATGGAGATGCGGATAAGAAGGATAATTATGCCCCCGTGGAATCTAAAAGTGCAAAGAAGAAGAAAAAGAAGGATAAGGCTTCCAAAGAGGCGAAGGAGCCTCATGACCAGCCCAATAGCTCAGACGCTCCTAACGGGCAAGAGGAAATCGCTGGAACTGAACATTTGCAGGAAGATGCATCTGCTGTTGATGTGAAAGAGAAGCTTAAGAAGATGGCATCTACTAAGAAAAAGAAATCAAATAAAGAAATGGATGCTGCTGCAAGAGCTGCTGCTTCGGAGGCTGCCGCTAGGAATGCAAGACTTGCTGCTGCTAAGAAGAAAGAGAAGAATCATTACAACCAGCAGCCGATGCGGTAAGAGAGGTTCGGATGGAAAATGGGCTTTTATTGCTCTTTAATAAACTCTCATTTCATGATAGATGAACTTTGATGTAATTTTTACATGTCCCAGATGATTTTTTTTGGTTATATTTAAACTTATTTTCCAATTTGGTTTCTCTTTGACTTGCTAGATCAGTTTGTAACTTTATACTACTAGTGGTGTATCTCTGTGTTTTTTCTGGGAATAGTCATGGATGTTCCTTCGGCTGCTTATATAATTTTTCTTTAGGGTTAGTTACAACAAAATATCCTTGAAGTTTAGTCTAATTACAGAAAAAACCTACCTATCGTTCGAAATTACAAACACTTCTTTGATATTTATTTCTATTTTACAAATTACAATCTCCGTAGGGGTATTTTTCAATAATGCATACCTAAATGGGGTGTTTGTAGTAGTACTTTGAGGGGTATTAATTGAGTTTTTATGTAATTTGGTGAAACTTTAAGGGTGGCTTTTGTAATTATTTTTTGTTTTGTTTATTTCCAGTTGAAAATAGTTTCAAAGCCTTACTTTGCATACTGCAAAAATGGGAATTGGTTTTGAAATTTGGGGACACATTATGCTGCGTGGTGTTGAAAATAATTACTTCGTAATTATTCTAAAAGATGTGTTACTATTTTTCAGAAGTATTTCATGCTTGGAATTTTTTTTATTAAACTTAAAAGATAATAATTTTAAAATATAACAAATAACCCAGAAATTAAGGATTTTATTTACACCATATTTCAAATTTGTTATATTTTAATCTATTAATCTATAAATTTATTGTCTTTTTAGTTATTAATTATTATATTATTTTATATATATAAAATAAAATGCAGAAAAAGAGTAACAAACACCCCATAACAAATAAAGTAGTTTACAAAAAGATTTTCAGAATTTGAAGTGAACTATCTTAATAAACTCTAATAATTTTTTATTTTTTAATATCTTTAATTAGTATTTTGGATCGCTTATAACTATTATAAATAAATTTATAATAATGACAAATCTCGTGTAATATACGGGTGTTTATCTAATTAAAAATGTGTGTTTATATTTTGCCATAAATAGGTACAATACAAACAAGACCTACAAAAATATAATATATGTATGTTCTTTCTTTTTTCGAGAGATAATATACATATGTTTTATTTATTTAAAAAAAAACACATTGCAATTCGGATGATAGCCTATATATGCATAATTTTCATGTTAATATTTAGTATGGATGATAATGGGTCGGGTCGGTGAAGACTTAGACCTTTCCCCCGTGCCTAAAACATGACGGGGTGACCCATTGCGCGTCATAAGTCGGGCCGAGCCTTTTATTTACAAAAGTTGTTATTATCAATTTAAGATAATTCTCAAAATTTTACGTATTCGACTAAAAATTCACTTTTGAAACCTTTTCTTTTCTTTTCTTTTTTTTTTTTTGGAAAAAGAGAATTAATCTATATATTATTATCATATTTATTTTTAGTTGATATATTATGAATAATTTCCCAAATTTATTCCAATTTCCACCTACAAACTATAAGGGCATAACCGACATTTCGCAATCCGTACCGCACCAAAGCAAAACCCTAGCTATCCTCCTACTACTTCACTTCATATTTGCCTATTTGGGGTTGCATCTCATTTTCCCCGGACTCTCCTGTCGCCGCGCCTCCACCAACAACCACCGCACCGCAATGGTATCTCTTTCTCTTTCTCTTTCTCTTTCTCTATACACACGCGCTAACATTACTAGCTCACGTATCTATTTACACAATAACGCATGCATTGATGTCGTTGGTTTTGCATTTATCTCAAATTAGGCGTCAGAGAAGAAATTGTCGAATCCGATGAGAGATATCAAGGTTCAGAAGCTGGTTCTCAACATCTCCGTCGGAGAAAGCGGTGATCGTCTTACCAGAGCTGCTAAGGTATGATCCAGTCTCACCGTTGTGTTCGTGTACACGCACTCTTATCATTTTTACATTTATTTTATTGTTTTCGTGTATTCAATGTAATTATTTTTCCAGGTGCTGGAGCAACTCAGTGGGCAAACACCTGTTTTCTCCAAGGGTAAATTTTATGTTTTAACCTTTTCCGTTCTAACTGTAATTTGTTTTTCGTGAATGATGAAGAGGATAGATTTTTGGGCCTAAATTGGCTGTGGAGAATATGGATAACTGTGAATGAATGTGCGGTCCTCTGTTTTATTTTTTATTTCTTTAAAACAAGTTTTTAGTTAGTTAAAATAACTGCTGATTGGAATATAAGTGTGAAAATTTGTTTCAGTAATAAGTCTGCTCGAGAATTGGTTCTTGAGTTCGATGATATATATGCCACTCGTTGGATGTTATGATTTGTTGAATGCTTACAGTAGCATCTGGATTAACTCGAAGCCATAGAGATAGGTGGCTTATTCCATATGCTTCGATACACAATTTCTCGTGTCAAAGCAGAAGCCATTATGATATGGGAGTGACTGTTCCAAGCTTAAAATCATGATTTTGGATGGCTTGGGTGAATTTTTAGCTGAGTTACATGATCCAGACACTTCGAGAGAAATGCTAATCATAACTTTTTCATATTACTGCCTGTATAATAGTTTAAGGCTTCTGAAGCATATCACTATACCAATTAACCTTATGTTCGTAGATACTATTTTCTGTGATTATTTATTTATTTATTTTTTTGCGGTTGGTGGGATGGTGAGGGTGGAGGTACTCTGAGATTACTGAGTGGTCATGATTATGAAGCCTTGGCTCCAGAAGGGATAGTTCCAAACTTTTACACTGCCTTCCTTTTGATTACATTGCTCTAAAGGATTTTAAATAAAGTGGTACCTGAAGATGGAAGGAATAAGGTGCAGCTGGGAAAGTAAAACTACTAGGAAACAAAGTAATTTTGATCTCTTATTTTCAGTTTTCTGAATTTCGACATCCAAGCAATACTGCTGGAGAAAGTAATGGAGGCTTGCTGAAAAGATTCTGAAATCATATGTCCAACATTTAAATTTGGTTTTATTATGAATATTAGATCCTGATCTGAAACCTTGCTTTTTAGCAACTCCCATTTTGTGAGATCGAGTCAAATGGATTGTCTAAACGTTAGTTGAAGCTTATTTGTCCTTTGCGTGAATAATATGAAATAGAAGTTCATATGTATAATGAATGATGTCAAGTTGTATTACTTACGTGGTTCTGTCTTATCATTGACAGCAAGATACACTGTGCGGTCCTTTGGGATCAGGCGTAATGAAAAGATTGCGTGCTATGTCACCGTCAGAGGCGACAAGGCAATGCAACTTCTTGAAAGTGGCTTGAAGGTCAAAGAATATGAATTGCTGAGACGGAACTTCAGTGAGACTGGCTGTTTTGGTTTTGGTATTCAGGAGCACATCGATCTTGGAATTAAGTACGCAACTCTGTGGCCTGACCTTGATTAATATTAGCAATTCTTATTGATATACGCTTTTAAAATTATTATTTACTTGATTGTATTCGACCTATATTGTTTGCAAAACAACTAGATTCATGACTTGTGTCACTTCCGTAAATGGTAAACCTCCTCGAGATAGGTGTCATCAATTGTTTTTTTCTTTTTTTTTTTGAGTTAGATACCTTGGTTTTGATTTTCCTTTTTAACTTTGTCAAGTCAACTCCATGACAAGCCACCAAGGGTGGATCCGATCACACTTTTGTTTCTTAATCTAGAAAAATCATTTTTAAAGCACATATATATAATCCCAGGATTGGTTCTCAAACAGAAATTTGTTCATTAATATTTTCAGGTACGACCCGTCAACTGGTATCTATGGTATGGATTTCTATGTCGTCTTGGAACGCCCTGGTTACCGTGTGGGTCGCCGTCGGGTGCAAGTCTCGTGTTGGGATCCAGCACAGGGTCACTAAGGAGGATTCCATGAAGTGGTTCCAAGTGAAATATGAAGGTGTTATTCTGAACAAGGCATCCAACATTGGAGCTTAGGTTCTTTATGATATACTTACTTTCTCCATTGGTCAGATCTTTTTGCTCAAAAGTTTTGTAGAATTTTATTGTTTTTCCTGACAATTTTTGCTTATGACACACTTACATCGATAGCAGGACGATTTTTGTTGTGCTTTTTATTGGTTCCAAGTAGCTAATTTATCATATGGCGTTGATGATGCTAATTGAAGTTGAAAGTCTCAACCTTAAACATCCTCCATGTACTGTTTCAACTATAGTTACATATAACAGCCAGAGGAAGACATTATGTAATTATGTTAACATATATCTTGGGCATAATTACAAAAGTGCACTTGAGGTTTAGTGTAATTACAAAAACTGCAATTATCTTTACCAATTACAGGCTGTTGTAAATATCCCCCTGCCTAGGCCCGATTAGTCCCGCCTAGGTGCTCTTCTCCCCTTGTCTGTCTTTGTTTTTTTTTCCGATTCGGCACTTCTTTGGTCCCGCCCAACCCCGCTAAGCCTCCGCCGAGGCCCTAGGCTCCTGGTCACGCTGCCCAATTAGCGTTTATCGCTTTTTCAACATTGATTACAAGTAGAGCTGTTGATTTTGGCCCAGCCGGTAATAGCACCGGATTGGGCCCTGATTTTAGAGACCGAATTTTTTTGGCCCGGTCCGTTAGGGCTGAAAAACCGGCTCGGCTCGGCTGGCCCGGTTTCCAGGTGCATTTTTGTGGGTTGGGCGGACTGGGCTCAATAAATGGTGCCCGGCCACTGTTTGACCCGACCCAGCCCAAATTTTTCGTTTGGCCCGATGGGCCGGCCCGGTCTCTAATTACAAGAGAGTGTAATTCCGCACGATGTTTTCCCCCTGCATTAGGTTTAAGTTTTCGCGATGCATGAATCTAGCTTGGGAACATATCCGTTTACTTAGATAATATTATCTATTTTTGATATTTGTAATATAAAAGACATGAAACGTGAGTTTGATAACGAAAGCACTTTGTTTTTGTTGGGAAGCAATAATAAGGATGCCACGTAAACCAATTAGGACATGTTATTTTAAATTCGAAGATAATCCCTACACGTCAGCGTCGAACAAATCAGCTCAAATTTCTTATTCGTTGGGGGTGTGGGGCCAACGTACACGTTTCAATCCAAAGACACGCGTCATGTGAGCCGTCACAAAACGTTATCCAAATGTTGTACTTGCACCGGTGCCGTCTATTACGAATCTCGTGACCTGAACCGACAATCACGAGTCCATTATAGAGTCGGGTATTATCCATGCTACACTTGGATGAATCAATAATAGTTGTCCCATTATTCGAATGAGTAAATGACAAGTATTTATTGAATCGCACTCATCCAACAAATGTATGTACATCTAGTATAGTATATACAAGACCATAGGGTCGATTATCAATTATTTTCTTTTAAAATGTAGATTTAGATATTTTCTCAATAATATTTTATAATCACAAGAAAAAAGTACCTTGAATTAAATAGAATTAATATACTTTTTATGCCCTCTTTTAATTTATATAGTATTTTGCATAGGGATATCATTGGTCGGTCCGGGTAAGGCCCACCCTACCATTTTGAGGCGAGATGTAGCAATGCAATTATGTAAACGAGACTGAGTCCGAGTCCAAGTATTTTTTCAAATCCGACACGATCCATTTAATTTTATGTTTTTAAAACTTTATTATATATATTTTAATAATTAATTTATTTAAAAATATATTTTTATAGTTATGTTATATTTATAAATTTTTATACAAGTCTAATGGGAGTTAGATATACCTAGGTCTAGGTCTTTATAAATCATAGCGGGTTGGGTCTCCATGCAAATCAAACCCGATCCGATACATTCACATTCCTAGTTTTGCCTCCACACCGCAACCAATATTTACTTAGTTCGATTACATACGAAAGACGCGGCGTGTATCTCCCCAAAGTTTTCCTATTATACTAAAAGAAAAAGGAAAATTAAATATAGACGTAAATTGAAAGAATTTTACAATTCGTTTGGATTAATGTACAAAATTGGAAACACAGCTAAATATATATAACGCTTTTTCAGGGGCTTTTATGTAATCTTACTATTCTGAGATACCACTTATGACGATATAATCAATTCATCATTAATCATTATGACATTATCGCCCCTAGTTTCAGGATTTTTCGAACTCTCTAGAGAATAAAGAAAAGAAAACCGAAACGCGATCTTTTGTATTATCCTTCTTTTCAATCCCTTTCAACAATTTGTATCTATTCTTCACCTGTCACCATATATAAATCACCTTCTCTCCGCCATCCTCATGTCCCATCCGAAACTTTACTCATCAAAAGTTTCAGAGTGAAAATATTTCCATTCCTGAATCTATACATCACTGCATTTTGTAATTATACGTTCTAGCTGTATTTCTGTCTCTATTTGTTTGTATAAAACAATTTTAGTTTGAGGAGTTCGCGGAGAATCGGACGAGTTGAGCACGAGGAGCTGATCGCGGAGGAGATCATCATCTAAAGTTCGTTATTCTGAAAGTTCAATTGTTGTTTATTCCTTATTTTCTGTTGAGGTAGTTTTGTGTTGATGATTATTGTTTGCGCGTGTTGTTTTGTGTGAACAGTTTGAATTTCGTATTTGTGAGTGTTGATAAACTAAAATTTAGAAGGATCACGATGTGAATTGTTTAATTTAATGAGGTCGTTGTGAGTTGGGGGAGAAGAGAGAGTTATTTTTACTGCATTTGATTCTGTGACGGATGGAGATCGATGGTAGAAAACTGCATTCGTGTTAGACTTGGTGTTCCGTTGACCCTTTCTGATCACCGTGGAGTTAAATTGTGTGTTTGAGATGCTTGATATTTGTCTGTGAATTTATACCTTTGTTTTTTGTATGCATGTTAGTTTTCTGAATTTGAAACTGTCAATGATTTGCTTGGTGATATTGATATAGGGCCGTTGTATCCTTGCTTCTCGATTTTGTTGATCTTTTTCAGAATTTCCATTTTTGCTTTTGTTTTTATAGATTAACCTTTAATTAGCAGCTATGGTACCCATCAGGGTTAGAAGTTAAAGAAAATTTGTTAGATTCTTTTGTGTTTTGATGCTGGCGAGTGGCGACAATAATTTTGTGATGGCGCCAAATACTTGGAGCGCTGTGGATACCTCTTGTCGCATTTAGATAATGCGGGCTAGGGACTCGTTATTCTCAATTTTGTTTCTTGTCGCATTGGTGGGAATGGTTGGCAGTATTTTTGGAAGGTGTTTTAAACGTTTATTAGGTCTAAAAATACTGTGGTCATGGCGAATATAGTATGAGGATATTTTTCATTTTTTGCGTAATTGAGATAAATCAAATGGTCTAAATTTTATTATTTAATAACAATGGTACATATGTTTTTCGGTTTCATGTTGAAACCATTTAGTTTTCACCTTAGTTCATAGCCCTAGTGTTAGTGCATGGAGATCTCTCAGTTATCGCCTTTTGCACCGGATAAAGGTTCTGAACTTGGAAGTTGGGATTTTTGGATGCTCTACTCTAAATGCGGACCAAGTTACGTTAGGTGTTTCACTATAAATTCCACCCAGTGTCTTCCTTCATCTGTCCTCTTTCAGCTATGCATGTCATGCCCGCCACTCTACTTGTTTTAGTTGTTTGAGGTCTGACTAGGACTGATAGCCATTTACATCCTGGAATTTTTAACCTATTTCATGCATCAGTGGACACCAGCCATAGGGTGCCTATGATATCTATTGGTTTATAGTAATATGTGAATATGTGACCGGAGCAGAGGTTCACAACTATGGAGTGTTGTCATCTCCTAGAGTGGGTTAAATGGTATTTTATTGAGTTGATGGGCTGGTTCCTTCTTGAGTTCTACTTCAAACAGCTTGAAATGGGGTAACGAGGAAAGATTTCAAACATCCAGGAGAGTTTTAGTGGTTTTCGAGATCGTGCAGAATCTTGGATTGAGGTAGGTCTGTCCTATGAGGACAAGGATCACATCTCATCCCTGCACTCTCTCAAACTTCAACCTTTTCTTGTTTTTGACTTTCAAAACGCGCGCGTGATTTTTTTTTTTTTTTTCTACTGCTTTGGCGATAGGTTGAGCAGTCCATCATTGGTGTCTGTTGAGATGGATTTCCAGAAATGGTTACTATCCACAGCTTGAAGATTTGAAGTTCAAGAATGCTACATGATATTTATTAGTCGGGATTCTTGTAGATCAACTTGTTTTGTGGAATTCACCTTCTTGGTGTTTCGTGATTGGAGCTGTTCAACCATAGTTGGATTTTTTTCTTGCTGATTCTGTTGGTCTGGAGCAAATGTGCAACAAAAGCTGCATGATCTTGAGGTGTTCGCCCATCTGGAGGGCGACTAGATTAGAATGCATGAATAGGTTCCTAAATTTGTTTATGAATGCAGGTGCTTCATCCATTGCTCAGCTGCTAGTTATTTGTTATTTCTCACTTCATACAATTTGATGGCATCTGTGGCTGTTGAACATTCTGGCACTCCATGCTTTGAACCAATATTGTCTCAAACTACGGTAGCTGAAGAGAATGAGATCAGAAACATGATAAAGGCTGGTGAGTCCGACCTGTGGCCTTCCCATGAAGAGCAAACTCCAGAAAATGAACTGACGTATCAGGAAAACATCACTGACACTGAAACACTAGATAAAGGATATCTTGAGTATGGGTATGGTCTACTAGAGTTTACATATCAACGGAGGTTGATGGTACATTTGACGATTTCATGCTAATATTTATTGCTTGATTGACAGATGTTCCCATTATCGTCGGAGATGCCGCATTAGGGCTCCCTGTTGCAATGAGATATTCAGTTGTCGTCACTGTCATAATGAGGCAAAGGTAATTTCACAAAAAGTTTTATATGTTTATCTAGTTGTCTGTCCTTACTCTTTGGGGCCATCACATTAGTCTGAATTGACACAAAAAGTTTTATGCATGAAAAAAACTGAGTTCTATATGCCAATTAAACATCAAATACTCATTGAGTCGAACCTTATTTTTATCGTTGGTTGGTTTTGCTTTGGGGTAAGGCGGCCACGTTCTGTTGTTTTCCTTTTGTCAAATGGGGTTTAATATCCAGATATCGTGAAAATGTGAAATGACACAGACTTCTCTATTTCTTTGTCAGCAGAATAGTATTTGCGTTGACCAAAAGCTCAGACACGATGTCCCACGCCACTTGGTTGAGAAGGTAAACTTTTACTGTGATCCTACTCATTCTGTTGCTTCCGATCTTGTTTTAATTGTTTCTTCGTCTAGTGGCTTAGTTTTTATATTTTTGTGCTTGTATTCCTGTTAATCTATATGATTCATGAAAAACGTTCTTCGTATTTTGCAGGTCATATGCTCACTTTGTGACACTGAACAGGAGGTTAGTTAGTTAGTTTGTTATTATTTTTAGTTTTTTAAATTTAAATATACATGTCTATATTTATTCGTTTTGCTCAAGTCTCTGTGTCAGAAAAATGGGTGTTACTAATTTTTGGTGACAAGTCAGTGTTTGAGAACTCTGTGATTTGTGACTCGCTGCGCGAATTGGCAGAGATCGGGGATAATTTATGTTGATGTTATAATGTGTTTATCTGTGATGGAACATTGCCCATCTGTCATATGGCTGTTCTTCCTTCTCAGCTATTGTTCCTTTTGGTGGTTAATTCTCAGGTTCAACAAGTTTGCAAAAATTGTGGTGTATGCATGGGAAGGTACTTTTGTGGAATTTGCAAGCTGTTTGATGATGATGTAAGTGTATGCATCCTCTTGTCTGTGTGCATATTCCTATGTTGAGTGGAATTTATTAGTATCGTTAGAAAATATCTGATTAGTAGCACAAAATGTGGTCCAGACAATGTTTTCGAGAAGATACGGTCATGCTGAACCATTAAAAAACATGATAGTTCACTAACAGAATTTTTTTTCTCAAATCTGCAGACATCTAAACAGCAGTATCATTGTGATGGCTGTGGCATTTGCAGGTACTTATTCCCCCCAACCCATGTTTTGGCCACTCACGAGAATATTCTGACCTGAATATTTTCCTGAAATTGTTTTTGTAATCCGATGAATCGTTATTTAAATGGCAGTCCGATGTTGAATGATGGCCTAAGTGTCAGTGGGACATTATAACGATGCAAATAGCATATAACTAGAATTTAGCGGACAAATTTATCTTTGTAAATTGTTTGAAGAGAATCATAATAGAAAGCACATCTTTTCGGCTAGCAATGCATCTACTCAATGCTTGATGCTGTTGCAGGATTGGGGGCTCAAAGAATTTTTTCCACTGTAATAAATGTGGTAAGTCTTTTCTCCACTTGTACACTTGACAGACCTACCATATGTAAGTTTGCGAAGAGATGAATATAAAAATATCTCTTCTTTAGTTCTTTCTCATGCTTTTTTTTTCTGTGTAATCTAGGTTGCTGCTATTCTGTGCTTTTGAAAAGCACACATCCATGCGTGGAGAGGGCGATGCACCAGGACTGTCCTGTTTGTTTTGAGGTATTAACTTCCTTGTTAAAAACCTTTTTTCACTTTTCCATCAGTGTAGTAATTTTCGCCTGCATTAACTGAAGCAAAGCCCTCATCATATGCAGTATCTCTTTGAGTCGAGAAATGATGTCATTGCTTTGCCATGCGGTCACACCATTCACAAGGCATGCTTGAAAGAAATGCAGGAGCACTATCAGTAAGTCAAGTGCCCAACACCCCCTCTCCCTATGTGGCTAAGGTCCTTAGCTTATAACTCATTTAAAATTGGCATATTGCAAAAAAAAATTGTTTGTAGAAGTGATTTGTTGTAGCAGAAGCTAAAAGTAGTTGAGAAGTGCAATTAAAATCAGTTGAGAGTGTTTGGCGAATAAGTTGTAAAAGTCAAGCTAGAACCAGAATCACCCCTCCCCCTACTTTTAGGGAATGCTTGCAAACTCTTAAAAAAAAGACTACTTTTTTCCTAGCCAAAAACTGACAATCATATTACAAACACTCCCATAATCTTGTAAACAGGTATGCTTGCCCTATATGCTCCAAGTCGGTGTGCGATATGTCGAAAGTGTGGGAGAAGTTTGATATGGAGATTGCAGCAACACCCATGCCACCGGATTGCGAAAACAAGATGGTATACCATCTCCCAAATGGTCATTCAGATTTACACTTCGCGGTTAGTTTGTTGTGCTGTTACTTGAACGTTCGTTTAACGTAAGTTGTATTCTCTACCACAGGTATGGATTCTTTGCAACGATTGCGGATGCAAATCCGAAGTGAAATATCACATCGTCGGCCATAAATGCCCTAATTGCAAGTCTTACAACACTCGGCAAACAAGAGGCCTCGGCAGATAGAATATGCAAATGGCTATATAGGTTCTCTTTGTTGGACAAACTGCTCCTTTGCAGTGCAATGAAAGCAAATTGCTGTTGCTGGAAGCACATTAGGGGTTGTTTGGTTAAGCTGTTATTACCTTGTAATCGCTGTGTATTTTGCTTTTCTGGGTTTTGTTTATTAATGTTATCTTTGTTACCGTCTGTCATATTGTTTAAGCCAAAGGTAGATGAACAAATTCGATTAACCAGCTGAAGATAGCATAATGAAGAGTAATTTCACATGTTTACTATCGGCAAATTGGTGTATGGATTGTTTAAAGGGACAATTACAAAAACAACCCCTTGAGGTTTAGCTTAATTAGTATAGTTATCTTTCAAAATACCAATTTGTCTTACAAGACAAACTAACAAATTGAACCATGCGGAGAGTATTTGTCTAAGTAAATTAAACATCAGCTGTATTTGGGTATGTTATAATTAGAAATTAGACTAAACCTCAGCTAGCCTGCATATAGGGCTGAGCTTCATGTATACAAGCTTGAAAAAATGGTCTGAAACCTGACAAGTCAGAATGGCCAAATCAAAATTATATATGATGGGTTGGGTTGAACCACGGTCAATGCGGCCGATGAAATTTTGGGCAGGCTTGATCTAGCCCCAATTTATGACTTGGCCCGTTGGATTGTAAATTGCAGTCTGATGGAACTAGTTATGTAGTCTAAATGTATGTTTTTCATGTTTTATACATAAACTATCGTTTCCGAAAAAGAAGATATAATATTTGGTCTGGGAAAAGTATATAATAAGTACCAGTAGTCTAGCAGTGGAATTCAATTTCCAATCTCTGCATTATTATAAAATTCCCTAGGTAATTAAGACGTAGTCCATCCAATAGGTTCCAATCTGATATTTGTAAGCACAATTAGACTATCGATTAGTGTCACAGGGTCAGCCATCTGGAGTAATGGAACTGAGAACATTGATGTAAGACAGTTAAATATAAAAATTCCATTCGCACTTCACAAGCTGTCAGGATGGCCGAGTGGTCTAAGGCGCCAGACTCAAGTTCTGGTCCTCGTGAGAGGGCGTGGGTTCAAATCCCACTTCTGACAAAATTATATTTTCTGTGTTTTTTTAGTACAAAGAATATTATGTGTTGTGGTATACATCCTTCTTCAATCCCTTCAACTATATTCTATTATTCTTCTTTTCCTTATTGTAGAGATACTCTCTCTCTCTCTCTCTCTCTCTCTCTCTCTCTCTCTTTTTTTGAAACAATACTCTTTTAAGAAAACTCAAATCATTTTTAAGAATAAATAATATAATATGTGCATTTTATCTTGCCCACCTTGGGAATTTTAAGGAGAAGCAGCTTAGGGGCAACCAAAAACCGGGTTGTTAATTCGGTCATCGGTCGAGGTTTGTGCGTGGTTTCATGTTATTTCGGATTATGATTAAAATACATCAAAATGGATTAAAATATAAAATAATTACGTTTAAGACAAAACGTATTTCTCATGTTCGTATTCAAATTTACGTCGATAACTTCAGATCGAGTTCAGATCGGATTACCTGTCTTGCCATGGTGCCACCCAAAAACCTACTCTAAGGGCAAAACCGGAAGAAATGTGCGAAACTCAATCCTCGAAGAGCATCTCAAATTCTTCAGCACTACGCCTCCTCATCAGACGTGAAATAATATTAAAAATAGTAAAATAAATCAGACTCCTTCTCTCTCTCTCCAAAGCCAAACAGAACTTACCAGTAAATAATCAGTCAATTTAGTTTGATTTGTTATCGGAAATCATGGCGGCGGTCGCAGCAAACGGAGGAAGCAGCCACAGCAGCAGAGAAGCGCGGCGCCGCCGTATCGTCGAGCGAGGATCCGACCGGTTGGCGCTCATCACCGGCCGCATCCAATCCCTGCCTCCCGAACCCGACCAATCCCGTTCCACCACGTCTCCACCGGATCAAACCCCCGCCGGTAACCTCCGAGACCTTTTTTGAGCTAGCTTCTTATTTAGTTTAGAGTAGTTTTTAGCTGACTAATGAATGCTGATTGGCATTTTTGTTGTAGATGAATTTTCATGAAGTTGTTGATTTCACTGTTGATGAGGTTTTGCTATTCGTTTGATATTTAGGGGTTTGAAAAGAGCATGATAAGTTTTGTGTTTTAGGATATCATTGCATTATGAGATTATGTCCAATTTTTGCGACGTATTGAATTGTACGCTCGTTGATAAATGAAAAGATAGAATAACTGTGCTCGATTGACAATACTATTTCATTGATGGTTTGCAAATGAATAGGATAGGTCTGAGTGCTGTTTTTTGGTGTAATGCTGCTAGATGTGTCTTAGGCTTCGTTTAGGTTGATGGATATGAAGGATTTCAAACCCTTTAAGAACAAATCCATTGAGCTTATAGGAGTAATCTCGTAAGTCAATGGATTTCAAATCCCTAAGGTTGCATTTGGATGGGAGAATTTGGATTTGGGGAAGGATCTCAAATGACTCAAAATAGGAAGAATTTGAAATCTTCCAAAATGACTCCATAAATAGCTTGCAAGGATTTGAAATCCATTATAGAATGACTCCATTCAAACAACCTCAATGGATTTGTTATTATGGATTTGCAATTCATAATTCAAATCCTTCCATCCAAATAGATTTAAGCTATTGTTGAGTATAATAAATCCATTGAGTTTGTTTGGATTATATCATTTCAAATCATTAGCTTAGCTTGTATTTTGAGTTATTTTTTGAGTCACTTTGGTGGATTTCAAATCCATTTCATTTGGAGTCGTTCGAAATCCTTCCCCCAATTCCTCCATCAAATCCACAAATCCTTCCATACAAATGCAACCTTAGATCTTTAACGAAGATGCAAGTGACTGGTCCATATAAAAGCATAGTTTCACAGAACAATTTTATAGAGATTAATTGTTAACACTTAACAATATGCATTTTTTGTCTATATATGACAAGATTTTTGTTAACTATTGAATTGTCAGCTTATGCATATCAATGGTTTCTGCATAGAAAATTAAAACAGCAACTGTGTATTTTTTTTTTTTTTTTTTGAGGGAAAACTGTGTATTTGATACATATTGTTTTCTTTAAATCTTTTGCTGCTTGTGCTTAACAGTGTGATGTTGCAGATGTTGCTCCACATGAAAATGTAGCCTCTGACTCACCATTGCCGAATCAAGAATCTAGCATGGAACCCGAGCAGCGCCATATCTTTGATAAGACAGTAGAGCCTTTGCTAGAAAACAGTGACAAAGACAGAAACGTTACGTCCAAACCAGTGGCCTCACTTGGTGTCGAAGAAGAACAATCTGAAATCCCATCATCCATCCAAAGTCCTTCCCAGGTACACCAAAGTCAACATAACTTATTCACAGCCGGTCAAATTTCTTCTGCAATCACAGCTACGGAGTATATCCGTATGTGTTGTTCTGCAGCAGTTGCAATATTAGTGACATTGTCGTATATAGGATTTCCTATTCTGGGCTGCCGTGTTATTAGGAGCGTCCTAATTTTCAAACCATTTTATCTGCTTTTGTTAACAAACATATCGATTGTGGTTGGACGACTTATTTTGGGGACACGAGGTGCGGAGTTAAGGATGGGACAGACGAGTAGTGTTCCTACGTTTGGTGGAAATGTTTTAGTTGATCAACTGGGGAAAGCTCTTGAGTTAGGGTTGCTGTTGCAGAATATTTCTGGAGCTTTGTTTATAGATTTTGGCGTTTACGCAATTGCGCTCATTTGTGGTCTCTCTGTGGCACGAAGTCTAGGGTTGTAAAATAGCCATCTTTTAAGGTTTTTTTTTTTTTTTTAAACTTCAAGTGGATGTATCTGGTTAATCTGAAATACATTTATGCAAATTCAATATTTCTTCCTATGTTTTGATATTTACAGTAAATATCGATGACTTGAATTAAGCTTGAATCATTACTGCGAGCAAATGGTATCGCTCACCCTTTGTAATTGTGTTGACCCGGGTTCGAACTCTATGTCTTTCAGTTTCCTTGAAATTTATCCCCCTCCTTTCCAACCACTATTCCCAACTTATTAGAAAATCGAGCTTGAGTCATTCGTAGACACATTGATTGTCAAAAATATTTGTTTTGGTTGATTATTTTCAGATGCTACTCAAGTTTAGTCGACCGGAGAAACGGAAAATAGCGATGTAATATGAAAATTTCAATTAGCCCAACCTCATACGTTTTTAGTAATTTGAGTCGTATCCGATTAGTTTTCACCAAATTAACGCATAATTGTCATGTTTATAGTATGGCAATTTTAAGCAGAACAATCAAGAAACAATTTCAACCAAACACAATTCCCTGGCTCTTATCAATATAATGACATCTATTGCTATGGAGCAAAACCTAGATTCCAAGTACACGAATTATATTATAAATTACAAGTGACAACAAAAATCTGAGACAATGTTTATCACAATCATTCGATTTCAATACAAAAGATCTCTTTCAAATTGCAGATCTTTTGCTCCCGATGTTTATTGACAAATTTGAGAGCTTCAAAGACCGATGATTCGACAAATCTAACCTGCTTCATATTTATGTATCGAGATACAATGCAATGAAAAACACCACAATCCAGCTGAACTTACCTTTCTCGATCTTCGCCCAACTTCCATATTCTGGATTTATAGCTGAAATTTGACAAATTGTTTATGGTATTTCGGATTCACATGAAGTCTTCTTCAAGTTCCTGTAAAGATTTGTTGGTCGATGCTATGTCCTTGTTAGATGTCATCTTCTCGCCACCATCAAGTTTTTGTAGCTCCTTAACTCGGCCTGTCTGTCTTTTTCAAGCTTTTCCAACTCTTCGCGCGTTTCTGCAAAATATTTTTCAGTCCACGGAAAATAGTTATTGTCTTTTTATTAGGGACAATTACAAAAAAAACCCTGAGAACCCTGAGTTTTGGGCTAATTACAAAAATATCATGAGGGTTTTGAAAATTACACAAAATATCTCCTTTTGTAACGAACCCAAGCCTCATGGGTTTATTATTATTATTATTATTTGTGTAAATTATCCCTTCATTATTATTACACAGGAATAAAGAGTTGAACTGATCCCTACAACAACCATTATAGCTCGAACAGGCATACCAAAATGAGCAACCAAATGACAGTAAAGTTCAATGAGTTGAAACAAAGAATCGAATGTGTTTGATGGGACAAAACGTAGAAACTTGTACTCTCTGACGACCGATAAACAAAGTTCAATAATTTAGAACAAAAACTTATGTTTGATAACAATTGAAGCCTCTACTAAGAGAATGTGATAAACAACTTTCTTCACTTTAACAATTTCCAATAAGAATGTAATAAGTAAAATAAGTATTCGCTTGTTTGTATATTATAGATAAAACCACAAGGTAAATCAACTAATAACTACCTCAGTGGAGCTAAGTAAACCAAGAGATAACGACTCACCTTGTCTCTCAGCTGCTGCTTCCTCTCTGCTCTTTCAGCAGCACTAACTGCCTCCCGTTCAGCTGAACACAAAAACACACCAGTCGAATCAATGATGCTCAAAGCTAAATACTTAAAATGATGCCTCATCTATAAGACACACGCTGGATGAGCACATAAGAAAACAGGGAAAGGCTAGACAAAGGGAAACAGCAAAAGAAATATACACGCACCTTTTAAATCTGGCGTTCTCTCAACCTTGGTCTTGTTTAACCGGTTAATTACCTCGTTTATCCGCTTTTCCACTCTCACAGTACGAACCTAGCAACAAAAAAGAAATAAAGGATCTTTCATCTCCAAGCTCAATGAAAATGTTACTGCAAGCAGCAGGTAAAAGCAAGTGATCAGAAAAAGAAAAAAAAAAACACAACAAATCACGAAGAAACGCACCATTTTTGAGTTGTAAAAGCCAACTTGACCAACATCCATAGAAGCAGTCTTCTTTAAATTTTGCCAGGGAGTGTAAACAACGTCCACATTGTTTACTTTGTTTCCTGCAAGATTTAAAAAGTCATGAATTAGCGAATTGAAACAAAAGAAAACGTTAACATGTGATTCAGTGAACTTATATTCACACACTTTTAGTTAATCCAAAAAGTTAATGAAGGTGTTACATTCTAAAAACTTATCAATAAATAGCACATGCGTGATGTACTTGCCTTGGATAGAATTCGCTTTAACTAGTTGTACACAATCTTCCAATACACCTTCAGATATATCATCAATGCTTTGGCCCTTGTGCAATCTCAGATAAACATGGGCCGAAGACATTTTGTCCACATGGAACCTACAGAAAACATCTCTGTTAAAGCGCATTTTCAGGTATGCACTTTAAATTGTTATGATTATGCCTATACACACATTAGGAAAGCAATTATGTATCACACTGATACAACCCTTCAATTCTCTATATCTAGACAGAATAAATCTCAGCTTTCAGAAATGAGTAGTCAAGCTAAAAAGAACGTCAAGCATGAAACATGCTCCAAAAGCAGAAACATTAAGCGAAGTATGAAGTATCTACTAAATTAAAACCGTCTACAGACACTCCCATTCATTAGAAAAGTACATAAAGTTACTTGTAGATTAGCTCCTTACACTCCAAAATTTGCGATGTCAGGGTCTCTGCATTGTTCCTTACTCTAAGGCACCTTCTATTTATACATTGCAACAGATGAATCGTCACTCATTTTGCTCTATAAAAAATTTGTGTTTCTAATTGCAAATATAAGAATTTATCTGACTGGCAGGGAAAAAGTTAAATGCAATATTTACAACAAATTTTCACATAACTTTAAAAACCGCATTCTTGAATAAATACACACTCTCCCGCAAAAGCAGTCCCTTCACCAAAAACACAATCAAACAACCTCATCCAAATTCCATTCCCAAGTCAATAAATTTCTGACCAGGTTTCCTCTATCCATATCCACAAAATAATTATGTTTTTCCCGGAAAATCATAAAGCGACATCAATTAAGCTTCCGCAGAACATAAGATAAAACGCCACTTATTAACGAATCAATTTTTAGAAACTCCAAAATTAGTGTTTGTAATAAAGGTTAGCATTTTTTTTTTGTTTTCCTTTCATAAACGCATCAAAATCTCACAATACCTAAAATCGATAAAATCAAGTTAACCAGAAACCCCAATTCAAAATCACAGCACCCAATTACAGGATAATCGATAAATTTAATAATAAAAAAATGTACCAAATATCTTCGGGGAATCCGTATTTGATAAGCTCCTCGTTCTCATACTTGTCTAGGCCCATGAAAATCGTGTAGTCTCCCGCCTCCGGTCGCGCCTTGAAGTAGAACACCATCTTCTTCTTTTCTCTCTCTCTCTCTCTCTCTCTCTCTCTCTCTCTCTCTCTCTCTCTCTCTCTCTAGGTTTTCGATTTTATTTCAGTTATGTCCCTTCTCTGATTTTACGTTTTTGTATATTATATGATGAAGCCTAGCGCGTGCACTTTTTTTTGACCTTTTGTTTTTATGATTGTAAAAATATTATTCCTATCGTCCTAAAACTAAAATTTACATTGGGAATAGAGTGGTCCAGTGGTTAGGGGTATAAGCGGGTCGAGTCGTAGAACAACAGTATTGTTCAAATTTGTTTGAATTTTAATCGAAACCTTCAAAAATTGTGTTTGAACTTAGTTTGATTATTAATCGAATCGAGTCGAACGAGCTTTAGTCGAGCCAAATACGGATCGAACTCGAATTAATTAGATATTTTTACACATTATATATTCTTATATTACTAATCGAAATCGAGCTCGAGTGATTTGAGCTTTACATCTTATCGAATGAAAAAATGTGTTTAAGCTTGGTATATTATGCTAACGAATTACGCTCAAATAAACTTTTAATGATTGATCTCGAATCGAGATCGAATAGGCTGATTCGTTTTTAGCCTATTAAGGACTCTCAAGCCCATACATGAGAGATGGGATTTGATTCACATCATCCTCTCTTCCTTGAGGTTTTGTACTTAAAAAAAACTAAAATTCATATTTGAGTGGGCACAAAATGTTAGATAAGACCTAAAAACATGAAAATTTTGTTTAATTTTATATTATTTTCTTAACTAATAAATAATAATGCCAACTCATTAGTTTAAATGAGATGGTACTTTAAAAATAGAAAAGTTAAAATCTTATTTTGAGATATGAATAAGAAAATGGGTGATCAACTTATTACTTTATTTATCCTCAAGCTTGGCATAAATAAGTAAAATTTTAAACCCATTACTAATAAAAAATTGAAATCTCAATAGGGAAAAAAATGGACAAGACAATGACTGGGACGATCCTAATTGGCCAAGCATACCACGCATGCATGCACGCATGGTGAAGCAAATTTTTAGTTTTTTTGGGCTGTCGTGATAGGATATAATTATTGGTAATAATATATATATATATAGTTTTTTTTTTTTTTTTTTTGAGTACAGCATCTTATTCTGGTTAGATAAATGAGAATCCAATACTTTTATTCTTAAGCATAATATATAGCAAATACTTCAATGCAACGTTAGCTTTTACACATGATAGAGAATAAGAGATCTTGTGTATTGATAGATACATGAACTCATCTATTTTTTCACTCGAAAAAAAAAAAAAGAAAGAAAACTCATCTATTTTATTAAATTCCTCAAAGCTAATGATGAATAAAACAATGCATGTCTGAGAATTATTACTCTGAGCCCCCAATGATTGCCCTAGCGGTTACGAGGTTGCAATTACACCTCAAGGTCTTGGTTTAAATCTTGACTAACACGGAGTGAGGAAGGTTACGAGGTTGCAATTACACCTCGAGGTCCTGGTTCAAATCTTGACTAACACGGAGTGAGGAAGTGATGAGGGATTGAGGTTTGTCCCTCTTCCCCTAGAGATTATGATCATTCTCGGGAAAGTCGATGTCCCATATTTCGAAAGAAGTGTGGGATCTATGCCTCCAATTGATATGGAGATACTCTAGATCGATAATATTTTTTTTTACTATGTTTGCATGTTTGAGATTGTTCACCATTTCCGAAGAACCAATCGAAATTTATTTATATACCAAATAAATCTTCAAATGGGTGCTTATGACCTAGCTAGACGTTGACATAGGATTGAAAAAGCGATTAAATATCCGTTCGATAACTATATATCGTGAACAAAATTTAAACATATTGAAACTCGATTCCATATTTCCATTGTAAAATAAACAAAAATTATATAAAGAGATCTCTCGATTAAACTTACTACTACGAAATTTTATTTTTAATAAATTAATTTTTAATAAGTTGGGAGTAGTGGTTAGAGAGAAGAAAATAAATTTCAAAAAATTGAAAGATACGAGAGGTCGAGCCCTGGTCAACACCCTTACAAAGAATGAGCGATATCATACTACTACGAATTAAATTTAACAACCCAGATAATTGATATGAAAATATTTTATATTCTACAATAAGAAAACTACTAGTAGATCATTAAAAAATTTCAAATCCAATTTATTGAACCAAAAAAAAAAAAGTTAAAAACTTGAGAAAAGAAAACTAAGTGTATATTAGGGTTTCAATCATCTAACCACAAAAAAATGGAAATATATAAAAATAAAGGAAAAGTCATGGTCCAAGCCGATTAGGTAGCAAAGGAACACAAATTAATATCCTTAAATCTCCTTAAGAAAAACCTAACATCTAAAACTTTCTCGGAACCAAAGTGGCGCCCGGCCTCGACGACGTAATCGTCGTGGCGACCAGGATCCGTTCACGATGGAGAAAATGGCACGACCACGAAAGACAATTGCTCAAAACACCTAAATTTCGACGTCCAAAGACGAATCGATACCGATTTCCTCTTTGGACGCCAAAATCTTCTCGCCTTTGGAAGTTTGTCGTCCACACTTATCGCATTGGATCGTAAACGGGATCACCATCTTGACGGGTGTGCTACAAAACATCTTTGTTGCCATCGATCGATTTTTTTTTTAACTTGGTAAATAATAATCTATGTATATAAAATCTTCTACTCTCTTATACTTCTTAAATAATCTCTATATTTTCTTGTGTGTATATATAGATTATAGATATGCAATTCTAGATTTGGAGTAATTTGTAATCACAATTCAATTTGGAATGGGATTTTATATGTATTATATGTATTGGGAGTAATCAAAACTCGAGTTAGATTGGGATTTGTAACTAAGTAAGACTAATTAATTATAATTTGATTTAGGTTAGAATTTGATTTGATATGAATTAATTTAAATGTAAGCACAATTCGACGAATGATGAAAAATAATAAACTATAAATTTATTTTATGTCGCTAGTTAATAAATCAATTGAATATGCATTAATTTAAGTGAATCTAACTATAATTCAACAAACACAAATTTAATTGATTGAGAATTCAGTGTGTTTAATTTCATCAATCAATTTGTAAATCAATAACAATTTAATTCACTAAAAATAAGTTCATTATTGTTGTGTTAATTTAATTTAATACGTTTAACAAATTAAAATAATTAATAATTATATAAACAACCACAAAATCTTCTTGTATTTCCTAGTTACTATTTAGAATTTGTTGCATCTTAGAAAAAAATACATAATATGTATATAAGAATGAAGTCTATTAGTTTCTTAGAAAGTACTATGTGTGTGTGTATTTTAGCATTTATGTAAGATATTTTTGAAGTTTCTTAAGAGTCTTCGTCAATGCATATCTGGTAAAATATATTAGAAACTAGCTAGATGGGATTTTTCTAGATGTTTTCAATTTTCATTGTCCACTTTTAGAAAACTATATGAGGTTTTTTTTTCCTTTTATGTTTTCAATTTTCATTGTCCACTTTTAGATGTTTTTAATTTTCATCGTCCATTTTAGAGGGTGACTTCTATAAATAGGAGTAATGTCCATCCATAGAAACAAGCTTTAGAATATAATGTAATGTAATTTTTGTTATATAAATTGCTCACATAGTGGAGCAACTACCTGAAGGGGTCTAGTGTGTGATTATGAATTCTACACAATACCAATTTAGGCGAAGCCTAATTCTTATTTTTTTGTTGCATTAATCTCGACTAGAGGATCTTTCCATCTATACTCTACATAAAACATGATCCAGTTTATCTTGTCGGTGTCACGAGATTTGGCCAATAGTACACCAAGTCACTAATTTCAGATTAATCTCGACTAAAGGATCTTTCCTTCCGTTCTCTGTGTCAAGAGATTTGGCCGACCTTCCTTGTACTGATTAGATTAGTATATTTATAGTAATACTTGCAAATGAACCAAATTATATATAAATATCCACACTAAAATGTATGTTTCTTCATCGGTTTTTATGGCGTTAGTGATGTTGTAATTAAAGATTACATTTTTAATTAATTTCATCACAGACTTAATTTGTGTTTATTATTTATAGTCTTAAATCCTCTTGTATATAAGATTATGATTACATTATATTAAATAAAGTAAGGGTGCATTTGGACGAGGATTTGGGATGAGGATTTGAAATCCATTAGTTAAATCCACACCCTTGTTTCACATAAAAATCCAAATCAATATTCAAATCCATTGTTAAGTTTTGTTTCATTTTCGAAAGATTTCAAATCCATCCCAAATCTTAGCCATTTGAAATCCATTTTTCACATTTATACTCACTTGCAATTTACACGCACTACACACATTATACACACTTAACACATTTACACACACAACACACATTGCAAACACACTACACACATTGCACAAATTTACACACACCGCAACACATTTACACACTACACACACTCACGCATACTTTCTCCGACATATTCACACCGCACTATATATCTTCACACAACATATTCACACATAATAAAAGTTATATCTTTCATATTTTTATTAGTGTATAAAATTATAAAATTATTTATAAAATTCATTTATTAAATGTCAATTACAAAAATGAATAGAGCTTTTAATTTTTTTATCATAATTTATTATGGATTCGAAATCCTCTACACAAATCCACATCATCCAAACAAGACGCGTGGATCAAATCCGGGAGTTTGAAATCCATTCATTTCAAATCCCCAATTCAAATGGACCCTAAATTTTTTTAATGATATTCAAGAAAATGCATACAATAAGTAAAAGAATTAAAGTAAATATCGCATTTATTAACAATCAAAAACAATTCACTCTAAGGACACTATCCCTAGCATCCAATTTATTTTCAAAAACGAAAAAATTAAACAAACACTAAAGAAAAAATTAAACTGACCCACCCAGGGCCCCGTTTAACCGGGTCTAGACCTGCCCCAACAAGGATGGATTTTGACCCGCCCCATTGCCATCCATATTCCCATCACCCCTCCATCCCATAATATGTACTAAAAAAGAAAGCATAATGGTTTACTTAGATAACCAACAAAACATACCAATACATACAAATTTGAACCCAAGATTTCAAGAAAACCATTTTTAAGATCTTATACATACAAATTTTTGGCTGCACAACAGCGTAACAAAACACATAAGATGGTGAACAAAACATAATTGAGTAACACTGGCACTTAACCCTTTAGAACTTGACTGATTACCAAAACGGATAATTACAAAAAGCCCCTGAGATTTGAGCTAATTACAAAAAAGCCAAAGATTTTTGGAAATTACAAACACCCCATTGATGTTTGATTTCATCTTATATTTTCCCCTTCAGAAGCAAAAAACATTTCAAAAACTCCCTTGACATCTGTAAAAATAATACATATAGCCCCTTAAATTTAAGAGAAAATCAAATTTGAGGGATGTTTTTGTAATTTTGAAACATCACTGGGCTTTTTTGTAATTAGCCCTAACCTCAGGGGTCTTTCTGTAATTATCCCTTACCAAAATGCCAATAGTTTGTCCCCTCCTTTCTATTTACAATAGCTAGTCATCCTTGTCTGCAAATCAACTTAACTTGAAGTTTTCTTTTTGCTCAAGTGTAGTTTCTCAGTTCAATAAAAGAACTGTACACAATGGTGCAAACTGACCAGATACACAAACCTGCCCTTGAAAATGCCTCCGGCTAACAACCGAGCTCGTTCTCCAAATCGACAAGCAAGATTCATCGTTTAGTCAAGCAAAACCCGTCAGACGAAAAACTCGGCTTCTCTTAATACCGTTCGACTTCTTTTCGTCAAAGCGGCCGACCCTTTTTGATGATCACTCAAAACCACATTAGGTATCTGCAATCTTGAAAAAGCTTCCTTCTGATAAAATTTCTCAAAGCTCTCTAGTGGCGTATTCTCGTGCGGTTTTTCTATTGGTTGAACCGTAGTTTGCTTTCTAAACGAGCCCATTATCCGGTTCGCCTCTTTCGTTAACCCAATATCACGCCACGCTTCTGCAATTAACGTAAAAGTGCTTTTCTCGGGTCGAACGTTGAATTTTTCCATGAGCTCTAGCATTTCTTCAGCTTTCCATGGCTTATTAGCTTCAGCGTAACCCCGATTAGGGTTTCAAACGTTTTTAAATTCGGAGAGATTCCATTTTCGATCATTTTTCCGAAAACCCTCATTGCGTTCTCCATCGAACCGTTGCTGCGCCACCCGCTGATGACGGTGGTGAAAATCACTACATTGGGGCAAATACCGGATTTTTTCATGGCGTACAGGAGTTCTTCGGCTTTTTCGGGTTCTTGGGCACGTATGTAACCTTTAGCGAGAATGCTGTACGCGTGGCGTGTCCGGTTTAACGCCGGCTTCAACCATGTCGTCGAAAATTTCCCGACACTTGATCATGTAACCTGCGGCGCTCCACGCGCGTTCATGATGGTGCTAAAAGTAATCACGTCCGGTTTGACTCGAATTCTTCCATCAATGTCAGAACCTATCGAATCAAAAAGTGTTTTATCAGTTTCTTTTTTCAATAGGAAAAAAACATGAATTAAAAATAAATCCATCAAATCGAAAAACCGTTAACTTACCTCATCGACACCATCTCTATCCGACACGTCCGAGAAACCCTTTGATCAACGAATTGAAAACAACAAGATTCGGACGCACGCCAAAGCCCTTCATCTTGTACACGAATCTCAACGCGTCCCTTATTCTACCTTCTTTGCAGTACCCCGAAATTATAATGCCGCAAGTTCTTTCATTCGGCTGCACATTGTTATCCCGCATCTCCAAAATCACGTCTTCGGCCTCTTTCGTTTGCCGGTTTTGAACATAAGCGGTCACTAACGTGTTGTAAGTAATAGCATCGGGCTCTATACCCGAAGCTACCATCTTCGACACTATACCCCAAGCCTCTTTAATATTCCTCTTGTTACACCACGCCCGAACAAGAACATTATACGTCCTCAAATTAGGCTTTACATTTTCGTCCCTCGACATTATCTCCATAATTTTCAAAGATTCTTCGGGCTTTCCGAAATCCCGTATCCTTTAATCAATGTGTTGAAAGTGCTCGTCGTTGGTTTCATCCGTGTGATTTCATTTTCTCGAACATTTTCATGGCTTCGTCCATGTCGCCTGATTCGGCGAAAGCGTTCTACAACGGCGTTGAAGTAAACGGAATCGGGCTCCATTCCGTTTTTCTGCACTTGAGAGATTATTGAGTGTGTGTACTGCGTTTCTGAACGGTCAATGAAGCTAAAAGTGTTGTGTATGTTACTAGAGATGGCTTATGCCCTTCTCGAATCAAATTGTTGAAAACGGATTGGGCTTCGTTCGGTTTTCCTCTTTCCAAAAGAATGTTCATCAGTTTTGTTCTTGAGCGGACGATTTTACAACTCTCCTCGCTCGTGCAGAAAGTACAGAGAGTAGATTCTGGCATTGGATAAAACTGAATCTTCTCATCACCAGACTTTTCCTGCAATAACAGAACACTTTCTTTTTCATTACAGTTCAATAACATTTTTTCAAAGGGATAATGACAAAAACACCCCTGAGGTTTAGGCTAATTACAAAAAAACTCATGTTTGATTCAGTTTCAAATTCAAGGGGATAGCTGTAATATTTTTATAAATGTCAGGGTTTTGTTTGAAATGTTCTTTTCTTATGAAGGGGTTAAATGTAAGACGAGTCAAACCTCAAGGGATTTTTGCAATTTTCAAAAATCTCCGGATTTTCTTGTAATTAGCCCGAACCTTAGGTTTTTTTTTTTTTTTTTTTTTTTGGGAAGTACCCCTTTTCCAAATTAAAATTGATAATAATAGTTACCTTGATCGAAAGCTCTTGAACGCGCTCGTCCCGGAGGACCAAATTGCTGTCATTTTTGCTGTTTATCTCCAAATTGGACATCTCTTTATGGAACTCCTCCTCTTGGTAGCCCATCAGTTTTCTCAATGCTTAGGCAATTTTAAAATCCTTTTTGTAACATTCACAAAATATCCACCAGCGTGAAGGTTGCAGATCGGTTCCCACCAAAATGTTAATAGAAACAATATGTACAAAATCTACACGTCATAGTGGACGCTCAAAATAAATGTCTACAGCATCATAAGGAACAGGGCTGCAAAATGAAATAAACAAGAATATTAACCCGTCACGCATATAAGAAAATTTCTGCAAAAGAGGCTGTCGAAAAAAACAGAAGAAAACTCTATTCAATTGCTTAGATAAGATTTATTCAAGAATGATTTAGGCCATAAAACACAAATAATGCAATACAAGCAACAATAGTAACTGCATTGTCCCAAAGAGAACAGAAAAATGAGAGTACATTACCAAAACATTTAAAAAATTAGTTGCATAATCAAATATAGGACACAACCAAGACACACTCTTTAAAGCTCTAGCATAATATATAGTTAACATGCATATAGCTTAGGGATAATTACAAAAACCTCCCTCAGGTTCGGGCTAATTACAAAAAAAAACCCAGAGATTCTTCAAAATTACAAAAAACCCTTGAGGTTGACTCTATCTTAAATTTTTCCCCTTCATAAACAAAATACATTTCAAAGACTCCATGATAGTTATAGAAATATTACAACTACCCCCTTAAATTTAAGACAAAAGTAAACTTGAGGGGGCTTTTTGTAATTTTGAAACATCTTCGAATTTTTTTGTAATTAGCCCAAACCTCAGGGTTTTATTCCCTATAACTTATTCACGTATATGCTGTGTACCAGGTGAAGTTCATATACGAGTATAGTAGGTCAAAACGGATGAAAATTAAGCAACTTTAACAATAAGTGAGATGTACAATTTGTTTCTAAACCTACTTCCAACAACAGTGCATCAAAATTTATACTAGAAAAATGAAGTACTAGTATTTCCCCACAGTTCAACTTTTGCAAGAATGTTTAGATGAGAGAACATTCACTGTCTCACATCTTCAACTTCTTGATCATTTCAAAATACGCCCAAGAAAGAATAAATTAGAATCGACGAAAAGCAAATTTGTCGCTACGCATGGACTTTGAGCCAAATAATTGAAATTGCAAACAATTCCATTCATGTTTGAACTGATTCACTTCTAATGGATTTAAAAGAAAAAGTGATACTCAGCTTTTAGGTGAAAAAAACTCATATTTTTCCACCTAAAACTTGAAAATCACTTTTTTTAAGAGTTTGCAAACACTCCCTAAGCCCCAATCCCATGATGCCAAACAAAGGACACATAGTAACCACAATAATCTCTTATGGGTTCATGTTTAACATCTTCTAAATACTTTAGCAAGTGATGACACCATGAATGGACCAAAATAATCTCAACATAAAACTCAATAAACTTTATCATGCTCACATCAAACAGTATATAAGCAATTACAATTTAAGTCAAATAATTAGAGACATCACACACACACACACACACCAAAAAAAAAACCATTTCCTCTATTTATTCAAATATCAAGAAAACCCATCAAGAACCTAACTTTATCATCTCTATACTCCATGATTTTGAACCCAACAACTGAAATATAACAAATATCAAGAAATGGGTCCCCAAAAAAACCTTCATTACAAGACAATAAATTTTTTGGAGGGGATTAAGGAACATTTCCAAGTTAGAAAACAGTATTATAATACCTGTTGCTACTTTCTACTGAGTGCTTGAGCCGGACAGACAAATTTGCAATAGGATGTAAGAATCAGCAGAAGATAATTTATAGTGCGTGAAAATCCCAGCTTCTCACGACAAATTCTTTAGAAAATAGATCTTATCCACATTTTTATCATTGGAATCTATTTATGTAAAGGGGATAAGGGAGCTGTAAGGTGAGGCTGGAGAAAAACACACCAAAAAGGCAAATGATATACGGAAGATCTGTGGCCACAATTTGAACAAAAACGATTAACTAAATAAATTGTTTGGAGTCTATCAAAGAAAAAAAAGTTAAAATTATTTCAAAAAATATTTTAAATAAAATGTTAAATTTATTGATTTTTTAATAAAATTATTGTAATGGGTTTATAAGATTCTTTTTTTTTGTTGAAAAAGTTTTAATTTCAAATATGCTACAAAATGTTTTTAAGAATTTAAAAACCCAATAAGTAATAAGAAGTTATGTTTGGTTGCCACCCTTAAAAAAAGGTCTTTTCCACCTGCAGACCAACTCTATATTACAATTTACAACAATTACATTTGCCTAACTATTGAGTTACTACAAATTATTTTTCTAAATTAAAAAAATACAATATATAAGTACTTTTTTTTTGACAAAACATATATAAGTACAAAAAAATACAATATAAAACATCACACTAATATGACACATTACTTAATATGACAACCATAATACAAATATTCTCGTTCAAAATACAAACATATATTGTTTTTATTGTAAAATACATTCTTTCAAATATACCTGCCCAAATATATAATATTCCTTGATATCCATGTTTCACATATATATTTGATTGTTAGAATGAGGAATAAGAATATTATTAGAATGTGGAATAAGAAAAATAAAGAATTAATGAAATATTATTAAGAAACATACCTGTTGAAGGATTTGGCAAGCCCATTAATTCGGCCCACATAATTGGGGTTTACATAACCAATCTATGATATGGGCTAATGATTATGACTCTATCTACAATTGGACCCTTTAGAATCGGCCCATATAGTAACTTGCATTTGTATAACGATTTGTGTCATTTATTATTTAGGGATAATTACAAATACCTCCCTCAGGTTTGGGCTAATTACGCAAAAAAATCCCAAGATTTTTGAAAATTATTACTGAAAGAAAAACAAAAACAAATAATTGAAAAATGTATTAATGATAGAGATGGATAAAAATTCAGTACAGAAACAGAGGGGGAGAGAGAATATTCAACCATTTGACAAACCCAGCAAACAACACCATAACCCTTCTTCCCCAGCTCGCCATTCATTCTCTATATCTCAAATACAAACATTTCTGTAAATTAAAACATTACTGGTTTATATAAATTAGTCCTAATTGTAGCATGTTGAGGTTGTGGAAATGGTACCAAAATTGTTTATCAACCCACCCAGTTAAAACCCAGGTGATTAGCTCGGGCTTCATATGGGGATTTGGTGATATAGCTGCTCAAGCAGTTACTCACTCCACCGCCAATCTACACCACCTTCAAACCCATGTCAGTAAATCGGTTTAAATTTTTTTGTTTTTTGGTTTTTACCATGAGGTTTTGAGGAATTTAATGGGTATTGCTTGTTTTATTTTTCTGTTTGATTAAATGGGTATCCCTAAAACCCTTTGCCTGTTGTTTCAATTTTTTTAATCTGGCATGTGTAAGTATGTATAGTATGAGAAATATATGATGTTATCCATCTGTATGAATGTGACTATAATTGTTAACTTTACTTTTGTTAGTCCGATTTTATAGTTTGTATACTAAGACATGCTCCTTGTATGTGGATTTGTTTAAAAGTTGAGTGATGAAATGGTAAGAACTCTTTGGTGCACGGGAAATGCAACATTTAATAAATTCGTTTTCAATTAATCGTAGTTTAGAAAAGTTTCCTAGTGTTTGAGTTTGATTGTAGGTTGTTGTGGCTATTCGGCACAGAATTTGATCATGAATTATATTTTTAGATAGCATCTCTATGTTAGGTGAAGTAATGGGGAATCTCTATTTGGATTATTTTTTGTATCCTTCGGTACTTGTTATTTATCCTCTTTATATCATCTGATGAACGATGTCTATTTATGGAGGCCTCTTGCTGTCGTCATCTAACAGCTGGTGGGAGCTTATTGCTGTGTGATTGCAATAGCTTGGAAGGCATGCATTAAAGAAATGCCTTGCGTTAGTGACTTGGTATAGCGAGATTAGTGGATAAAAAATTTGTTGTGTTAGAATGCTCTTCATGCGGTCACGTCGTTTTGCCTTGTATATAGACGTCAAGAGAATATAGAGAATTCTTCTGTTCATAATAGCTGGAACGAGCTGCGCGATTTGTATGTCTTTTTTTCGTTTTTGGGTTGATAACTTGATATGTTTTGTTAAGTTTCACCTCATAGTTATTCACTTAATGATGGTATACCCGATTTCCTCTGCAGAATGAAGGTAAAGAACTAAAAATCAATTGGAGGCGGGTTGCTTCCACAACCTTGTTTGGGCTTGGATTTATTGGTCCTGTTGGCCACTTCTGGTCAGTATTCCTTTATCAGCTGATGTTTAAAATAGTTGGTTTCAAATTTCTGCTTGTTTTGCGGAAGAATATTTATATGACGTACCTTAAAATATTTTTTTGGTCATTGTGTTCATAGTTTCTTGATTTTTGGTTCTAGAATCTGGAATTTCACACATAGAGTTCATATATTTCGTACCTGCCATTATAGAGTGTTTTATACACTCGGTGGACAATACACTTACAAGTTATAACACTTGCATACAAATTTGCAATATGCTCGGGTTAAACTTTCTCTTTTGGAAAATGCTCCATTGACCATAGTTATATGGTCAGTCGCTTATTAATAAACTTTTGAATGTTGATGTATTGGGTTTGTGTAGCAATGCAATTCTAGTTGCTAAAAGAAAGCTAATAAGTTCTATTGTAATTTTCTGGGAGGAAAAACAAGAAAATGTGAGTGGTAGCTAGTCAAGTTATGCAAAAAGAAAGGAAAATCTCAGCATAACTTTATTGTTTTTGAACGTTTATTTACTTTTAATCAATGCTTTTAGATCTCTTCATAGGCCCCAATTGTTATTTATATCTCAATGTACATATTCTAGAGTATGTGAAAATGTATCTATTTGACACCTTTAAGCAGATTTGGCTGAGAAGTTATTGCACACTAGTTTACGTGATGAAAGTGGGTAAAGAAAAAGACTAGTTAGAACATCGATACTGAGGATTTCTCAAATCGATGGCTGAGATTTCTCCAAAGAATCTTTGGTGTCGCCATTCAAGCCATGTCGACAAAGAAGGTCCTATCATATGATTTTATCCATAGCCACAGGGATTGCCCATTAGTCTTTATTGAATAGTAGTAGCGCAGTATGACCAACTTGAAAAACCGGTCAGTTGTATTTTTGTGTTTCCTCTTCCCTACAATTGATGAAATAGGTATTATCCCGTGCTTGCAAATTTCGTCTCTTTGGCTGATACCAGTACGTAAAACTAATCTACCTCTGAAGGGGATGCTTAGGTGACGAGTTTTCATTACCTGTAGCAGCTAGCAGCAAGAAATTGTTTAGATGCAAGACTAAGGAGTGTTCGTAAACACTTAAAAAAAAAATGTGATCGCAAGCTTTTGGCTTAAAAAAGTAGTTTTCTGCTTATGATTCGGTATAATTTTATCAGAACCTAAAAGCAGGGGATGGGTGCTTTTTATTTCTGATGCTGCTTCTGGTTTTACTTCTACACACAAATAAAGCAGTTTTACAACTTATTCACCAAGCACTCTCTTTAACTCATTTCAACTTTCAGATTCTATTTGCATATGATTCTCAACTATTTTTCGCTTCTGCTACAATAAATCACTTCCTCTAAAAGTCAGAAGGTTTTGCAAGCACTCCCTAAATCTCATGAAAAAGTTGTTTCCAGAATTATAAATATTTGGCTTTATCTTTTATTTGCTTCCTTTAAATGCACATGCTGAGGTGGTTCTGGTCAATGCAGGTATGAAGGGCTAGACCGTATCATTAGGGTGCGGCTAAAACTGCGACCAAATTCCTTCCGTTTCGTTGCTGCAAAAGTAGCCGCTGATGGTATAATCTTCGGGCCGGTCGATCTACTCGTTTTCTTCACTTACATGGGGTTTGCTTCGGGAAAAACTTCCACTCAGGTTAAAGAAGACGTCAAGAGAGATTTTCTCCCAGCACTAATTTTGGAAGGAGGCGTTTGGCCAGTCGTTCAAGTGGCCAACTTCCGATTTGTTCCAGTTCGATATCAACTTCTTTACGTCAACTCCTTCTGTTTGTTGGATAGCTGTTTCCTTTCGTGGATCGAGCAACAAGAAGACGCTCCTTGGAAACAATGGTTCAAATCTTTTCTGCCTCTCAAGGAAGGAGAAGGACAAGGCGGGTGAGATTTTTCTTACATTCTTATATTTCGATGTGAGCTTTTGTGGTAGGTACCGTTTGTGGTCGACCGGCTGTTAAGCATTTTAGTTATGAGAATACATTTGAACGTCGAGTTGTGTATTTAAGGAGGGGCGGGCGTTCATGAAAAGAACGTTGCCCTACGGACGGATTTTTTTTTTTCGCTTCATGTTGAAGAAGATGAAATTGAGTTTTGTATCGATTCTGTTATATCTTGAAAATGTCACCAGGTTTGGAAATGAGGTGAAGTCATGTTGAGTACTCTTTTTGAATTCGATATTCAATTTGAGTTAACTTTTCACTCTTTTGCTTGATTGCCAGTTTTGTGTAAATTGTCAGTTTAGAATTTTATTTTGGGACAATTACAAAAACATCCTGAGGTTTGAGCTAATTGCAAAAAGTCCAGACATGTTTCAAAATTATAAAAAGACCCCTAAAGTTTGATTTTGTCTAAAATTTAAGGGGGTAATTGTAATATTACTAGAATATCAAGGGGTGTTTGGAAATGCTTTTTGCTCATGGAAGAAAAAATGCAAGACGAAATTAGTTTTTTTGTAATTTTCAAAATTCTCTGGATTTTCTTGTAATTAGCCCGAACCTTAAGGTTTTTTTTTGTAATTATCCCTTTTATTTTTGTGCTATTGTGTTTTGCTTTTCACTAAGAGCCAACACATTGGGTAGTATTGTTAACTCCATAAATATGCTCAAATAGTTAAATACATGCTAGGGGTAATTAAAAAAAAAACACCCTTAAGATTCAGTCTAATTATAAAAGAAATCGATTATCTTTCAAAATTACAAATAGACATTTCTTTCTACTTTACAAATTCCAAGTATTTAATAAATAAATACAAACCTCAAATGAGTGTTTGTAATACTTAGACGGGTATTTATAATTTTAAAAAATAACAAGTTTTCTGAGATAGTTTTGTAATTTACCCTGCATATTATCTAATCTCTATTTTGGTCAATGCTTGAGAGATGATATTACCTACTTAATTCCTTCAATGGTAATGAAAAAAAAAATCATAAGAATTAGGGATAATTACAGAAGACCCCCCAAGGTTTGGGCTAATTACAGAAAATCCAAAAATATTTTAAAATTACAAAAAGCCCCTTAAGTTTGATTATACAAATTTAAGGGGTTAACTGTAATATTTATAGAAATATCATGTGAGTTTTGAAATATTTGTTGTTTATGAAGGGAGAAAATGAACTATAATATTGAAACATGTCTGGGTTTTCTTGTAATTAACCTAAACTTCAGGGGTGTTTTTGTAATTATCCCTAAGAACTATAATATTTCCACAATGGAGCTTGCTTCAATTTAAATTTCAAGTTACCAAAAAAACTTAACTCAGCCATTAGAACAAACTGAACAAACAACACATAGCCATCTCCACTCCAAATGTACAACAAATTATTTCACTTCTACAAGACTCTTACTTTTGTTCATCATGACAAAAATGGAATCAAACATCGCGCGTTCGAATAAAACCCTAAGGCAAACTGAGTTTGGACAGAGCTGATTGGAACAACTCCGCGAAAGCCTGAGACGTACTCTGGTCGTCAGCTTTTATCTTTAATTGCACTTTACATGACGAAGAGTTAATAACACACTCCACGAGATAAGTGGACGATTCATCTGCTTTTTGTGCAAAGAAAAAGAACTTGAAATTTGGGGCTTGACCGCCCGAAGCTATGCAGTGGATAGAATAGGCTTGCATGTGCTGAGGAAGGGCCTGAGGATTTGCCATTGCTGCTACTCCTCGTGGATCTATGGAGATATCCTGAAAGAAACGGGAAAAAAAAAAAAGCATTTTCTGTAAGATTAACTCGAGTAAAAGGAAGAAGAATATCGAGAGATGTTTATGAATGTGACTAAACTTTAAAATCTCAGAAACAAAAGAACAGCTTGTTTTATATCATCGGCAGTCTATGTTAATGACATAGCTCCGAAACTAAACTGTATATTTCATGCTAGATTCAAGCAATAATTTCCAAATTTGAAAGTATAAGCAGCACACAGGCTCATTAAATTGAAAAACAATGGGTATTAACACTTTGACAAAATTACAAGATGAAATATATTATATTCATACATTGTAAAATAATGGATCGTTTCAATTTTAATTTTTATTCAACAGAGCCAAACTAGGATTTAATATAAACTCAATATAATCTTGTTTATCTAATCAGATTAGCTAGCACAGGATTGAACTTAATCAAATCCTACTCCTAAAATTTCTGAGCAGACCCTTTACGAGTTCCTTTCCTTCAGAGATGCATTTTAAGCATAATAGTATTAAATATGTAGTCCACGAAATCTCTATCGATTCAAGCATATTAATAAGGGATAATTACACACACAAAAAAAAATCTGATTTGGACTAATTACAAAAAAAAAACCCAGAGATGTTTCAAAAATACAAAAAGTCCCATCAGATTTGATTTTGTCTTAAATTTAAGGGGGTAACTGTAATATTTCTACAAATATCAAGGGTTTTTAAATGCTTTTTGTTCATGAAGGGGAAAAGGGTTTTTGTGATTTTCAAAAACCTATGGAGTTTTGTTAATTAGCCCGAACCACAGGGTTTTTTTCTAAATTATCCCTATTAATAAATATGAGGCTAAGAAAATTATAAACCTGGGATACAGATACTGGTAGTTGGCGCCATTTCTGCTGAAAAGCATTTGGATCTATAACAGCTTTAGCATTAAGCAGCAAAGCAGACGGCAAAGGAGCAGGACTAGGTCCAGCTGGCATTCCAAGACCAAGTAATTCATCAATTGCCAAGCTGGCAGTTGTATGAGCTGTAGATGTTTGGTCTAGTGATACAAGATCAAGATGACCCTGAGAACCACCCGTTGTTGTAGAAGCATTATAAGAAGGGGCATTGTATGCAGAACCGTTGTTTGCATAACCCTGACTCTCTTCCTTCTCAGAAGTACTCAATAGCAAGTCCTTGTCATTTTCCTCGACTCTCTGTGCTGCCACTACAGTATCATCAGGTTCTGCGCCAATAGACAGATTACCAAGGTCCTCCGAGAAAGCAAACGGCCCTCTGTGTTCCTTATCAGTGAACATATAGGATGGCTGGAAAAAAAAAATGTCTGTTAGTTAAACTGCGCTTCCAAATGCATGTTTTTGTGTCTATAATTGATGTTACTTGTGAGAAACACCTGTGTTAATTTTCTTTGAATCTGATTGTCTACAAATATGAACGCATTATTATATTTAGGGATAATTACAAAAGACCCCTTGAGGTTTGGGCTAATTATAAAAAAAACAGAGGTCTTTTAAAATTACAAAAAAAAAACCCTAGAGGTTTGATTACGTATTACATTTCCCCTTCATAAGCAAAAATTATTTCAAAACTCCCCCTGACATTTATCGAATTATTACACTTACCCCATAAATTTAAGACACAATCAAACCTCCAGGGAGGTTTTGTAATTTTAAAGCCTCTGAGTTTTTTTGTAATTAGTCCAAACCTCAGGGCTTTTTTTTTTTTTTTTTTTTGTAATTATCCTTATATTCATCCTTCACGCATGCATGTGACGTCTATCTATCCATTTGCGAGTGACATTTCAGTCTTCTATCTAGCCTTTTAAGATGATTTACTTATCAGGCATTGAGTTACATTGTGTTCTCCGAAATTGTATCAAGCATTAGCAATTTAAAGCTTTCAGCTATCTCTGTCTTCAAATAGATTGTTTATACCATTATCTCAGTAAACATTATCATATTAAGGATGAAGAAACACAGGTAGAGATACCTTTTGGTATACAACAGAGAGGCTGTTGAATTCGTCAAAGATGCGATCTTTAATTTCACTACTTTGTGTGTCAGCAAAGACTGAAACAGCTTGTTTTGGAGGATTTACAATGCGTTCAGCTACAGATACATCATACTGTAAAAGCCTGTAGTAGAATAACGCTCTATCACGAACATCCTGCAGTGAACTGGAATTTAGCATTCATTCTAGCAATAACTAGACAAAGTATATGTAACCTTCATATATCGTTCATTACGTTTCCATAAAAGTAGCATTAACAAGCCAAACCTGATGAAAATCAGCAAGACCAGATGCCAGAGCAGCTCCGAGGGCTTTTTGAGTCTCTGGTGGTCTTCTCAAGAAACACTTTATTACTGCTGTAAGAAGATGTAAACGGACCTGTGCAGCATATAAAACTAATTACTTGAACACCAGCTGATAGCGATAGGTATATGAGATCAATGCATCAGTCATCACTGGCAAACCATAAACTATTAGTTAATTGATTCAGAAAAAGAGTTATACTTTGATTCATTCTAAAAACCAAATAAATGTGTATCTAGTTCTTCTTCATAAAGCGAAAGAGCTTTTAGCATATATGTTTTTCTGATCTGGAGAATAATTTATTAGTTCGACTCTTCTAAACAGTTTAAGATGCAAGTGGTTTAAATTCATATATGGTATGGATACGCTGAAGAAAGTTTCCAGTTCTCATATTTTAGTAATGAATAAATGTGGGTGCTAACAGCACCATCCAAGATGACATTCAGTGGAAATATATAACGATGTCAGCCATTAGCATATAACATACTAACACAAAAGTTCAAAGCTGAACAAGGGTGTCAGCCGGCTAGTGGATAGCATTGAGGAACTAATTTAAGTATAAAGAGAGAAGTCAGAAGATAGCAGCATTTTTTACCTCTGCAGAGTGCTCCTCATCCCAGTTCTCAATAAGACTCTCTAAAATGTAAGGACTATCCTGCATATCTTGAGCATATTCCCTAGCATCCAAATAAGAGCTGCCTTGGCTTTGGGTTCCTGAACATTTTTGCTACTAATATTCCCAACAACTGCTATGCAGTCATGACTCCACTGAGGATATTTTCTCAGAAGATCTTTGACAAGAACCTATATATAAAAACTATATTTGGCTCAATCTTTCCCAAGTTCATCATACTACTTTATGGAACTGGACATTGTAATAGTATGTAATTGACAAATTCAAATAGTCAAGGACAGAGAAGAAATACATACAAGAGTTTCAGCAGTCACATGTTCTTTTTCCATTTCCAAAAACTGAAGCAGCCGATCAACAATGGCATTGACATCATACTGTTGCAACGCAATCTTGCCAACAGCTCGAATTGATTCTCTCCATTGGAATATCAACATTTGCAACATATTCACAAAGTTCAGTCACTGGAATAGAGCCAATTGAGCATTAGCACTGACTAGAGGAGAATTAGAAAGCTGACAATATCATCTTTCATAATGAAATGCCAATATAATGAACCTTACCAATCTCATATGTATTGCTCTCATTTGCCACAGCAGTCAACATCTCAAGCTTCAATTTTTGACATAAAATGGTTCATTATACTGGCAGTAGAAGTGCTTGTAGTCCGAAGAAAAATAAATGGTGCACGCATCACTAGTAGATGAAGGTGGCTTAAAACTGCATATGATTGCTCAGGACTTCCTGAGCTTACCAAAGTGAGGAGAGGAGCTTTAATTCGCTCATACACCTGGAGAAATATTTTTTATGAAAATTCATTAAAATCTGCATGTGAAGAACTATTAGCAAAAAGAATGTGCCCTATCGAAGTTCATATATATAAATAACTGAAATACAATTTAACGACATACATTTATAAAAGTGAATATATCAATGCTTGGAAGTTGTGTCTATCAGATGATACAGGAGCATATCTCAATAAAGCCAAAGAAGGATCTCAAAGAAACCATAAGAGTATGTTAAACTTTATGAGGTTAATAGCAAGCCACATTCTGCGACATCTACAAAGGCATTAGCTTAGAAAGTTTTACATACTAATGGGATTATACATTATGCATGCAAACTGAAACAAAACTAAGATATGCTATGCTAAAAACGAAATGGAAAGGGGTCGAGAATCTGAATGGCAACATTGCTGAAATTGAAAATAAACATATTCAAGGTTATAAAGTGGAATCTCTGTACTTTAAGTGCAAAGGGTCAAATTGTTTGGCCATGGAACATAATGTGTATTAAAGAAAAATATGTAGCAAACAGTGCAAAAATTAAGAGGGATGTAAAAACACTTTGAAGAAGCTTTTGAAGGTCTCACAACTTTATCAAATGCCAACGTAGAACTGTTCGTTTAATCCGGTGCTCCCCAGTAAGAATAACATAGATTAGAAGTTAGAAGATGCAGTTAGATGTGTCATTAGAATACAACGTATGAAAGTGTCAACGAAGGTCAAAGACATGCCAGTAGCTTATTGACATTCCCGCATCAAATGCCATAACCATGGACTACAAGAAGACCTTCTTTCGATACTGAATTGGCAACTAAATTTTGCACGAGTTCAATCAGAAACGTAAACTGATGCTAATGTAATCATTAACTACGAAACAAGAGATGATAACTGATAAGATGAAAATATGAAGTACCTGTTGATGAACATCAGTCATGGACAGGGTCATATGTAAAAACACCTTAATAGTGGCCAAGACAACTGCACCATTGGCATGTTGAAGTCTATCTTCAAGAAGATTCATGATGTCAAAGATCTCATCACTATCTGTAGGAACATATTTAGAAACCAACTCTAAAACAATACATTGTGCCCATTCACCGAATTCTTTCATCCTGCACCCATCAAAAGCCAAGTTATGGAGTTTCTTCCAGAAAGATAAATCAAAAACATGGAAAAATATCTTTGCATTCATACTTGTGTAATTGTGCAATATAAACAAGTCTATCCTGGTGAGGAAAGGCCAATAACAAATCCAGCTCTCCCGTACTAGTGATATTAGATAATGAATTGCAGTCACAAAGTCTATCCTGGTAACAAACCATTATATACTGAGAGGAAATGGTGCAAAGACCCTGGGGAGCGACATCTCTTGTGCTCACCCAAAGCAATATCTAAGCCCCTAAAACATAAACAAGTTGCACTGTGTCTCACAAGGGGAATACTAAACTATGAAGAATGTGGATGACCTTGAAGCTAGTAATAACTAATTTTCAATCATAATAAAGAAAAACATTGAATGAACAATGCCTTGGTTGATACCTATTTAAAAAGTAATAAATAACTGGCTTGCTAAGCAAGGATTCTCTCTCCTTTGTTGCTTCCTCAGATGTACCTGCTTCCAGACTCCAGATCTCTTGCAGAGAAGTTAAACAGTTTGCAACAACCTGTTTAAACAAATGGCAAAACTAAGTTATAAAAATCAAGGTAACTAGTTTTTCATAAGAACAGTTGTTATATACAATTATTGTTGTAGCACACATTATTCTTTTGATATTCACGTCAGAAGAAAGTCCTCTACTCTTCTATGTGAATACTTTCTCAATGTTTTATCAGAAAAAATCAATTATCTACCAAGTACCAAGCATAGTCACACAGTATATACTATATAAGTCTCAGAAGAGAGATTGCTGAATGAAGCACAAATGGACAAACCTGGGCATCCTTGTCTTTGAGCATTAAATGCTTGAGGAGAGCTGGAAAATCAGCATCCATGCATGTTACAGCTGAAAGATGATATAGCTTGAGCACTCCAACAGCTGCAACCATCCTCACATAGCTATTCCCGTCTTTCAATCCATTACCTAATGGCCCCACCAAGTACTCCACCAAATTCGCCACACCAAGTGAACACAAACTCCTCAAAGCCAAACCCCGAATCATTGGATCCTCATCCTTGCAATCTCTCTGAAGAAAGTTAATTGTCAAAAGCGCAAGATCCGGATTGTGCTTCGCGTAATTGCCAACGTACAAATAACACATCTTTTTAAGGACAATGTCCGAGGTAGCCGAGCACATCACCATTTCACTAAAAACTGATGATACATCAATTCCAATAGTCATGTAAGATATAACCTTCTTGAAAAGCTCCCTCTTTGTGTCATCAGTACCGGGAGCTCGGCTACCTGCTAGCTGGCGGAGCTGCATTTTAAGATCAGAAACCTCTCCCTTTCTGATGGAACCAAAATGAGGATTAGCATTTCAAGAATTACTACCATCAACTTTTCTGAATTCTGAATGCGACAGAGAATGAAGGAAAAGTACTCTAATTTAACCATTTTAGTACACCCAATTGCCT
Source organism: Rehmannia glutinosa (assembly GCA_016081115.2). Lineage (NCBI taxonomy): Eukaryota > Viridiplantae > Streptophyta > Magnoliopsida > Lamiales > Orobanchaceae > Rehmannia > Rehmannia glutinosa. Next base: position 270,673 of record JABTTQ020001619.1, on the reverse strand, counting down.
ATATACATCACCATTTCCCTTCCTCACAACAACACAGATAGATACAAAAGCACAGGAGTCACATCCAAAAAGGCATGGACACAGATAACAAGACGACCCATTTTTCCACTGTCATCCTATGATTCACTGCCGCACATTGTGAAAATATATACATACAGACAACCGATAAGAACTAGTGAGCATAATATTTTTTTTCTTCAAACAAGAGTTGGGCTTATGTTACATAGGTGGAGATTGAGCTTAAATTCTAAGGTAGATCCACTCTATTACAAAAAAAACAGTAGGTTTCAAGAATCACTACAGTAATTTAGACCCTCAAATCCAGAATTATAACCTACTTTCACAAATTCGCAGATACGTAACCAACTCAAATGACAATGTGTGTGCGGTTGTGATCTTGGTTTGAGTATTTGGCAGTTTAATGTAACATTTAATACACCGAATTCGACTTCTATGCACAAATTACGAACACAGGTTACACGAATTTCACACAAATATATACATACGACAGAGAGAGTGTGGAATCGGAAATATACCCGGAGGGCTGAGAAGGAGAAGGGGCTCGCTGAGATTGAGCTGGAGGCGCCATAGCCTATTCTGATTTCTTCAAATCAACAATTAATTCTCACTATTCTGAGAAATTCAGTATCTATACAAGTACAATTGATGGATCTTGATCAGTGAAATGGATCTCTGGGGACTGTTGATTTTGATCCCAGAAAGGTAGAACGATGAGACTTCGTTGACAACCTTATACCTCTCTCTCTCTCTCTCTCTGACAACCTTATACCTCTCTCTCTCTCTCTCTCTCTCTCTCTCTCTCTCTCTCTCTCTCTCTCTCTCTCTCTCTCTCTCTCTCTCTTTTTTTTTTTTTGTTATTCACACTTGTTTTTCCTTAAATATATTTTCTTTTATAATTTTCGAAATAAAATCAAATATATATTACGCTATCCAAAATCCAAATCATTTTTTCATTTAATATGCATATTTTTAAATGCATCACATTTTGTTTGGTTATTTATTTTAAATAGGTAAAATTAAATGTTTACTCCAGAATTCCTTTTTCTTAATCCTTATTTTGCAAACACTTCCATAGCCTAGATTGGGACATTTTAATTTCATTTCTCATTTATAAATTATAATTATAATAATGAAATCTAGTATCATGGTTTTGAGGGTTGTCAAAAAAAAAAAAAAAAAAAAAAAAGTATCATGGTTTTGAGGCAAAATTTTCGTTCGGAAAAACAATATCCATGATCTGCTGGACTAATATAAGCCCAATACATATTATGCGATGCACAAAATAAAATCATAAGCCCAAATACTAGTAAACGGCCCAAACTTGGATCTGGGCTTGCTCTGTATGAGAACGATCTGTTAAAATTAAAGTTGGACCGTCTATTGTGCATTACAACGATATTGGGTAAGGTTTTTCCTCTCTTTGGAAGAGCACCATTAAAATATTTGATTACAATTAAATTTTAATTATAATAAATTAATAAAGTTTTTTTTTTCGCATTCCTAATATTGAGTCTCATATATCTGTAGCCATTCCAAACATTCATGAAGGAGACAATTTTTTTAAAATGTAAAAAGTCATTTTGATTAAATGCAAATATGCAATACAATCTTTTCTTGCAAAGATGAGAAATATGATTATTAGCACGCAATGAAAAAAAAAATTAACAGCATATACGGAAAAATATGTATTTTCATTTTGAAATATGTAAAATGAATTAAGAAGCGCGTATATTGAGAATTGAGCACACAAACCACCTTAAGTTTTTAGTGTTGGAAAATAAATTTTCAAACTTTATTTGATTTTCGTGTGAGAATTGAGAATATGTTTGTTTGTTGTCTGAATTTATGTTTGAAAATGAAAATATGTTTGGTTATAGTTTTTGAATATATTTTTGACATAGGTTTGCGAGAATATAGAGTATTTTTTCATAGATTTGTGTGATTTTGGTGAAAAATTGGTTGATTGTGTTTCAAAAGAATATTTCAATAAAAAGTGAAAACCGAGTTTGTCAAAAAAAAAAGTGAAAACTGGAAATGACTTAATTTATACTGAAAACTTTGTAAACAAACATAAAATCATTTTTCTGAATAGTTGAAAAGTGGAAAACTGATCTTGAAAACACAACCACACAAGGCTAAAATTTTCAAAATTAGATCTGTTAGAGCAAGTATAAATAGTAAAAAAAAAAGATAATAATATGTTGACAAATGAAGTCCTATAATTTGAAAATAGTGCGTTTTTCGAAATTTTGAAGGCAAAAGTCCCTATCCATACCATTTTCCTATTTTTCTATATGATACAATGCTGCAGTTCTGTTAAAGAAAATGATTGTTCAAATAGGGAATGAATTCTCGTGAAAGACAAAAATGACACTCAATAGAACAAATTCTTTAAATTCAAATTGTCCAATCTTGTTTTTTGGACCATTATTATACTATAATTTATCACTAGTACGACGTATATATTCTTACACGCGAAAAGAGGAAATAGAATTTAAAACCCAAGTTGTAAAATTCAAATGATGTGACATCGACGTCATACCATGCATGTAATTAATTATTAGTCATTTAAAATAAAAATAATTATTAAATAAAAAAAATATGTTGTCACTGTCTCTGCGGTAATATTATACACATTGATTTTCCGCAAATTAGAAACCAATAAGCTAATTAATTTGACAATTGGGTATATATACATATATTAGCGTATTAAAAATACGTATATAGTGAAATTAAAAATATAATCATAAACTGGTTTTGATAATTTTTGTTGTCATCAAATTGTCGCTTGACATGATCTGTTATTAATTGTTAATAGTGACAGTACAATCTGTACAAAGGTCATGATTATTTATACAATTCTTAAAACTAATAAAAAATTCAAAAAAATCATTATTATGCGTAAACATTTTATTATCAAATAAATATATAAGTATTGACAATTTAATTGTTGCTTGACATTTTGACAGCAACGTCATTCTTGTCTCTTGTAAATTGTTAATGAGATTGGCATTGGTTTTAACACAATTACATATAATAGTTCTTTAAAATGACATTTAGGGTTTATATGAAATAAATATGTACATGAACAAGAAGACATAAATTACCCCACAATCTATGACAATCACATCACCATAAGTCAAATTATAAAGGTACAATTTCTGCGCAAATATTATAAACTACAAGTCTACAACTACAAAAGTATTGAAAACTCAAAATTATCAAAAGGAAAACCATGATCCGACTTAAATAAAATTAACGAATAAGAAATCGTATTATTTAATGATTGCCAAATTATTTGTCCTTTCTCTTCTCTCTCTCTCTCAAACACACACAAAACCTAGCAGGAAGGAGATGTTAAGGGTTCGAGCCTCCCGGTACAATGGTGGAATTAATTGAGGGTTTTAAGTGGCGAGTATGGAAGGCTAGAACTCGGTGAAAACACGCGGTTGAATAGAGGGAAGTCCATCATGGAGCAATCACTTGTGGGATGAGATGGCTCCTTGTGCGATTGATTGATGAGGATATTATGAATTTTGGAGCCATTGATATTCTCGTGGTTTTACATGTAGGCGATTTTTGAGGATCGAGTTGTTTCCGATGACTAGTCATATTGGAACATGAAATCTCGGTTATTAAAAAAAAGGGTTAATTACAAAAAGTACCCTTGAGGTTTGACCTAATTACAAAAAAAAAAATCCAAATAACTTTCAAAATTACAAAAAGTACCCCTGAGTTTTATTTTGTCTAACATTTAACCCCTTTAAATGCAAAATAAATTTCAAAATCCCCTTCTTATTTGAAAAATTATTGCAGTTTACCCCTTAATTTTAACACCAATCAAACCTCGGGGTACTTTTTGTAATTTTGAAAGTTAGCTGGGTTTTTTTGTAATTTGGCCAAACCTCGGGGGTACTTTTTGTAATTAACCCAAAAAAAACATAGAAAGCTGAAGCCAAATTAACTGTGTGTGATAGCTATTGGTGGACTTAAGTTTGAAATCACTACACATTACTGCATAGTGCATACTCTGTTTGTTTGTGTTTGGAACCTTTCATCAAAATTGAAGATTCCTTTTTCATTTAATAACAAATGAAATCAGTCTGCTCATCCTAATATTACACTTCCTGGGTAAAGTAACAAAATATTCCAAATATTTAAAAACAATCTTGGTAAAAAAAAAAAAAAAAAAAAAAAAAAAAAACCCAGTATTTTTCTAATGTCCATACATAAAAATACTGTTTTTATGAAATAATTATTTGTTTTGTTGAAAATGATCAGTTTTTGTTGTGCAAACAGGATTATTTCTATGTTAACATGAATAATAATAAAATTGTTGGTATTTCAAGGCATCTGCCAAATTATTTTTTGAAATTTGAATTCAAAATTTATAACCATCCTAAGGGGTCCATGCATAATAATGCAATAGTTGTGGGCCTATAATGGTTGCATCCTTTCTTATTTTGGGGTAGGAACATAACTAAGAAAATAGGCTATTTTTCATCATCTTGTTGGTTTCATTTGACAATGGGGCGATTGAAATATTGAATCTTGAGTAAGACATAAACATATTGACATTCTGCCCCAGAGATAACTTATAGTACTTTTCTGTAGGACGTATGAAAATATCTATGCATGGTAAATTTTGAGGTTGGGATAAATATTTTAGTTCGTATAAGAGACCAATTTCAATTTCAAGAGAACTTTTTTAATATTATATTATAGCTAAAGTGAGGCGATTATTGAGCTCAATGGTCTTGTAGACGCTACTTACTCTAACACTAGATTTGTTATCCATTGTACATCTACGCACAATACATGTTAGATCGCGTGATTGTATGTGAATTTTTACACATTCATAGTAAATTTATGGTTATTATGCGCACTTTAATACTTTCTTCCAAGATAGCGTGGAATAAACCGAGCAGAAGTGACTCTATTTCTAATTCATTGTCAATAAACTGAAATAAGAAAAAGAAACAAGTTTTTGTTTTTTTATATTTTCAATAGTTTGAAAAAGAATTGTGGACGGTGTTTTTTTAAAAAAAAAAAGTACATTCAAATTAAGTAGGGATTCATTGCAAGTCTTGGTACCACTAGACGAGCCTATTTAGTTCTTAGTTTAAATTAATATTTCACCTTGTATTCCATAACTATATAATTTGAATTGCATATAGAAAACCTAGAATATTGTTTATGTAATTAAAATTTACATCTAAGTTCAACCACAAAACCCTATTATATATTAAATGATTTCCCCAATTACCAACTCCCTTCCCGTCCTCCATTACACATAAATACAATTAACATATGACATCATCTTGTGCACGTAACATTTATGAATTACAGTGAAATAAAAAATAGAATAAACTGGAACATAAATCAATCCATATTTGTCACCCTATTGTATTTATCTTATACATTAATTGTACTATATCTATTCACATGATACACAAAGTACACACACCAAATAATTAAAATAAAACCAAATTTTTTTTTAAAAAATGAATAATATTAAAATGAAATTTTTTAGCTTCCCCAAAAATCCTCTCCCTATATATAAAAACCATGCACATCCAAAAATCATCACATGAACTCTTTTCAATATTGAAATCTAAACACACATATATCCATGGAAAATAATCATCATTTCCTATTCAAACTTTCTCGCCTGTTATTCCCTTCTTCTTTCACTTCATGCCAATCTCAAACCCTAACAGATATTGTTTCAAACAAAACCTCCATTAATTACACATTCACCAAACCCAATAAAATTCCCCATGAAAATGACCCTTTTGATGCACAACATAGAAAATATTTCCCATTACATAAAATAAAAACCCATCAAGAATGCAAAAAAGATATTATTATCTCCAGCTCTTCGCCATACAGCTGCCCGTCCGAAGAAGACACCTTCTTCACCTTATCCTCAAACTCCGGCAACCAGGGACGCATCCTTAGGTATGGATGGGGGCTTTAGCCCCCCCCCCAAAAAAAAATATGTAGATTTTATTTAAAATATTAGTTTTTAGTATTAAATATTATTTTTTATTGATTTAGCCCCCAAAAATTTTGAAATCTCCATATTTATATGTATATTTTATTTTAAAATATTAATTTTTAGTATTAAATATTTATTTTTTATTGATTTAGGTCCCCCAAAAAATTTGACCCCCTCAAATATTTCGGGTCTAGCTCCGCCTCTGCTGGCGACTCTTTTTGCCGGAAAACAAGAAAAGTATGCGCAGAATATCAAGAACTGGGCTCGGATTGCATTTCGACCGATGTCTATTACAATTCCAAGAAAATCGAAAATAGGTGTCGAAGTCGCCGGAAAACGGAAAAGGGTCGCCGGAAAATCAAGAAGGGTTGGGTGGTTGAGGAGGGTTTTGCGGCGGTGGAGAAGAGCTCGAGTGATCCTTATGGTGATTTCAGGGCATCAATGGTGGAGATGATTTTGGAGAAACAGAGGTTTGGAACAGGGGATTTGGAGAGGCTGTTGTTCTGTTTCTTGTCCTTGAATGATGTTTGTCATCATGGGATTATTGTTGATGTTTTTTATGAGGTTTGTGAAACATTGTTCTGTAATTAATTGTGATTTTTGGTTTTTGAAGTTTTGATTTGTAATATTTAATGTGTGGATATTTTATTGTTGGTGTTAGAGCTAATTTTATTCTAGCTAAGCTACTTGGAAAAAAATCACGGCAAATATTTCCTTAATTATGCTAGCGACTTGGTCGGTAATTATGGGCGAGCCAGCTATCGTTCGAGCTCTTTTTCCTGAAGCGATTCTCCTTCCTTCCTTAGATTGATTGGACTCCTTTCTATCTCTTTAAAATCCTAAGCTTGTTTTCTTTGTAGTGGTTAATTGCCCCGTGTCCTATCCTAATATAAAAATATTCTAACTCTCGTTCCGGGTCGGGCATAAAGGGAAGGTCTTGCGAGCCTAAACACCTATCGATTGTGTTAGTGAGTGAGCAATCACCCCGTCTATCCTTATGGCAAATATTTCCTTAATTATGCTAGCGACTTGGTCGGGTCGAAATTACCCGCCGTCAATACATCCGCGCTCCGATGCTAAACCGATCCGAGACCTCCAAAATCGCTATTAGAAAAGGGGCGGAAGGGTTTTACGCGTCTTTCTTTTCCGACGCTCAAGTCGAATCACTTCTTAAGAGAAAAATATGAAAGGAGCAACAATATGAAAAGTGTATGAATGGAGTCTAACCTAAAAATACATTTTGTTAGCTATTTATAGGTTCATCTTATTAGGATTTGACATGGATAAGCTAACTCGGCTCTAACCCATTTGGCTATTAAATTGGGCTTAGTGTTTTTGTATGCGCTAAGTTTCTCAAGTCCATTAGTTCGGGATACGGATAGGTCATTATGAGGAGGACAACCTTACCCCTATTTCTTGGCCCACTAAGCTTTTCATTCTGGATGGACTCTTAGACCATAGCTTAGCCCACATGTCGACCCAAAACTTATTTGAACCTTTTAATTGATCGGCCTAGTAAAGGCTTTGGGCTCCCGTGTTCCAATGACCAGTTCGGCTTTCCAGATCATTAATATCAGGTCGGCCTATTATGGTCCCCATCACAACTATTTTATTAAGTTGCTTGATTTTTTTTAATTTATTGTATTATTATATATTTTACATTATTAATCCATGTAGTAAAAAATACTTTATGTCAATAAAATTATGCTTTATGCGTATGTGTAAAACAGAATATGAAATGAAACAAAATCAATATTGATATAATATGCCAGTATTTGTTCAATATATGGGGAAGGGAATATTTAAGTGCGGAATGAATAAGAAAATGAAAATCAATTACGTACGCTTATTTTCTAAGATAAATAATGATCATATATCTCAATTTTCTTAAGTATAATAGGATGACCTAAAGTCTTAAAGACAATAAAAAATAGATAACGTTTAAATGAGGTGATAACTGCATGAGTATATTATATATACTTCTTCGGGGAAAAAAAAAACTATATGAGCATATATTAATGATTTGTCTCATTTTTCTTTCAATTAACTATTAGGCCGATGTCTTTGGATCCAAATATTTATCTGTCGAGTGATGGCCCAAATTATTGTTGGGTCAAGCAAGAAGGGCTGGGAGAGGGAGACCCACAAAATATCTCTACCCATACTTCCCCAGAATCCATTGGGCTTCCTCTGACTTTAAGCAATCCTGTATGGATTAGCTATACTTAAGTGGGCCGAGCACTGAACCAAAAGCCCATTAAAAGGTTTTGGAACGATTCTTGGACAAATAGTGTTCCTCTACTTAGATTAAACAGTTCAAGGTTTTTCCTTTCTTGAAAAAAAAAAAAAAAAAATTAATAAATTTGCTCGCATTTTAGTTCCATGCTTTTGTAGATGGGTTATCGCATAATTCTATTACATATGCTCTATTTAAGTTGATAGATTTGGAACTAAGAATTTTGAACATTTACATAACAAACCACATATTACATTCAGATAATTTCATGTTAAAATAGATTTAAATTCTTGGAATTTCATTGTAAGTAGTTTTTTCAGTTACTGTAATGAGTTTCCAAATCCACTTATTATATAGTCATCTAAAATCTGTTGGATCGGTTCAGACCAGCTGATGATAATGCCGACAAGCAGTGACGAAGGGACATAGGGGTCAAGGGGGCACTGGGCCCCTGAGATTTTCCAAAAAATCAAGGGTATTTTTGTAATTTATAAATTTAGTAGGAAATGAACATTTAATAATAAAACAAAATTTCTTGGAACGAGATGCTAGCGTCCCTTTTTTGCACTGATGAAGAAACAAAACAATAAATCATTTCATTCATTTTTGAAAATTTTGCATTAACAGCATCCTGGCTCGTGGATTAGATTAACAAGGAGTGGTAAATGTTATGGATTCAAGTTAGCAACATTAAATTTGTATTAAATAACTAACCCTTTCTCCTTATTTCATGAAATTAAATTGAATGAAAATAAATTATATTTAGGGTTTATGTTATCAACGTGTATATGAATTAATTTAACAAGATGTGTTGTTTCTTCTATATTTATTTAATTTCTTTATTGTATCATTGATTATTATATGAATTCAATGAATTATTTTTTAGTAATTTTTTGTAACATACATTTACAAGGATATATTTCAAAAGGCTACATTGCATATTTGGCCCATTAACTTATATAGAATTGCACTTTTCATCCACTAATTTAGGGGTGTGGGAATGTAGGATCTTGACTTTTAATTTGTTACACACCGAGTTCAATCTTTATCGATAATTGCAAATCAACCAAAAATATTCCCAAATTTTGGAGATTTCAATCCATCCATTGGAAATAAAAAATAATTGAATATGCCAATGTCACCAAAAATGGTTGGAGGGATTGAAATGTCTATAATTTGGGAGGAATTTTGGTTCATTTCGCAATTGCCAATATAGATTGGACCCGATGTACGACAAATTAGAACTTAATGTTCTATTTACCACCCCACAAAATTAGTAGACGAAAGTGCAACTCAATATAAGTTAGTGAACCAAATATGCAATTGAGCCTATTTCAAATATGAAAAATAGAAGAGAAATATTATGATATATTAATGTAAATATATTACATTATTTATTTTTAATATTAAGATGTAATTGAATTAATACATTGACATTATCAAATTGGTAATTATTATAGTGTTATTTTTAGAGATGATGTATTCTATTTTATTTTTATACTAATGTTGGGCCCCCTACATCGAATTCTCTGGCACATCACTGACATGGAATGCAATTTCATAGGCTAGAAAAGAATCGAACGGGTCGGACAGTGTGGGTACAAATTCAACTAAATCCTAAAATATGGGGCCGGCTAGGGCTCCAAAATTACAACCCAACGGAATTTGGTGTGACGGACCCAATTTTTCTCTTTTGGCTCGACGGGCGATTCTGGGCCGACCATTTGTCACCTCTAGAAATTACTCCTTGGAGTCCTCTTCTCAAATCCACATCTTTTGACTTTCAATCTAAATACAATCTTTATGCTCACACAAATGTTATGCTTGCAAAACCATTAGCAAAATAGACTAAGAAGGAGATAATAAATATAACAATATAAGGGGGATTTAAAAAGAAAGGCTAGCAAAAGAACCCTACCATGGTTTATGGAGTAAAATATCATACGTCCAACACAACCCTATTTGGGAAACAAGTTAATCAATTAAGGGGCTATTTTATTTTTCTAATCCGTATACTGAAGAAGTAATTAGTCAAAGATAAAAGTGATGCCATGGCATTAGAAAAGGTTTAATAAAATCATTTTATGTTTTACAAATTATGTGTAATTAACTATAAGTAATTAGTTAAAACGAAATAATTACGAATGAACTCAACCGCCAGCTGCAAAAATTAAAATGTAAGTACATGGTAAAGGAAACACAAAAAAAAATTAATTATTTTATAAAATAAGCGGTCTCTTGTCGGACGGCGTGAGGCGTGAGTGAGACGTGTGATATTTTTAGTGTAAAATATGATAATCTTAGTATCAAAAGTGATACTTCTCAAAATACACTGAAATTAGTGTATTTAGTCAAGTATCACTTTTTAGACTAAAAATATAACTTATTAAAAGTATCAAGGTCTCACGGATTTCCACCGTCTCACATAAGTTTTTGCATTTATAAAATATCTATTAATAGTCATATACCTGGTCAGACTAATTAAATGATACCAATTCTTTATACAACAAAAAAATTAAGCTAGGTCAAGACAAGAATAATAATCTAAATCCACCATTTCTAACCAAAATTCCCTTGACCATGGAGAATATTCACAATAGCACATATATGGAATAAAGAAAAGGCCTGCCTAAAATTAAATTGTTGTTTGAATTAAGAACTTAAAAAATCATAAATTAAATTCTTATTCTTACTTAACTGGTAAGATTAATCTCCTAAGATTCTTAAAAAATCTAAACGGGATCGATCATCTATTTCAATTTTTCAAATAATGTTCCATTACATATTCTGATATCATTGAATTCATATTTTTACTAATATGTGTATTGTTCATTTTATTAGTATTTCCTATCAGAATTTAAAAAAAAAAAAACTGAAAGCCCAAATAAAATAAAATAAATTGCACCCCAAATTACAAAATATGAAATAAAAAATGTTTGTGCATTATTTTCTGAAACAAACCAAACATGATATAGATCTAAACATAACCAGATATGAATTATACGTCCCTTAAACTGCAATTAATATTTTTGAGGGGAAAAAATCTAACAGAAGATTCATTTACTCTTTCAGCAGCCAAACAACTTCTTCAAAAAGTGTAATATTGGCCTCTGAATAGTGAATTCACATGGGCTGTTTTCATCAAATTAGGAATGTCTGGCATTGATGCAATCCTGGAAAGGGTAGAAAACAAAAGTTGACTAAAAAAGAAATTATAAAAAGGATTTTCAATATAATTATATTTTCGGCTAATTAAATTGAAAAATATGCCCTGTAGCTATTGGCGGTGGCGAAAAAGGACACTAACTTAGTCTACTTGCAATTTAAGACAATAATTTTTAGAAAATGACAGATTGAGAACTAAATTGGTTGGCGATTTCGATTTTTCTAGTAATCGATCATCAACTTGAGGATTTCATTTATCTCGGTCTAATTGTTGACATGACATATGACGGCAAATTCACCATGACCTAGATAGAAAAAGAAGCTAAAATAAAGCGACACATCCCCTCGAGCAAAATCGAGCCCCAAATAAATTGGAGGAAAACCCGGAAAAATCACGTGATAGAAGTTATGTGAAGTTTTTGGAACCTTATTTGGAGAAGTTTTTCGTTCTTACCTTGAATTTTTCGATTTTCTAGGTTTTCTCAAGTTAATTTGGGCTCGATTTTCTTGTGATGATGGGTAGTTTTATTTCTGTTTTTTTTTTTTTGTATTAAATTCATGGTGAATTTGCCATGTCATATGTCTATTCAACAATTAGGACCGAATTAAATGAAATTTCCAAATTGAGAATCGATTCGGAAAAAACTGAAAATTGCCGTCAATTTAGTCATCAATCTGCCATTTTTTTAAAATTATTGTCTTTAATTGCAAGTTGAATAAGTTAGTGTCCTTTTTGCCATCACCCAATAGTGACAAGACATATATTGCAATTTAGCCATATTTCCCTTGAAAAAAATACCAATTTTTCATTTATAATTTTATTAAGATTTTGGGAATATACTTTTCCACAATCTGGGAAAGATTCACTAGGTTCATTTTTGGCAATGTGTTTTCTGACAGGTACTCAGATTCCAATATTATTTTTCAGAGTGCATGCTTCTTTTTTACTTTGGCAGTTTGTTGTGGAAGGTAAAAAAGCACTTAGTAAAAGGGAAGATATTGTGAGATAAGTATCCCCAAGATTGAGCAATAAAGAAAGAACACAGAGAAAAATAAAAAGGGCCACCAAAGAAAAAGATATATAGATTGATATTCCCACCATTTTTAGCAGGCTTACACACAGTTACACACAGTAGAGGGTGGTAGTTTTTTTGTGACACAAACATTGTGATATATATGGTCCTTTTTGCACTTTAAGAATCTAGTGGAGGGAGCATGTGTTGTGAAGGAATTAATAATGGTAGAGTTGACAAGTTTTTTTGAATAAAAAGAAACAAAAAAGAAAAGAAAGGAATTTATTAATATCTCATATATCAACAATATTATTTTAAGGGATATCTAATATATATAATAAATCCATATAAATGTTCATGAGATCCAATATTAGCTATAGTCAATTTGGATTGATGTATAAGTTCCAAATTGTCTTACTAGCTAAGGAGCTTATGTAGGGTATATGGTTCACAATGCAAGTCAAATTAATCGTTCACTCTTCTCATGTTTCTTATCTTTTCAAAAAGTTCTACCAAGTATCTAAGGATATTTGATTGTGAAAAAGACGCTAAACCGGTGCGATATAAGTATGCGTAGATAGAAAATTTAAAAAATGTTTCCAATTTAATATTCAGTTTCCTATTATGTGAAAAATGCAAATTAAGTTTGGCATCTTTTGCTCACACAAATACAAATTAAAGTCATGTCGGACATGAGATATCATGTTCTGCTTTTCCTATTCCACATACATTTCATACATTGGATGAATCTCACATGTATAATTGTGACATCATATGTACAGTGACGAAGCCAGAAATTTCGAGGGAGGCCCAACTAATATTAATATTAAAACTAAAATACAATATATTGAGTCAATGTATTAATTCAATTACATCTTAATATTCAAAAAATAAATAACATAATAGAAGTACATCAATATATCATGACATTTTGAAATTGTTGCACAATAGATTCATTGCTAATATTTCTAAAAGAAAATATTGTGGGAAAATGTACAAAATTTTGGCGAGAGCTTAAAGAAAATGTACAAAATTTATGGTGGAGCAAATATTAATGTACAAAATTTTCAAAAAGAAAAAAAAATTACCAAGACTAAAAAAATTCAAAGTTAACAAATGAAAAGAAGAATAGAATGTATTTAAGATTTGTTCCATTTTTCATATTTTTTTTATATTTTTAAGGCTATAAATTAAGATACCAAAATAAGATTTTTAAAAAAAAATTGAGGGGGGGCAATGACCCCCTTGCCCCCCCGGCTAGCTTCATCACTGATCATGTACACGCGTCATTAATTCGATGTAGTGGAGTATGAATGAATTAAATAATAAAAATAGAACATAAAATCTCAATCCGCATGTCGATGCTACATTCGATATTAATTAATTGCACTTAGGGAGTGTTTGCAAAAACTTCTGCTTTTAGAAGAAGTGATTTATTATAGCAAAAGTAGAAGTAGTTGAGAATCAGAAGTTGGTAGTGTTTGAAAATAAAATCAAAAGTTGAGAATGAGAAGCTGAGTGTGTTTGGTAAAAAAGTAGTAGAAGTGCTTATTTATTTGTAAAATTCAAACTTGAAGCAGAAGCAGAATTTAAAGCACCTCTCTCATTGCTTTTAGATTCGATTAAATGAATCAAAATCAAAAAGTTGTCTTTGCAAACACTAAAACTACTTTTTTAAGCAAAAAAACAAAAAGCACTTATTTTAAGTGTTTCCAAACATTCCCTTAGTGCAATATCCAATATTTATTATCACTTCTTTTTTGTTTTTTCAATAAAATGTTGCACACTTGATAAATCATCAAATTAAACATCCAATGTATTAGGGCATTTCTTTAATTTGTCCCACACACAGAGTGTGAGACATGGAGAAATCAACGGTGATCTGGATGATCTCTGATCAAATATTTGCTAGCCCGTACATGATATTGTTATCATGTTTGGTCACTTTCATGTTCTGATCTTTTCATGCATGTTATCTATAAAGCAACACACTTTCTTCCATCCAAAGATACTGGAATTTGGTGGGCCAATAGCAATTCAAACTCTGGCATATTCCTTTTTTATTTTCCTTTCCAGCTCCACCATTAGTCTTTTTTTTTTTTTTTTTCGACCTGGAGATCCCACACCAACAAAAAGACAGACCATATCGCTTTTGCGCCGGCTATGGGACATCCGTCCTTCCTGAGGATGGTCTGTCTCTGGGGAGTAGGGCAAACCCAACCCCAAAACTCCGCGGTAGTCGGGAATCGAACACGAGACCTTAGGGTTGCAGAATCGCAACCCCTTAGCCACTGCACCAACTCCTGGGGTTAGCTCCACCATTAGTCAAAAGGCACAAAAAATGAAAACATGTTGATAAGTGGATAGTTTCCTGGTCAAATTATGAGGAGATGCCAGTCTCATTTTGGGTATTTTTCAAACTTAATCCTATAAATAGAAACCCTAGCAGCTTGCTAATGAAGAGAAGAGTTATGTAACCATGGATTGGACTTTTGTATGTGGGGATTTGGTTTAGATTTTCATAACTAGGTGCACTAATTTTGATGAGTATAATAAAATTTTGGCCTGATGCTAATGCAAATAAATTATGGTCTTTGTAAAAACAAAACGTCTTTAGTGACATATAATTTATCGACATAAATAATTTTATCACTAAAATTTATATTTACCCACCGAATAATGACGAATAAAAAATATTGTTAAGAAACTAGAAAATAAGAGTTATTTTAAATATATATTTATATATTTGTTTATTATTTACACAATTATTAAACAATATATCAAATTAAGGATGAATTTCATAATAGGGCCAAAATTTAAGAAAAGCTATCATTTTAAGACCCAAAATTGAAACATTATCAAATCAAGATTCAATTTTATTTTTTTCTCAAATTGGACCCTCACTCAAATTTTAGGTTCTCGATTCAAGACCCAAAACTTCAACTTTCTCACATCAAGACCTAATTTTTTTAAAAACATGGCCCTCCCCAATTTTTGGGTTATACTTCAAGTTTTAAAATTTAACAAAAAGAAAAATATTAGTGTAATCTATCACGTCAACCACAAAAAATATTTTTCTTCCTCTTTTCATTTTTTCGCTCATTCGTTTTTACCTCGATCTATACTTATCATCAATTTTATTTAACGTGTAGAAACCAAAATCAATAAATATAAATGTATATAGCTAACAAGATGAAAAAAACCGAAAAATATTTATCGATTACTAAAATAATGATATACCAAATTATGAATGAAAAATAAATAGTAAGATACTTTTTAGTCACTAAAAAAATAAAATATCCAAATAATGATTGGATTTTTCTGATTTAAAACCAAGATGTCGATTAGAAAAAAATGAATGAGCAAAAAAATAAAAAGAGAAAGAAAATTATTTTTTCCTCGTGCATGTGATAGATTACATTAAATTTTAAAACAGAATTGAGAGCCCAAAATTTTGGGGAGGGTCCGATTTGAGAAAAAAAAATGGGTCTTGATTTGATAATGTTGAAATTTTTGGTCTTGAAGTGAAACCAAAAATTTAAGGGACCACCCAATTTGAGAAAAAGAATAATAAAAATCGGGTCTTGATTTGAGAATGTTGAAATTATGGGTTTTGAAATAATATATTTTCTTAAATTTGGATCTTATTATGAAATTATCCCATTAAATTAATACGATCACTTGCGAGAGAGGGGGCATCTTTGGCCCGAGTTTAGGCTGTCTCTCCGACCCAACAATATTAAGAAACTAGAAAAAATAGTTAGAACTTATATTTTTTGGAGCTTTTCATCCATTTCGGTTCATTTTCGTGTGTAGATCCTTCAATTATGCGGACGAAAACACAAGAAAATGTATATAAAATTAGGAAACACCAACTTGGGGGAATCCTTCATTTATTGAGAGAGGATGATGATGACAAGAATTAATCCCAATCATTAATTTGTACTGTTAGAATATTTGAATATCTTCAATGACAAATATCAATCCCATTCCCCAACCATCCGATCTGATGCTGCAGCAAAATTATTCAGTGCACGCAAATCACGGCAAATGGTCCATATATAGACGTCCTCCACAAACATGTACACGTACACTTTCTTTAATGAGTAAAAATGCACGCCGAGGCTACAGTGGTCAAAAATTTCCTTTCGCCGGACGACTATCGATCGGAATTTTTGAAAATAGAAAATAAAAAATATTGCAATAAAACCTTGCAACAATTCTTTAAGGATTTTCAACTTTCCAATTCTAGCTTAGCTAGATTTGATTTTTTGGAGAAGTGATTTATACCAAAGGTTATTAATCAACCACAAACAATATTATTAATACGGAAACCAAACTTTTTGATCAAAAAGTTCATTTAAAAAAAGTGCTCCAAAAAAATTATCCGTTATCAAGTTTAGAATATATGTCTTTTTCTACATAATAAACAATTAAGTAAATCATTCACACATTCATGTAGTCATATAACTTTATTTACAAAAGTGATTCTTAATTCGTTTGGTCTTTTATATATTTTATTCAATTATTTTTTTCTATTGACTAGACCTTGGACTGCATTTTTATATGGACTAGACCTTGGACCGCTGAGCTTAAGGTGGCTACGCCACCGATAGCTAGTATCTTGGACTAACTTTAGCCCAAATATTTTTTCCTTAATTCAAAACATATAAATTTTCCTAAATAATATTTTACGTAAATGCATACATACATATATATATATGTATATAAGTAGAAGTGGAAAAGAAAAGCTTTTCAAGTCCATTTTTGTTGTTCATTTCTCATTTGTGGATTGAAAATTATTTGAGCATTGATAATTTTTCTCCTTTCTCAAAATTTATATATTTTCTTTTGCTCCATCATAATATTGAATATAAATTTTGACATTATTCTCTTGTACCTCTATTCATCTTTTTTGGGATTATTTAAGGTTCATTATCATATTCCCACTAAAGAATCCAAGATCCATGATGGGTTATTGAATGATTGATTGGTAACATATATATACTAAAAAATATGTATATTATGAATGATTTCAAAATATAAGAAAAGAAGATGAATGTTATGATATTTTGATGTAATTGTATTGTGTTATTTATTTTGAATATTGAGGTAATACATTGACATTATCAAAATTAGTATTTGTTAATTTATAGTATTATTTTTAGAATTGATGTATTATATTTTATTTTTATATTTATGTTAATTGGGTCACCCCTACATATAATTAATGGCTTCACACCGCTTGACCCTTAAATATATGTTATAGGCCAATGAGACATGCGTCCTCATTCAATAGGACTCTAGATTTCTCATTTTACATTATATTCCACCATTCAAATGAATAATATACATTGAACAAACATATATATCTTTAATTATTCCATGTTTATAAATAAATTTGAGATTAACCAATAACCGTATTGGTTTCCCTTATTTAATTGTTGCTTCATTTTGGTTTCCATTTTGGGAAAAAAGAAAAAGAAAGCCTCCCCCCCAAAAAAAAAAAAAAAACAGATCGCCGAATATATAAACTAAAAAAGAAAATAAAGGGAAAATACATGCATGCGTGCGTGTTGTTGTCATCATTGGTATGTACTAGCTTTTAGCTAGGAACTAAAATCATGCATGTGTTTTCCTCAAAAAAAAAAAAAAATCATGCATGTGGCTCAAAAGCATGCATATAGACTAGGCTAGCTAGCTAGTGGTCATTTAAAATTTTGGTAATACCGACATAATAAAAAAATATTTTTTTCAAATTATACCGACAAATTACTAACAGATCATCGTCAATTTTTAAATTTATCGACAAAAATACTTTAAATATTTACCAATATTTTTAGTTTTTGTATGTAAATATTTACCTACAATGATATTATTTACAACGATTATACCTATATTTTACAATTATCTTAATATTTACCTACAAATTCTATTTTTTCTTGTATTATATATATATAGGATTTGGTTCAAATGAGACCACCCTCCCTAGGTGAGACAGTGTGGACTCATCTTATCCATTGATCTTAAAAAATGAAGGGATGTGATTAATTCAGTTTTTTTAATTATTTCCTAATTTTCGCTGATTTTAAGGGTAAGATTGTAATTTTGCAATTCAAATTAGTGGTCCCATCGGATTTTATGGGCTGAAATTGACACTGCCGGATTTTGTGACGGAATTTAAGGAACATGTTTTCTTTCTAAATATTTTTATTTTACAGCATAGTTAGACTTCTTCTACTGCATAATTAGACATCAAATAATGCATATTTAGTTATTTTGTTGGCACTGTTTTACGAAAACAAGACATAATTGAATATAACGTACTGCATATGTAGTTATACTACACTGCATAAATACGTTCAATATAATGTATATTTAGTTATGAAAATGGGATGTTTCTTTTGGAAATTATAATAATGGGATGTTACATAATGTACTGCATATTTAGTTATTCCACAATGCATGGATAGTTTCTAGATAATACATAGTTAGTTGATTTTGTTGCATAGTTTATGACGTCTTGCATAGTTGGATATCTTTGTACTACATATTAGTATTTTTACTTACCGCATAGATAGTTTTCGGATAATGCATATTTAGTTGAGTTTTGTTGCATATTTAGTTTTCGAACTCACTGTTCGTTATTTCTCTGTAATATTGCACCGATTTTTCTTGTTTTTTCTCTGTAATTTTCATGAACTGTAATTTTTGAGTTCTTCACAATTTTCTTTATTTGCGTTAATGGACGAATGAGAGAGAGAGAAAGAGAGACGTGAGATTGGAGAAATTGGGAGATGTATGAGAGAGAAAGAGATTTGATTCCATTTTTGTAACTAACTTGTTATGTTATTTTACCCTACTACCCTTATATTGATTAAATTAATATTTTAATATATTTTTATCCATTAAATCATACCCATTGATTAATAGTGAGGATGGTTGAGATTAGTCCATTGTGTCTCACCTAGAGACATGGTCTCACTTGATCCTCCCCCCATATATATATATATATATATATATATATATATATATATATATATAGGGATATGATCAAATGAGACCAAACCCTTTAGGTAAGAACATGAGACCATATCTAGACCATTTGATTTAATAATCAATGGTCCATATTTTACTCTCAATTTTAGGCATGGGTGGTTGCACACAAGGGTAGGAAAGTAATTTGCCCTTTAAGTTAAGGGATATATTTGTAAATCCCTAATTTTCGAATTTTGGTAATCAAATTTGATATCTCATAATCCCACGATTTTCTCTTCTTTCTCTTTTCAAAAATACTGAAACTCGCTTCCTCCATCTCCATCTCCCTCTATCTCCATCTCCTTTGTAAAAAAATCAAAAAATTGCTTCATCTCATCCTACCTAAACTGCTTCCTCTATCTCTCCGTTTCAAAATATCGATCACCAAGTATCTAGGGTTTGAACATCTCGATTTTTGCGACTATTCGTGGCGGGGTTCAACACAAGCTTCTAGGGTTCAATTTGGGTGTAAGTTTTTCTAATCGATTTTGGTGTTTGTTCTTTGTTAGGTTCTATTTTGTGTTTTTATGGTCTATTTTATTATTTTCATTATGTTCAATTTTAGGGTATAAATATGGAGATTTGTCGGACAAGTTGGTGAGCTTTTTTTGTTTTTGTGTTGCATTTCCTTGCTCGGTTTGCCCTTTTGGATGATGTGAACTTAGATATAGAATTCATGTATTTAGCTATAGAATTCTGTGTGTTTAGTTATAGAATTCTGTGTGTGTAGGTATATTTGATTTGGAATCATGTGAACTTAGATATAGAATTATGTGTGTTTAGGTATATAATAATGTGTTTATGGTTTATGTGTTGCATTTCCTTGCTCGTTTGGATTTTGGATGATGTGAACTTAGTTATAGAATTATGTGTGTTTAGCTATAGAATTCTGTGTGTTTAGTTATAGAATTCTGTGTGAGTAGGTATATTTGATTTGGAATCATGTGAACCTAGCTATAGAATTCTGTGTGTTTAGTTATATAATATTGTGTATATGGTTTATGCTAATGGGCAGTTAGTTGTATGTTTTGGTAAATAATTTTGTTTTACTCAGCATCTATATGCCTTGGATAGCATACTATCATGGAATTATGTGTTTTAGTTGTAGAATTATGTGTTTTTAGTTTCGTAATAATGTTTATTTAGTAATAGCATCGTGTTTTTCAAACCAATGCATCAACATATATACATTAAAGTACTTTTAATGCATTTGAAATTTGAATTGGAAAAGTCAAGGACTAATTAATAAATTATTTGATACGATCTGATCCCCCATACACACACCCCTACCAACCCCACCCCAACCCCACATTTTTGGTTTTTATAGTGATCGAGTTAAAGATATGGGAAGATAATTTTTGAGTGCGAGAATAAGTGTGTTTATATAGGTATGTAATTGTGTGTATTTAAGTTTGAAATTATGTGTAGTTAGTTAGTATGATATGGTTAATTATAATATATAGTCTACGAAGTTTGAATTTGTTTTCCATGGTATATTTTGCGAGGTTCGGATGTTTTCAAACTACTTGGAGAGTAAAAGGCTGCCCGCAAATGGCTAGTGTTGTCCAGAAAATTCACCCCGTGTAGACTATGCATGCGCTTGGAGAGATACCACAAACAAAGTTGATTGTGGTATATATGTCATGAGGCATATGGAGAGCTACATGGGTGGTGGCACCAAGGGATGGGATTGTGGTTTGGAGAAGAATAATGCGTCTCAACTGCTAACTTACGCACGAAGTACTCAATTTGCAATAATCCTCCACCATAGCAATGAGCTAAAGGATAGATGTTTGGAAGAAGCCAAAAGTTTTGGACGGGGAAGATCGTATTGTAGTTTTGTTTTAAATAGACAATGTAGTATGCGACTTGTGCTCATCATTTTTGTATAGTTAGGTTACTATCGTTGGTGTTTTTGTCTTTGGGAGCCATTTGTATATGACTTAGATGGTCTTGAATTGTGGATATGAATGGTTCACACGTGGGGTGTTTTCTCTTTAATCAATATAAATTTGCATTTTTCACGTACATATGGTCGGAATGTTGTTATACGACGTTAATATTGTATTGTAGTTATTACATTGTATGTCTTACGCACAAAATTATGTACATTAAGTATCCTAACCCAAAACTATATACACATTATTATATAACTAAACACACATTATTCTATTGCTAAATACACATGATTCCAAAACAAGTGTACATGCTTGCACAAAATAATTCATAAGACAGTCTATTACTAAACAAACATTATTGCGAAACTAAAAACCCATAATTCTACATCTAAAAACACATAATCCCAAACCAAAATATACTTTCACTAAATAACAAAAAACAATATGCTATTACTAAACAAACATTATTGCAAAACTAAAACACATAATTCTACATCTAAAAACACATAATTCCAAACCAAATATACATGCTTGCACAAAATAACAAAAAACAATATGCTATTACTAAAAAGCATTATTACATAACTAAAATCACATAATTCTACATCTTTAAACACATAATTCCAAAACATACGTTTATTGATCTTGATGTTGTCATTGAAGGACGATGTGTGTAATACATAGATAATGTGTAAATAGGTTGCGAGATATTGTATGTTTATGCTCGAATTATGTAACTGGATCCATATTTAGTTGATCCGGTAGATTCGAGCCTCGACCAACGCGTGAATTGTGTAACTGGATCTTGATCTGCAAAAACACAATATTTAGATATTAAAACAACAAATTAAATACTATTTACATAGATTTTAAATGTTTTGTGTAAATCCATATTTACTGAGAACATGAATGTATGGTGCAAAATTGAACTCACCAATATTTGTTGTATAAGTACACATATTTATTGCCATTTTTGTTCATAATTAATATTTTAAACATATATTAGATGCATTGTTAATAGCAAAAACGTATTTAGGGAATACATTATATGTGAGATACTATATATTAGAAGCTATATGTACTACATATATTTTCATTCTAAATACACATTTGAGACACTATGCGCACATTTAATTAATACCAACTAAACACACATATGTACGGAAAGCTATTTTGGATATATTATAGGTGATACACATTTTTACTAATAAATACACAGATTAGAGACACTATATACACATTTCATTAATACTAACTAAACACACATATGTACGAAGCTATATGTGTTACATTATATGTGATACATATTTTCATAATAAATACACAAATTCGATACACTATACACGGATATCATTAATACGAACTAAACACACATGCTCTATGCATATAATATACACGAGTTCTGATTTGCAAAGCTATATGCACAAAATTACAAAGCTATATGCACGTAATTACAAAGCTATATGCACAAAATTACAAAGCTATATGCACATAATTACAAAGCTATATGCACGAATTACAAAAGCTATATGCACGAATTACAAACCAATATACACGAATTACAAAGCTATATGTACATAATTAATTGGAGAATTTTTCTTGTTCAACATTACATGCATTCGAACCACACATTTTTGCTTTGATGAATTGGTGTCAAATATTACCTTGTTGGGACTGTTTTGTGGAGGTGGTATCACGTATGCGTGACATTGCAATCGATCCCATTGATGTGAATTTTTGGTATTTTTGATCACGAGAATATTTGTTGGTTCGATTTTTGCGTGGGATTTCGTGTTTTTTACGTTGCTTTTGATCGTGGGAGAAGATGATGTTGAAGTCGATATTTGACGGCCGGGAGGAGACGCGTTCTTTGTGATCGTGGGTTTTTTTTTTTTTGGTTTTTGGGCGATGCTTTCACGTTGGGGCCCCGAAGATGGTGATTATGATAAGATTCTATTCCTTGATTTTAGGAAAACATTATTTGGCTGATTTTAACATTCCAATTGTACCTATTTGGTCCCAACTATTTTTAATTACTTTAAAATGCCAATAAATCCTAGCCTTTTATTTTTATTTGGTTGAAGGGTGTGGATTGAGTCTCATGTTTCCTACCTATAGCTTGGTATGGTCTCATAGGATCTCATCCCTATATATATATATCAAAATCACACTTGTTCTCAAACTTGTTAATTACATTACATTTCTTAATCCATCAATAAATTAAGAAATTAAAATACATAAGTATATTGACATATTGACCGCATATTCAATAATTGACTCTAAACACTAAAAAGTCAAGACCTAAAAATAATGTTTTCTTTTAGCAAAAGACCTAAAAATAATGTTAATGTGCAAGATATATACACTAATTGACTTCAGACTCAACACAAATTAACCCTACCTAGTACCTACCCACCCATTTTCATTCTAACATCATTTTCTGGCAACTGTCAATTTCGGCCTGATCCGATGAACTAACCTGACCAACCCAATAAAGTGGTTGGATTGGGCTTTTTTTTTTTTGCCGAAATGAGCCGGACCTCAATTTTTCTTTGTATTTTAGTGGACCGGGATTCAAATATAGTGGCCCGATTTTTTGCGTTTGATGTCCGAATATATTAGTACAGCCAAAAAAACCTATCCATTAATCGGTTAAATTTGTTTCAACTCAAAATCCTATATACATATGATGCTACCACAATTAATCAATCAGATACTAATTAATTAATCATATACTTTTTTCCAAGGAAATTGGCCAAGAAATAGATGAAAGATGCTTTGCTTCAACATGAATCCTCCAACACCTTTCAATATCATCTGCAATATTCTTAGCATCAATGGATGTCCCAATAAGGCCGCGTTTGGTGAACCCCACGGCGTATAGCCCACATTCGCCTTTCCACCCATTTGGAAATGGCCTTTTTGGGAGCCCATCTTTTTCTGAGAACATCTTGCTTTCCTGGGTTAGGGAAAAAAAGATAAATATATATTTATATTTATATTCATTTCACCCAAACATGTCCCTTTTTGAAGTACTTTGAACTTAAGCTAGTTTATTATATTAAGGGATAATTACAAAAACACCCCTGAGGTTTGGGTTAATTACAACGAAATCTAGAGATATTTGAAAATTACAAAAAACCTCTTCAGGTTTTGTTTTGTCTTAAATTTGAGGAGGTTAACTGTAATACTTTTGTAAATATCAGGGGATTTTCTAAAATATGTTGAAAATCAGGGGGAAAAAGGTAAGACAAAATCAAACTTGAAAGTTTTTTTTGGTAATTTCAAAGAACTTTGGGGTTTTTTGTAATTAGCCGAAACCTCAGGGGTGTTTTGTAATTATCCCTTATATTAATCCAAAAAACAAAAAAATGGACCATAAAAAAGTGGAAAGTACCTTTAGCCAAGATGGCACATTGCTTTTGTAACCGGTTGCTAGGATTATTGCATCAAAATTTTCTATTGTTCCATCTGTGAATTCTATGGATTTATGCCTTATTCTCCGTATGCCAGGCCGTATCTGTACGATCAAGAAGGCCCAAATTTAATAATATCCGCAAAATTATATAAACAAAAAAATTAAAAAAAAAAGGATAGAAATGTTTTTTAGTCCGCTAAGTGCTAAGTGGTTAGTTCTAATTTTTTCAGATATTTGGTCCCGTCAGTGCCTATAGCAAGTAATGGTGACCTGGAATATTAGCTTGGCCTTTTTTTTAGAATTTTGGAGGAAACTAGTAGTTGGTGGAAAAATGCAGATGAAATCTTCTATTTTTAAAACCGTGTTTCATTTTCTATTCCACTGCACGAATGATTGACATGAGAATATTATTTACCATGTTTAAAGCCCACAATTTATATTTGGTTTATGATTGAAATTAATATGGTAAGTGTTATATAAGTGTCAATTATCGATCTATTTGGTTGGAATAGAAGATGAATTAGTGGGTCTTTTTCCTTTCTTTTATTATTTATTTCTTGGAAAAGAGACAAACATTACTATTTACTATTAAACATCAAAATCTTGAAAATGTGAGGGGAAAGAACAAAAAAGGGAATTGCAATTGAGAAACACTTAAGCCTTATAATAATATGAAACTTTTCCTGAAAAGACTAACCAAAAAGATGCCGAAAGCAAATAGTGTATGGAATCTCAAGTGCATAATAATCTCACCAAAACCCTAAACAAAACACACAACAAAAATAAATTGAAAAAACCAAAAAACAAAAGAGGAAAGAAATGAAAAGATCCTTTATCCCTGTGACTGTAATTTGACAAAACAGGCGAATTTTGTCACACTGGAAAATGGAAATAATAAAAGCAAACAAAACCAATGATTGGTATGGGGCACAACATATAGAATCTTATATAGTTTTTATTTATTTATTTATTTTGTTCTGAGCAATTTGCAATTATAGATCATGTAGACAAATTAAATTGTACCTTGATGTCTCCACTTTTGATCTTGTCAAGGGTTCCAATGTCCAATACTGGTGTCTTTCCCGACATGTTCTTTAGCTCGAGCGGGCCTAATTGAGGTCGGTCCAGCCCGAACCGGCCCGTATCACCGAGCATGAGCCGTGATACCAACAACAAAAACTTGTCGACTAGGCGAATTGGTAACCATTTGAGCAACCACATGGATAGCCCGAAAGTTGATCTTCCGAGCATTTCTCGTGGTAGAATGTGAACCTAAAATCGTCACACACAAATTGAATTAAAACAATCAATTTTACAAATTAAGGGGCAACATTAAAAGGAATACCTAAAAGATGGGGACTAAGAAGAAATAAATATAAAGATTAATTCAAGCATAAAAAGAAAAACTGCAAAAAAAAAAAAAGATAGGGAAATGAATGAAATGTGTAGATGTATTAAAAATACAAAAAATTGTGTAGATATATTAAAATAATTAACAGCTCGTATTTATTTGAAATACAAAAATTATTCATTAAGTTAAGTTGAATAAAAGTGGAATATAAAATCTATTCTCGATAGCTTTGAGTTAAACAAGGAGTATATAGTTTAAGCATTTAAATAGTCTGTATTTGTAAATAATAAAAATATTTTTTGGCCATAATTTTCAAACTATAAAGTTATATCCAAAAGAAAAAGTCATAAACATACCCCTTCACAATCTACTATTATTCCCATGCACACACAAACTCTCTAAAATATATACTTACCAACTACTTTAATTAAACATTAGAAAAAAACAAAAAATATTGAGAAATCCAATGTAGATTTGGCTTCCATCTAAATAGTAACAAGAAAAAAGGTCAATTACAAAAACACCCCCAAAATTTAGACTAATTATAAAAAAAATCCAATTAGCTTTTAAAATTGACATTTGTTTTCGTTTTACAAACTGCATCCTCAATGCAGAATATTTATTCGATAAATACAAACTCAAATGGGTATGCATTTATAATTTTGAAAGATAACTGGAGTGTTTTGTAATTAAGATAAACCTCATGGGTAATTTTTATAATTACCCCCCAAAAAAAAATTGGTTAAAAAACCCTAAAAATGGAAAGAAAAAAAAAATAACACACAAACACACACTAGAAGGTGTAAAAATTAAAACTCATACTGTATCTCTGACAACAAGCGAAGGCGTAGCATTATGGTTGCAGAGATCCAAACAAACCTCCATACCCGAATTCCCACACCCCACCACCACCACTTTCTTCCCTTCATAAACCTCCCCACTCTTATACCCGCTCGTGTGCACCACGCGCCCCTCAAACTCCTCCATCCCTTCAATCGCCGGCACCACCTCCTCCGCATTCTCCCCCGTCGCCACCACCAACCACCTGCTAAAATACTCCACCTCCACCTCCACCTCCTCCCCCGCCGTCTCCGTCGCCGTTGTTCTCACCCGCCAAACCCTACAGTTCTCGTCGAACTCCGCGCTCGCGACTCTCCGGTTGAAAACGGGGCTGATTTCGAATCTGTCCGCGTAATCCTGTAAGTATTTTACGAATTGCTGTTTGGTTGGGTAGATTGGGAAATTTGGGGGAAACGACATTAATGGAAGCTCGCAGAATTGTTTGGGTAAATGGAGTTTGAGCCGATCGTAGGTTTTTTGCTGCCATAGCGAAGCTATGCAATTGGATCTCTCTAGGATTAGAGATGGTATGCCTTTTGTTTCAGGCAGGCCGCCGCCGCGAGGCCCGATGGCCCGGCGCCGATGATTATCGGGCTCGGAACCCAAACGCAGCGTTTTGATGAGTTGCGGTGGGGATCGTGTGCGGTTTTGCCTGCTATTTCCCTTAAGCTATCATCCATGATAGATAAATTAAAAAAAAAAAAAAACACGAAACAAAAATTTAAAAAAAATAAATTGAAAGAGAAGAAAAATACAGCTACTGATAAAGATAAGTGATGTATGGTATATCCGAGTGTAGTTTCGAGAATCTTTGAACTAATTGAGAGTGAAAATCGGGAAACATGTATTTAAAATAATAATAATAATTACTGAAAATTGAAAATTCAGGAATTATAGGGATAATTAAATATGTATGTATATATAAAATATATTATATGTTCCCTTGTTTCATGGGATGAAGTTATCAGAATATGATAGTTTGAAATCAATCTATCTATGTAAGAGAAGAGGAAAACCAGATGTGTAGTGGTATATAAACAGGAAATAGTGAGATTGGGACATATTTATAGTGTTTGTTGTGTATGTGTGTGTGTGTGTGTGAGAGAGAGAGAGAGAGAAAGATTAGCAATAGTGATATGTAGATTAAACAAAGTTTTAAATATCATAATGTTAATAATTAATTGGGATAATTACAAAAGTACCCTAAGGTTTGACATAATTACAAAAAAACCCAGCTAAATTTTAAAAATTACAAAAAGTACCCTGATTTTTTATTTAGTGTTAAACATAAGGGGTAAGTGTAATATTTTTCTAAATATGAAGGGGATTTTGAAAAAAAAATTGTTTATGAAGGGGTTAAATATTAGACGAAGTAAAACTTCATGGGTATTTTTGTAATTTTGAAAGTTAGTAGGGTTTTTTTGTATTTAGGTTAAATCTCGAGAGTAGTTTTTTTAATTAGCCCTAATTAATTAGTCAAACGTCTTTGTTACATGTTACAAATCATAAATAACTAGATTTGCGAGAAATCGCTTGCGTTAATCGTGTGTGGTGCCTAGTGCCTAGGTGCCTAGAAGGTGGCCCGAAATAGTACTATTTTTCTATTTTTTTTTCATTTTTTTACTCATTTTTGCCGCCCTTTAGGCCGATTTTTTGGCAAAAACGATTTTTTTTTTCACGATTTTAGCAAAATTGGTTGGGCCTAGTCGGCGCTTTACAATACTATAAATAACCAAAACATATAGCAATTCAAATAAGACTCACGATCCACTATCATAGTAGAAATCAAACCACACATAAAGTATCCAGGCCCAAAACTTATTCGTTTAGACATGTTACTCTCATTTAAGTGTTTTAGATTTTTAGGATGTTGTTTTCCTTTTAGTTTTATATTTGTTTAGGGTTGTTCCTTTATTTATTTTTCAAATCTTTATTATTATCAGTAAATGTATAGTTTTTCTTTTGAAGATTTATTCGATTTTCCGTGTTGTGTCAGTTACACAACTCCAAAATATAAATTTGGATACACTGATAATCAATCTTAATTAAGGGTTTTTGCAAGTCAAAATATATAATCATGAAACAACATTTAAGCATGAGATATATGAGTATTATTAGTTGGGCCTAGAAATCAATCTCGCCATTTAAGCATCATGAAACTATTTCAAATGATGTGAAGATAATAAGTTGATAAATTTTTAGAATCTCCATTGAAGGAATAAATAAGTCATTTCAATTTGTGCGTGAAATTTATGTTCCAACTACAGGCACGTGGAAATTATCGTGAAAATATTACGACATAATTGATCATAGAATTTTCAGAATTTTTATATTTTATGATTTTTATTGTTTTTATTATATAACACTTCATTGTTATGTCCGTCGTCTCAAATTGTATGCATATATATTGGGAATATTTATAAACAATCTATTGTTAAATATATTATATTAATTGTCGGAAAAAGTCGGATAAATTCTTCTGTCACGATATTATATTATATCATTTATTAATATATTATATTAATTGTCGCTATCTATTATATGCAAGTAAGTAGTAACTGATGCATTTTATTTAATATTATACCTCTTTTGTTAATTTAATAGTGGGAAATATATTGGTTTTGCCGACTAATTAAGTAAAAGGAGTCATCAGGAAAGTAAAAACTTTATTGACAACTTAAACAAGTAAACAACGGTCAAACATCAAATCATGGATATTTAATTATACAATATAAGAAAATAGAGGAAATGTGATAACTATAATTAAAAGGTAGAAAACCTTACAAGAACTTCACCACGATGCATTAATTACCCCCAACATTTGGAAAAGTAATGCTATTTATATATTTATTTTTGTTGTTATCAACTTATCATATCATTTTACTTAAAAAGTATTATATAAGTTATTAAATTCCTTATAAGTAATTTAATTAAGTGCCACGCACAATTTTTTGTTAAATATTAAGAATTATGTAACGCACAATTTTTTGTTAAATATTAAGAATTATGTGACGCACAATTTTTTGTTAAATATTAAGAATTATGTAACGCACAATTTTTTGTTAAATATTAAGAATTATGTAAAAATAAATTAAGGACTAAGTTGTTATTTAATTTTCTTGGATTCGATCGATTACAAATAATAACCCAAAAGAAATTGCTATTATTGACATTACTTAACTTAATTTCACCTTTAATTTGCATGCGCAATTTACATCTTTTGACCTATTAAGAATCAATTGTGTTGACTTTAACTAATTAATTGATCACTTGAGGACTGTGATTTAATTAATTACTCGATTCTAACAAAAGTAATTAGCCGAAAGAAATAAAATTTGAGTACAATCACGTTACATGATCTTATCAATTATAGTTCATACTGATAGCTAGATGTTTTTTATTGTATTAAATTAAAGAGGTCATTAGGAAAGTAAAAGGTTTGTTAGTAGCTAACTTTGAAAGTACTTAACCAAAGGTTAATCGATCTTTAAAATAAGATCAATTAATTAATTAAGTAATACAAGTAAATGGAGGAAGTGTGACAGCAATCA
Source organism: Rehmannia glutinosa (assembly GCA_016081115.2). Taxonomy (NCBI): domain Eukaryota; kingdom Viridiplantae; phylum Streptophyta; class Magnoliopsida; order Lamiales; family Orobanchaceae; genus Rehmannia; species Rehmannia glutinosa. The sequence goes on along the minus strand of JABTTQ020001619.1, from coordinate 240,141 downwards.
TTAATGAAGGCATAAATTAAAACTTAAACAACTTCACCATGAAGCTTTAATCCCCTTTTTTAAGTAATTAAATATCAAAATATTTAGTTGAAGTTGACAATAGAGTAGTTCCTGTAGGGCGATTTATTAAAGTTGACAATATTTAATTGAATATCAAAATATTTAATTGAAGTTGATTTAATTGATGTGTTTTGATTCCACACTTTGTGATGATCTTTATTCACATGCAATGCATGGTAGGTTCATGCTCCAATTTAATAAGATAAAACAAGATTTTTTATTAATAATAATAATAATAATAATAATTTAATGGCACAATTATAATATCTTAGCTGATAATTGTTTTTAATAATGTTATTACACCAAGTGTACTACATTTGGCAGAGGATGCGGATATTAATACATTAGTTAAAAATATAGAGAATTAAAATTAAACACGAGTTTAATTGTTAGAGGAGTCTTTCATATTTATTTATGAAAAACTCTAAATATATATTCTATCATGTTTTCCCACTCTAAGTAAAGTTTGCTCGACCCTATTTCTGTGTATTTTAATTTTCTAATAGCAAACTGTACTTTGTTTATGATTTTGGATCACTTCTATAAGTAGATTGATAAGACTTTAAAATCTTATGTCTTGTCATATAAAGCACTTTTTTAGTTTTTTTTATTATAACCTTAAAAAAATAAAAGAATATGCCCTATAAAGGAAATGAAATGTTTTATTATTGTCTTTATTAATATTATCAGTAGGGAATATGTTACTATTGGTAGCTAGTTACTATTGTCCCTACACAATTATATACGGGGTATAAAATATTTGGCATATAATATAAGTTTTTGATAAAAGTCAAGTTTAAAAATAAATCATCAACATATATGAGCGAATTCATAAACGTACGGATATAATACGAATATAAAACAATAAGTTTAAACTAATAATACTATTTCTACTAAAATTAACTTTAACTCATTAGCGGATATATAATCTATTTTCACAGTAAAAGCAATTGGAAATAAAATAGGAAACTTTTAACTAGGCAAAATTGCTTTTTGGTCCGTTAAGTTGGCTTGGCTCGATTTCGCTTTTAGTTCTTTAATTTTTATGGGTTGTGTTTGGCAAACACTAACTTTTCTAAACCAAATATTTAGTCCGATTTCAAAATTTTGGGGATATCTTATCCCTAAAATGCTGAGTTGGGTCATTTTTTCATGAAATGACTATTTTGCCCTCTTTTTTGGATGGAAACCTTGGTCATGTGCATATCACATGACTTGTGTAATATCTCAATAAAATTAAATAATAAAAATAAATATAAGATTAAATTAAATTAAAGAAAAATATGAACATATATTTATAATTTTATATAAAGTTGACAAATAAAAATATGTTGGACTTTTTTTTTAATTTTATTTAAATAAAATAATGTAAACATATATTTATAATTTTCAATTGTAAATAAAATTAAAAAAATGAAAACAAAATAGAAAAAACATGTATTACAATTTTCAACTATATATAAAAATTTAAAAAATAGAAACAATAAAAATATATATATCCATAATTTTCAATCAAATTAAAATTAAAGAAAAATAGAAATAGAAGAAATAGAAAAACCAAAAGAAAAAGAAACTAATGTACTTTTATGTTTTTCTAGTTTTCCTTAATTTTTTTTAAAGTTAAAAAATATAAAATATGTGTTCGAAATTTTTTAAATTTAATTTAAAAGAAAAGAATATGAACATATATTTATAATTTTCAACTGTAAATAAAATTAAAAAAATAAAATGAAAAACGAACAAAAAAATATGTATTTACAATTTTCAACTATAAGTAAAAATAAAAAAATAGAAAACCAAAAAAACATATATATATCTGTAATTTTCAACCGTAAAAATAAAGAAAAATTAAATAATAAAAATAAATATAAGATTAAATTAAATTAAAGAAAAATATGAACATATATTTATAATTTTATATAAAGTTGACAAATAAAAAATATGTTGGACTTTTTTAATTTTATTTAAATAAAATAATGTAAACATATATTTATAATTTTCAATTGTAAATAAAATTAAAAAAATGAAAACAAAATAGAAAAAACATGTATTACAATTTTCAACTATATATAAAAATTTAAAAAATAGAAACAATAAAAATATATATATCCATAATTTTCAACTCAGAAATTAAAATTAAAGAAAAATAGAAATAGAAGAAATAGAAAAACCAAAAGAAAAAGAAACTAATGTACTTTTATGTTTTTCTAGTTTTCCTTAATTTTTTTTAAAGTTAAAAAATATAAAATATGTGTTCAAATTTTTTAAATTTAATTTAAAAGAAAAGAATATGAACATATATTTATAATTTTCAACTGTAAATAAAATTAAAAAAATAAAATGAAAAACGAACAGAAAAAATATGTATTTACAATTTTCAACTATAAGTAAAAATAAAAAAATAGAAAACCAAAAAAACATATATATATCTGTAATTTTCAACCGTAAATTAAAATTAAAGAAAAATAAAAAACAAAAAAAAAAAAAATATAGACTTACAATTTTCACTGTAAATTAAAATTAAAGAAAAATAAAAACAATAAAACTGGAAAAAAATATCTATTTACAATTTTCTACTATAAATAAAAATTAAAGAAAAAATAGAAAACAAAAAGACGAAAAAGGAAAAAAAATGAAAATAAAATAAATTTCTATTATTTTTATTTTCTATTTTTATTTAATTTTTATTTAATGTTGAAAAATATAAAAATATATGTTCGACCATTTTATTTAATTTAATTTAAGTTTTTTTTTAAATTTTTTTTATTTAATTTATTATTATTTTTATATTGTTTCCTTAATTTTAATTTTTCAAGAAAGGGGCAAAATAGTCATTTCAAGAAAAAATGGCCAAACTCAGCATTTTAGGGATAAGATATCCCAAATTTTGAAATCGGACTAAATGTGCGGGTTTAGAAAAATTAGTGTTTGCCAAACGCAACCCATAAAAATTAAAGGACTAAAAGCGAAACCGAGCCAACTTAACGGACCAAAAAAGCAATTTTGCCTTATAGTATTCGCGATATTATTCTCCTATTAAAGAATTAGCATTGATATTCCTCTTTGCGAGTTGTTTATGTACTTATAAGTGAAGGAAATGAAAACAAACTAAAGCGAGAGAAATAAGGCACAAATAGTCGGTACACTACTCAAAGTTAGGGCTTTGAAAAACTAATTAAGTTATTCGATACTTGATTCGAGATCGATCGTTAAAAGTTCGGTTCATTAACATAATGAACCAATCTTGAATACATTTTTTTGTTCCGATAAGATATAAAACTCGACTCGATTAGTAAAAAAATAATAAATGTGGAAAAATATCAAACTAGTTGAGCTCGATTCACGTTCGCTCGACTAAAGTTCATTCGAGATCGATTCGATTAATAATCAAGCCTAGCTCAAACACAATTTAAAGCTCGATTAAAATTCCAACAAGCTTGAACAATACTATGTTTAGCTTGACTTGACTCGTTTACACCCTACTCAAAGTAAAATAATTATTGTGTTCATATTTGCTCTGGGAAGGATCAAGTTTATTTATTTAACTTGGAAAAATCACAAACCTCCTCTTCTCTCAAACCCTAGCCTCCTTTTCTCTAAAACTCTTTTTGCTTCTCTTTCTTGTTCTTCATTATTAAGGGGTGATTTTTGGCCATTTTTGGCCTAAAATCACCCCCATCTACATCTTTTTTTATTTTTATGTTTTAAATAAGTGGTTTATCTACGTAGATCCGGGATATTTGTTTTTCTCTTGTTTGTGATTTCGCCCCACAGTGCGGCGTTTGGTTTGTAGCCATCTTGTTGCGGTGTTTTTTTGTGTTTTGGCAATTCAAACGAGCAAGTTTTCGGTTCGACAGGATAAATCAAATTGTGGTCTTCAACATGTTGCACATCCTGAATCATAGGTATTCTAAGCATAATAGATTTTTCAAAGTTGTAGGCTTTAAGCGATTTTTTGTTATTAACCTAGATGCAATGAAATTTTTCATAGGTTCATCTTTTATGGTTTTTAACATATTTGTTTATGTCTTATATCAATGTATTGCTAGTTGAATTGATTAATAAAATTATTTTTCTTGTCAAAAAAAAAAACTTGGAACAAAGTCATATACTTAAAATAATAATAATTAAGGTTAATTAAGTCTTATATATATTTAAGTATATATAGATATCCCTCCGTGGTGTTATTTTGAATCAACCCAACATTTTGGTTAACAGTTGAAACCATTATATATTGTATGAATTTTTGCAAAAAACAATGGATTATACAAAGATCGTTTCGATTTGATTCGTTATAATCTTGAACACATTTTTTATTTTAATAAGATATGAAAAACTCGACTCAATTAGTAGAAAAATAACAAAATGTGTGTAAAAATATTAAGTTATTGGAACTCGTTTCGTGTTCGGCTTGATGGAAAGCTCACAAACTTCAATTCTATGAATAATCCAATCAAACTCAAATACAATTCTAAAGTTCTGTTTAAATTTAAACAATTTGAACAATAACATATCTGTATTAGGTTATATTCGATAAGTTTACACTCCTAAGTCCTAAGCCTAACTATAAAAACGCATTATACCCACTGAATCACTATAAATATTCCCGTATACCTTACAACACATTTTTAAAGAAGGAAGAACATTTAGTTATAAAAAAGGAAGTTTTTGGCAGCATTTTCATATGTGAAAGTGAAAAAGTAGCCACTTTCCCCTATAATACATGAGTATTTTGGAATGAAGGAAGAATTTTCCTAAAGAGTAAATAAAGTGAGGCCAAACTTTTTTCTTTTGGTTCTATATAAAGAAGTGGCTGCCTACTATATATTTTTATTAAACTTTTTTCGTATTAAATTATATCAAATAATTGTGCTTAGAAGAATAACACTAACTAAGCCACTAATTCCAATTTAAGTGTTGCAATTATTCGTCGCTTACCACAGTTTACAATTTTTCGTAAATGATTGGAGAACGAAAAATATTTAAAGTATTTTATAAATCATGCTTATTGTATATTTCTTTTACCAAGAGAGTGGTTTAATTATGAAATAATTTATTGCAAAGACAAATTTATTTTTTAATTATTTGTTCTTTTTGGAAGGGCAGTAATTGAGCCCATCGTGAATGTTATCGCACCAGAACTTGAATGTAGCCCATGGTTGAGGAACACAACACCACCCATGTGGGCCCAATTTAAAACTGGGCCTTTTATTTATATTTCCATTTTCGTACATGGGCCTTAAAATTCGGTGGTTCCCATTATTGTAGAATTTGGCCCATTATGAGAAACATTTTCATCACCACCTCACAACCAATGTACTTCGGATATTTAATTCTTTAATATTTTTATACTATAAATTCATGCCAAATATATATAATTCTATAAAACTTAACATAAAAAATGATTGTGATACTTTAACAATTAATTTTATGTGTTAATTTTTCAGTCCTTTCTTTGAGCTTGCAGATAAATACTTGCGTCTCAATAGAAGGATGCTGAGCTAAGGATTTAAATTCTATGTAAATAAGTTTGTTACTTTGTTATAATAATATTCATATACTATGAATTTCAAATGCTTTACTAATCAACCTTTTTGAATAATGAATATAAATTAAGACTGAAATAATTATCCTTTCATAAAACAAACTCCTGAACATTTTTGCTTTAAAATATTAAAAAGACCTAATATGATAATTTGCCAACCATTATTCATAATGAAATTGAGCTCAATTTATGTTTATTATTCTATACTCCACTTTGTTTATTTGAAAGCGACGAGTATGGTTGTTTGTATTTTTCATTTTTTTTATTATATGTGGCTTCATATTAATATTCCTTTTGTTACTTATGAATTATTTAAAATTATTGTTTTTAATCATAACAATATATTAATATAACAAGAATTATTTTGACAAGATTAATATAACAAGAATTAACAAAGGACATCACATAACTAAGGTTGCAATCGAATCGAATCGAGCCGAACTTTTGAGAATTTGAATTTGACTCGTTTATTATCGAGTAACTTGAGCTTGAATTTATCGAATATACGATAACTTGCGAACTTCTTCGAGCTTAATCGAGCCTAAACGAGTTTATAGTAAATATCAATTATAAATTAAAGTTATGCTTTAATTTATTACAAAAATAAAATTATATATTTTTAAAACACATAATATATCTATGCGAGTTTATTAATGAGTCTCTCACGAGTTAACTAAACGAATATCTCTAAGTTTGAGTTTGGTTCATTTATTTTAACGAACCTCATTAAACGAACTCGAACAAATTTTTATCGAATCAAACTTCAAATAAATACGAATAGTTTGGTTTATTTGCGGTCCCACACATAATTGAGAAATAAGAATATTTTGCGCAAAGAGAAGAATACGACGTCGCTGCACCTCGAAGTATGTGACCGTTGCACCTCCCGTTTTCGAAAACCGCAAGTGCATTCACACCTATTTGTCCGATTCTCTCAAATTATAGTAACTCGTTTGAGCAATTGAAGTCGTGTAACCTTCTCTCAAGTTTCACAAATCGCTAAACTACACGGGGTCATTTAGTTGAAAAAGGACATAACTGCACGAAACAAAACCGGAGACAATCCGGACCCCCTCTCTCTCTCTGCGTGCCGCTCTGTACTTCTCAGTGCACTGTCCTCTGCACAAAATTTGTCCGTTTCTCTTTTCCTTCTCAGCATTCATCATTCATCCATCGTTTCCAACAGGGGAAAAAAAATCAAAAAGATAAATTTATGAATCTATAATATATATATACAAGGATTTGTATCTATAAATCACCGTCCTTGTAAAAGCTGGTTGGAGTTTCCGGATATACATTCTCTCAGGTGATGTTTGCGTAGATAATTGCTTTCTTCTGTATCGCCGTTGTTTGAAACCCTTTTGTACATCGAGCCGTTTTTTGCAAAAAGAAAAAGTTGGGTTCCTTTTCTCACGCACGGAGACACATTTTTGTGTGGTTTTATGTGGGCATAATGTGGACGTACTTTTGATTATTCGATTTCTTCTGTTTTTCAAACCCTTTCCGATAATCACTGATTTTTTTTTCTTTTTCACATTTAGAGATGCATTTTTGTTTGATATTTTGTTTTCTTTGTGTGTCTACATAAAATGTAGCTTAATAAATTTATCTATGTAGAACCCACAAAACCCTCTTCGATTTCGAGCCCAAAATACTCAAAATGGGGTGTGCACAATCGAAAATAGAAAATGAAGAGTCAGTTTCTAGATGTAAAGAGAGGAGGAATATCATGAAAGAGGCTGTTTCTGTTAGAAATGCTTTTGCATCAGCCCACTCTGGCTATTCTATATCGCTTAAGGATACTGGGGCGGCGTTGAGTGATTATGCTGGAGGTGAGGTTCCTCCTCCGCCGCCGGATGCGGTGGCGCCGTCTGAACCGCCGGCGTCAGAGCAGCCTCCGCCACCTCCTCCGCCTCCCATGGAGTCTAGCCTCCCTCCCCCTCCTCCGCCGCTCCCAAGCTTTTCCCCTATGCCACCCCTTCAACGGTCCGTGACAATGCCAGCTGCGTTAACGGAGAATATGAAGGGAAAAATGAAAGGCATTGCCATCGATGAGAGTGATATTGAAGAAGAAGAGGAGGAAGAGGAGGAGGAGGAGGAGAAAGAAAGGTTTCATAGGAGGAAGAAAGGCGTTGAGGAGGTTAATGTGGAGACGCCGATAAGGGCCCCGCCTAATCCAACGACTCCACCGGAGATTAGAGGTATGGCATGGGATTATTTCTTTATGGAAAATATTCCCCGACCGAATCTAGATGAGGTTGAGGAGGAAGGGGAGGGTTATGTGGAGGACAAAAATGGAAATTTCGACAATGTGGGAGAAAATGTGGAGTTTAGGACGCCGGAGAAGCAAGTGGGGTTTGAGGGGATTGAAGAGTTTAAGACGCCGGATGAGACGCCCGTGGGTGTTGTAGCGGAGAAGCAGTTTTTGCATTCGAACACAGCGCCTCCGGCTATGAGTAGATTTGCCACGGGTGGGAATGTGGTTGGAAATAATAATAATAATGGTTTGGATTTGTTGAAGATTTTGAGCGAGGTGGATGATCATTTCCTTAAGGCTTCTCAAAGCGCGCAGGAGGTTTCCAAGATGCTGGAGGCCACAAGGTTGCATTACCATTCAAATTTTGCCGATAATCGAGGTGATAATATAATTTTATAGTTTTGGTTAATAAGTATTAGCTTTGTAGTTTGATATTATGTACTGATTTCGTTTTTTGGACATGGGATTACAAATTGTTCTATGGTCTGTGATCATTTGTTGCCATATATATAAAATTTTATCAGAAGTTACGTTTAATTTGATCATTTAAAACGAATCCTGAACACGATCCATTGACTAGTCAACCTTAAATCTGTATATGCATCCGGTTGTGTGGACAATTAGATAAAATGCACGCAACCTATAATTGCATTGCTGCATGAAACAGTGGATGAATTCTTGAAATTGTAAATTATCCTTGTGTGGGGCATATTTCTCAGGCTTGTGAAAGATCTTGTGGAAAATATAGTAATCTTTGCAAGAATTCAACCTCTTGTTTGGATGATGACATTCAAATTGTAATATATTTATGATGATATGTGAATGTGAAGTTCGGCCAAAATTCTTGGTATTGTAAACTCTGAGCATAAGTTTTTGGAACATTTAACGAGATCTATGGAACAACGTGCTACCTGCATTTCCTGTTTTCTTTTTCATATCAAATCTCTGCGCATGTGTGTGTTTCCTTCTTTTTTCTGATTGGAGTTTAGCTATGGAAACCGTGGTACTATATCACCCGGCGGTTGTCTTACCATTTATGGATCATGGACTCTTCTATTTCAGGACACATTGACCATGCAGCAAGGGTCATGCAAGTTATTACTTGGAACAAATCTTTCAGAGGTGTGCCTAGCGGTGATGGGATGAAAGATAACTTTGATGCAGAAGATTATGAGACACATGCCACCGTTTTGGATAAGTTGCTAGCGTGGGAGAAAAAGCTTTATGAAGAAGTTAAGGTGCATTGATTCATTTTCCATAATTCTATCCATTTCCACTACGTATTCCTTTCCTTTTCATCTTTGTGAATTTTAAAGTTCAAGTGCATGAGTCGCTTTCCAGTTGACTCATTTGCTTGTTTTATTGCATGAGTTAAATTTTTGCTAGTTCTCAGGTTGAGCTTGAAATTTGTCTAAATGCTATGTTATTAATTCTTTGTTGATGACAGCAAGACGGAACTACTTTTAAACATGACATGTTATACCTAGAAATAAACGAAAATATGGCTTATGACCGTAAACGATGGCGCGATATGATCCGTATAGCCGACCCCACGTAGTGGGATTAAGGCTTAGTTTGTTGTTGTTGTTGTTGTTGTCCCTTTTTTAATCATTGCATAATTGGGTAATTGTTACTATTTGTGACTTCCTTTTTCATTGCTCTAATAGACGGGGGAGCTTATGAAACTTGAATATCAGCGGAAAGTTGCCCAGTTGAACAAACTGAAAAAACGAAATGCTAGTTCTGAACAACTGGAGAAAGCAAAAGCTGCCGTTAGCCATTTGCATACACGTTATATAGTTGACATGCAATCCTTGGACTCAACTGTCTCAGAAGTGAATGATATACGTGACAAGCAGTTGTTTCCGAAACTCGTGGCTCTTGTTCATGGGTAAGTACTCTTCTGGTTGAATAACTTGTTTCCAAAAAATATATACGCGACCAGTCAAGCTGTTATTTTTCTCTTGTGGGCTGACATAATGTTTTCATTTTCCATTATATGGTGATTGCAATATCATTTTGCAATTACTACATAGTCAAGACCAGATTATGATGAACACAAAAGAAAAAAATAATTCATATTCCCCTTATTATATATGATTTAGTGTAACTAATCATTTCATATATATGTAACTTTGTAAGTTCTGTATGACCAGTTAATTCCATATACCTGTCAAATGATAAGATGATATTTATATACTTAGCTAATTTGTCGATTTGTTTGCACGTAACATGTGGGATTGTAAGTGTGTAACTCTTATTTGCTTCACAACTGAGCCAATTTAATGTTCCTGTTATCACACTCATGCTAGTGAATTTATAGTTTCGACTTGATTTAATTTTGGGGCTAGGTAGTTTTATTTTGATATGCTTGAAGGCTTACTGGTAAGAGCTAGTATTCTCTAGTATCGTTTTATTTTAGCACGGATTGAAATGTACTTCTACATTGTTCAAAAATATAATTTTATTAAGTTGCTTTTCAATTCCTGGAATGATCCAAGTGGTTAATTACTCAAACACTTCTCAAGTCAATTACATAGTATATTTCATTTTGTTTAACAAGTTATTTGTTGTTCTAATTCATCAATATAAACTAGGGATAATTACAAAAGCCCCCTATGGTTTTGGCTCATTACAAAAAAACCAAGAGATTTTTTAAAATTGCCAAAATTCCCTTGAGGTTTGACTGTGTCTAGCTGTAATATTTTGATAAACGTAAGAGGAGCTTTTGAAATGTTTGTTTGCATATGAAGGGGGTAAGTGTAAGACGGATCAAAGCTAAAGAGATTTTTTGTAATTTCGAAAATGTTTGGGTTTTTTTAGAATAAGCCCGAACCTCGGGTTTTCTTTTGTTATTATCCCTAAAGACTATTCATGCCATTGTTTCTAGATATTTGTGTTCAATTACCTTTTCCCTCTTTTGATTAATTTCTTTTAATTATCTCAGGATGGCTAAGATGTGGGAATCCATGTGCACGCACCACGATAGCCAGCTGAAGATCGTCATGGATCTCAAATCCCTCGACATCTCAACCGTCCTAATCGAAACAACCAAACACCATCACGACCGCACCAAGCAGCTCTCCACCGTGGTCGAGCAATGGCACTCGCAGTTCGAGAAGCTCGTGACGAACCAGAGGCAGTACATCACCGCCCTCAACAACTGGCTGAAACTAAACCTCGTCCCGATCGAGAGCACCTTGAGAGAAAAAAGTCTCGTCCCGCCGAGAATCGCGAGCCCTCCGATCCAACCGCTCCTCCGATCGTGGCACGACCATCTCGAGAAGCTTCCGGACGAAGTGGCGAAAAGCGCGATCGCGTCGTTCGGCGCCGTGATAAAAACTATTATTATCCATCAGGAAGAGGAGATGAAGTTGAAGGAAAAATACGAGGAGACGAGAAAAGAGTATTTTCGGAAGAAACAGGGGTTTGAGGAGTGGTATCAGAAATATATGCAGCGGCGGGGCCCACAGGACGAGACGGACCCGGATAAAGGTGTGGATACGAACGTAAAGGACCCGGTTTCGGAGAGGCAGTTTGTGGTTGAGAGTTTGAAAAAGAGGTTGGAGGAGGAAATGGAAGACCATCAAAAGCATTGTGTTCAGGTGAGGGAAAAATCGCTCGGGAACTTGAAAATTCGTTTGCCCGAGCTTTTCCGAGCGCTCTCGGATTATGCTCATGCGTGTTTTGATGCTTATGATAGACTGAGATTGCTTACATTATCACAGCAGCAGCATCCAAACAGGGGTTCATAATCTGTTTGGTCTGTTTTTTGCCAAAAACATGTCATGAGTTTTGTTTTGGCTTTTGTTGTATATTGCATTTTTTGCAATATTTGCACCTTTAGTTTCTGGTGAGTTATTTTGCAGTTTGTTGTTGTTGTTGACTACCATTGATGGATTTCATTTAGGTATGAACTTAAAATGATATGTATTTTTCAACTATATATATAGGACCTCTTAGACCATTGTTTGGATTTTCTTTTATTTTTTTGGTAAATTTTATTTTAAATTTTATGAGAAAGTATTGATTTAAATTTGGCCATAAATGCCATTTGGAATTTTGACCTTTTAACTTCTTTGAAGAGATTGTTGGTAACCATTTGGATTTGGTAAATAATGGGAAGGGCATAAAACAAATACCATTTTCAAATTTTATTTTTGGATAATAAAATTAATTAATTTTTTCCCCTTTTCACATGAAAAGTATTATTTTTATGCCTTAAACTTTGAAAAAGACAACTTAAACTAATGGAAGATGTCATGTCACGTAGATGCAATTGAACATGGTAAATATAATTTTAATGTGAGACCATATTAAAACAGTGTTCTAAAAAGCCCTTAGCATTAGTCGAACGTCGGACTAGGGTCTAGTGACTGGGCGGAGTCTGACGGGGTTAGGCGGACCTAGGAGGGGTTAAGAGTGATCTAATCGAAAGAATAACATAGACATAAGCGACAAGGGGTCTAACTAACTCCTGACGACCGTCGGGGTAAAGAGATTTTTAGAACAGTTTATTAAAATCATCACAATATTTTGTACATTAATTGGAAGAGGATGAAGAAATTTTTATCTTTTCAGAAAAAAACAATTAGTTAATTTTTTCTTTTCAGATAGAAAATAATTAATTGTAACATAATTACGTAATGAAGGTATGTCAATTATCAATTTGTATTCTAAAAAACATATATATGGAATTTAGTGCGTGGTGAAATTGTAGCCCTTCATTATCAACAAAGTTGTTCGATCTTTACCCTCAGGTGTTAATTTTTTTTTTTTTTTGAGGACAATTTATTTATTTATTTTTGAAGTCCCTTTACTTTCAGGTTTTTGAAACAAAGTCTCCGCCCTCTTTATTTTGAATTCTTGGTACCGTTGTTTTTATATTTCTCTCTCTAAAACACACACTTCACACACTAATATTACCTCAAAACACACTCACATCCTCCGCCTTTGTACACTTTCTTTGCTCTCCAAATTTCGCCGAGCATCTGCAGATACTTTTTATTTTTTCAATTATTATTAAATGTTTAGATATATATGAACTTGATTTTGGATCTGCAAATGCGCGTTGAAGTGATCGGTTGGAATTTGTATAATTTTGCTGTTCGATTGAAATTCTTCAAGCTCGGTTCGGTGAGTTTCTGAATTTTCATGCGCTGTCATTTGTTGTTCTTCAATTGGAGTATGAAATGAGATTCGATGAGTTATTATTAGGAAGCGCATGGATTTGGAACCCTAGTTAAGAGGAACCTTTAATTTGAAATTTAAGGGATTGGTTTTGTTTTGTGATGCGTGTGAGTGCGGGGTTTGTTCTATTTACTTCTTTTCTTGGTTTTGGAATTGTGCTACATCTTTCTTTCGCTTTAGTTATCTTCGTTTTGTTTGGCTTTTGATTCTTGGCCTTTTGATTTTCTTTCGTTGAGGTGAATGAAATTAATTTGAGAGTTACCTTCTTGGTATTTTTCCAAAATTAATCAGGAATTAATTTATTTTAAAATGTCGAACTGGTTGGAGCCTTATTTGAATCGGTTTGGGTTTTGTTATTAAGAAACCAATTGTTCTTTTTGAATAAAATTTATTGAATTACACATTTTTGACATTTTGTTGGCTAAAGAGCTTTATTAAGTGATTTTTATTTGGTGATTGCCATTATACTTTTTTTCAACTTAGAAAAGTATGTTTTAAAAGAGATTTGCGGTTTGTTATTTCCAGGACAGTATTGTGCATCATCTGTCAAGCAAAATTTATGGGCATCCAATCGGAAATTTTGATGGACGTGGTTCCCCAGTTAATTTTTTTCGTTTTGTGTTGTTTCTGTTTTTGTTGTCGTCTTTTGTTTGTCTTTTTTTTTTTCGTGTGTCTTAGGAGATAATGTTAGTCTAACTTTTTTTCGTGGAATTTGGAATTTTATTAAATACTGGCTATATATTGAAATTATGGCCCATCAGTTTAGAAGTCGGTGCATTTGAAATTTGAAATTTGAAATTTTTTGATTCCCCGCGCAATTGTAGATTTACTAATAAATGCAGTCGGGCTGGAATTGTTTTAATTTCACATTATAAGATATGATAATTCTTTCAAATGTACAGCTGCATCGCAGGAAAGTATTTTTGCAATTTAATACTCCAATGGATCGTTAAAGCAGAAATACCTTGAGAGTCCGACCTTTTTTTTTCAATTATAGAGAACTACCAAGTACCAACTTTTGGTTTCTTGAAGTTAAATCCTGAATAATGGTACAATGGGTGCTTCCTGAGTGCTTACTGATGTTAGTTATCGCTTGCTTATTTGCATTTTACTTGTATACATCCTGACTTTTGGCTTGTCTGACTTCCATATTCTTAGTCTTTGATTTCATCCTGGATTGGGACAGTGCCCACCTCATTATAGGCTAGCATATAATGATTTGGGGAAGACATCGTGGAGAACACTGCCAACTTGTTGCAATTGGCGCACACGTATATTTGTCAAGTAAATATGGAAAGTGATAGGACAAGCAATAACACCTTATCAGATGGTGCCAGAAATGGTCTACGAAGAGCTCGGCCTTTACATGGGTAACTTGTTGAGGACATAGAATGTCAATTCTTCATTGCGTGTTTCATATTCTTTTTATCTGTTGTTTTTTGCTGTAGTATGGGACGTGGGTTTATTAACTGGTTTACATTTTAGGAGTTATATAATTTTTGAACATGTGATGGAGTGCATCAACTTCACACACACATTACACATATTTATATATATTTAGATCTCTTTTATTGGATAAGAAATAAGCGTCCTCTTCCCCTTTTTTAAGTCAGAAGTAGAATGATCCACACAAAGTAAAACACATCTAGTCGTGCTATACGATGTATGACCTTTAATACTTTTCGTGCAGGAGGACAAGTGGCCCGACACGGCGTTCCACAAAGGGACAGTGGACAGCAGAAGAGGTTAATTGAAATCTTTTCTGTTGTTGTAAATGTATCTGTCTATTCAGCAACATGTGTTTAAATGTTTTTATTTTTCTGTGAGTATATTTAAGAAAGGTTGTTCCACAACGCGAACTGATGGTATAGATTCCTGAGAATTGAGTTACCAACTATTTCATTACTTGGGAAGCATATTTTATGGATTCTTAAATTTTAAGAGCAAGAGAAAGAAGTTAATGATTCTATTTGATTTTAGGTAGAATGGCGTAACAGATTGCAGTTTAATCATGGCTTTCAGATCCCTAATAAATCACGTCTTGTACCAATATTCAATTGGAAAATTTTACACAATTTGCATTCATAAGGGAATAAAGGAATAGGAATGCCTTTTTTCCAAAGAGAACTTTTAGTTGTTTCAGTTCTGAAACTTGGCCATTTCGTAAAATGTTCAGACTTATGGCCTTCGTTCTTTCCATTTCAAAAATGCAATATGATATGAACAGTTACTGAAAATTTGTAGGCTCGTTTATATTCTAGTTTCATTTATGTTTGGTAAGCATGATTCAATCATCATGTAAATGTGAATGATGATTTGTGGATCTAAATAATTGCTTTTCTATTTTATTACAGGATGAGATATTGCGAATGGCTGTTCAACGGTTCAAAGGGAAAAACTGGAAAAAGATAGGTAGAGAAACAAATTGAAGCCCTTCGTCATTTATTACTTGTTAACTGGAAATGGGTTTCAGTGTTCTCTGATTTTCCTACCATTCTTAAAGCCACACATCTTATCCTCATGTGATGCCTGCTGTTTTCTTCGATTTAATGGGTGCTCCTCATCAATACTTTTACTCTTTGATCTTAAAATGCACTTTTGTTAAAAGATTATTTGCTAATAACAACTACGCATATCTTAATTTGTCATGGTTGATCTAAAATCCATTGGATAAGTTTCTTAGAGGTGCTGGTGGGTTCAGAAATGAAAGGACTCAATAATAGGTATGTGAATACCACTAAGGATAATGATTAGGTTGTTATTGTGATGACTCTGGTGAACTCTTAATTTCTAATGCAGGCAGCTTCGAAGATCGACTTTGAGACAGTGTATGCTTGATTTTATGGATGATCAAATAAAATTTTGAAAAATGAAGTATAATGTTATTCGGTTCTTACGGATGACATAGAGCTCGCGGAGGTCACAAGAAGGAAATGATTTGCTATATTGGGTTAGCTAGTTGATTACTTGTGGCTGTCAGCTGGTCAAGTGAATGAACGCTGTTAAGTTTGTTCACATTTAATGGATTTCCACTAGCAACATGTGTAAGAGGATTGTTGGATTTTAAGATATAAGTTTTACGTAAATGGAGTGTATTGAGAATCAGAATGATCTGGTAGATATGTCGATTAAATATGGGAGAGAAAGATTTTAGTTTCAGATAAATGGAGTACAGTGAAAATCACACATTCAGAGAGAGAGAGAGAGAGATAAGGTTAGCTTGACGAGAGTGGTATTAAAGATTTCAATAATTGAGGTTTTATATGTATTGGTAGATTTACGTACACTTTCATGGACACACTGTAATTGGATTTTATAGAGGGAAGGAATTATGTGCCTCCGATGCATTAAGAACTGCAGTTTCCACACTACCTTGGATATTATTAACCTTCTGTCTTAAGTATGAGACTATGTTGAGTTTGCAAATTTCTTTTCTTATTCTGGTTCTTATCTACTACGATTACTTGAGAAAGACTGTACATTCATTATTTTTTCACTTAAATTTTTTCTGCTATTTTCGCTTTGAATGACCAGCATATGCTTTTCTGGATTGTATTGTACTTGGACTTGACAGAAAAAATTGTATAATCATATTTAGCTAAATAAATAGGGTCAAGCTACGTAAGTAGTAAGTGGTGACAACATTGGCTTACTCTTTTCAAATCTTCTGGCACTGCACAAGTAGTTTTCTGTTGTAAGCCATGGTTTCTACACAGTTACCTATAACCTATTCATTATGAACACTTTTACTGCAAATCAGAGTTTTGAGTTGCCAGTCTGTGTTCAATCTAAAATAACAATCAAGAACTCAATATGTAATTTGTTAACTTAATTGTGTGTTTCAATTTCTGTGGCATGTTATGCTATATCTAGCGGAGTGTTTCAAGGATCGAACAGATGTACAATGCTTACATAGGTGGCAGAAAGTTCTTAATCCAGATCTTATAAAAGGTCCATGGTCGAAAGAGGTTAGGCAACTTTTCTCCATTTATTGGACATTTACCTCTTGTTTCGTTTCTTCAATAAGATCACGAGATTCCATTTTACTTAACTTTTTTATTATGTGATTTAGGAGGATGAAATAATAATTGAATTGGTGAATAAATATGGGCCAAAAAAGTGGTCTACCATTGCACAGCATCTTCCTGGACGTATCGGAAAGCAATGTCGAGAAAGGTAAGCTTGCTGGACCTTCTATTGATATCTGTAGTGCATGTGTGTGTGTGTATATATATATTATATCTTTCCGGCTTCCGCTGTCAAGGACTTCAAATTTTCATATTTCAGAAACCTACTAGTATCAGGTATTGTTTATCCGTTTTTAATCATCATTTCTGCATCTGAAATTATTGTTGGTAGTTTATTCAATGTCTTTGAAGGTGAAAATTTCATACCTTGCACTTAGAAAGTCCCCTTTCTTATTTCTGCTGTATGCTTTATGTTCTGATATATTCATTTTTCAGGTGGCACAATCATCTTAATCCCAACATAAACAAAGAAGCTTGGACACAAGAAGAGGAATTGGCTTTGATTCGTGCCCATCAAATTTATGGGAACAAGTGGGCAGAGTTAACTAAATTCTTACCTGGGAGGTACATGAAATTCGTATTGGTTGCTGAACGCAGTAATTTAGCCGTATTTAGAGCTTTCACATGTCTATGTCTATAAACTATGTTATATCATCTGGCTATTACTAATTTGGCGTGTTCTTTTGCCTATATATGCCATCAGAACTGACAATTCAATCAAGAATCATTGGAATAGTTCTGTCAAGAAAAAATTGGACATGTATTTGGCTTCAGGATTACTCGCACAATTCCAAGGTCTGCCCCTTGTTATCCGTCCAAATCAGTCAGCGGCTTCCTCTTCTTCAAAGGCACAACAAAGTAGTGAAGATGACAGTGTTGTTAGAGGTGGAATGGAAGTGGAGGAAGCTTCTGAATGCAGTCAAAGTTCGAACTTTGTTAGTATGTCTCAATCTACAAATAACAAAGTTGCACACCCTGTAGGGGATTGCAGAGCAACTGAAGAATCGAGTTCAATTCCATGTTCTGAGGATTATCGTCCCCCATTTCAAGAGGACACATTTGGCATACCTGAAATACCTTGTGAACTGGGTGATAAATTTCCTGAAAACAGTTTCTCTCTAGATTGGGGCACCTTTGTAGGGAAAGATTGGCAAATAAATCCAAACGAATTACCTGACTTGTCTTTGCTTGATCTGGGGCAAGAGTCTGGAATGTTCTTGACATCTTTAATTGGCCAGGATAACCATGATGAAGCATTACCCTTTCCACAAGAGTCTTCCATGGGATACCCTGAGGCTGACCACGGCGGATGTTGTCCCTCTGAAAATGTTATTAGAGACATTGATGGACCTCCAGATTCATTACTTCATCATTCTTCAAAACTTCAGGTTACTGAAAATGGGACTTTTGCTTCACAATCTTGTTATATGCCGTCTGATATGTTTTCGAATTCATTTACTCAATCTCTCCCCTTTCCTACACAACTTCCTCCAACTGATGGTACGGTCATGTTAAGTATTAATCCGAATCAGTATAATTATTCACATGATAATGCAGAGCAAGTGTCCAATCTACCAAGTACACACGATGGCTTTATATATTCCAATGAGCCTGATAACTCCAACGAGGCAAAGGAATCACCCAAACGAGTTCCCGCCAATGATTTTGTCTTGGCACCATCCAATGATTCTGAATGTTGTTCTTCCAAGGACAAAGATATTAAAACCGATGAACAGATGGATTCTGGAACTTTATTCTATGAGCCTCCTCGTTTTCCAAGCTTGGATATACCATTCTTCAGTTGTGATATACAACCAGGCAGTGATATGCATCAAGAGTACAGTCCGCTTGGCATTCGCCAACTGATGATATCTTCAATGACTCCGTTCAAACTTTGGGATTCACCATCTAGAGATCGTAGTCCTGATGCTGTTCTGAAAACTGCCGCGAAAACTTTTACAGCCACGCCATCAATACTGAAGAAAAGAAACCGTGATTTGTTGTCTCCTTTGTCAGAAAAGAGAGGTGAAAAGAAGTTTGAAGGTTGTGTGAAGCAAGAGTCGTTTTCCAATCTGACCAATGATTTTTCCCGATTAGAGGTTATGTTTGATGAATGTATGGACAAGAAAGGATCACTGCAGTCATTATCTCCCAACAAAAGAAACATTGAAGTGTCCTGTATAGAAAAAGAAAATGCGAACCCTGCTTGTGTGAAGGCAGAAAATGAGGGTAATGAAAGTATTGTCACTTCAGAAAACAAAATTTCGCCGATGGAGATTAATGGCAGTGAGTGTTTGAACAAGACAACAGAAGATACCGCTGTCACAGATGTTAGCACAATGGGTGGAAGTAATGATGCAATGGAAACGGTGCGTACTCCCTTATATTGTCTGCACTGGCATGTTAGGCACTTTCGAAACACCCGAATCTTACAAATGGAAATAACTTCTGAAGTTATAGTTTTTTGCAGGATGAAATAATCCAGAGGGTTATTACAAAAACTAACCCTAGTTACAAACAAATACAACTATCTTTCAAAATTACAAACTATCTTTTGAGGGATTACAAATACTTAGGTTTGTATTTGTTATACAAATTACCCCCTCAATATGTGCAAATTGTAAAATAGAAACATGTCAATGGGTATTTGTAATGTTGAAAGATTATTGGGTTTTTTTACCTCAAGGGTAGTATTTGTAATTATCCCTAATCCAAAAAAATAAACAATAAATGCTGGCATTTTGACTCTTTGCTACCTAATGATTCGTACTGTCATACCTAATACCTAATGACTCATGGTCTCATACTGTATAGTGCATTACTCATCATGAATTCATTGATTTTGATTTTTGCTTGTGGCATCATTGAACTTTCCAAAATTTTCAGTTTTAATGTGGTCATACCTCTCATAGGACTGCACAAGAAAGTCAAATAACTGACTCAAACATGTCTTCCAGGTTTTTTCACATTGGTGAAATCTTCTAATCCAATCTGCTACCTTTTCATTTATGACAGGCAAAAGAGTTTTCTGGCATCCTTGTTGAACATGATATGAATGACATGATATTCTTTTCTCCTGATCGTTCCGGAGTTAAGACAGATAGAGCAATTGGTCTAAGTGCCAGAGCTCTTGGAAATCAGTTTTCTCGAAGATTAGACCCTGTATCAAAGCATGGAGCTGTTTTATCTTCCTCCGAGTCATGTTTTTCTGTCGTTTGTTCTCCTCGACTGTGCTCAAAGAAGGATGGGAATAATTTGGTTGTAACTACAACTCGTCAATCCTCAAGTCCTTCTGTGATGAAAGTTGAAAGTTCTGGCAAAGGTGTAGGTTCTGAAAGGAATAGCATGTAAGATGATTGCAGATGCTTCTTCTAATTTTTGCCTTCATTCTGTTGTGGCAATGGCGTTTCTGATATACTTTTTTTTTTCTTTTTTCCAATATTTTCTTTCCAGATTCATAGAGACACCATTCAAGAGGAGTATAGAATCTCCTTCAGCTTGGAAGTCTCCTTGGTTTAACTCTTTTGTTCCAGGCCCCAGGGTCGATACAGATATAACAATCGAGGTTTGTGAAATCTTTTAGTCAAATAATCTGATTAATATAGAAAATATCCCCAATGTTGGGAGTGATTGCAAAAAAAAAAAAAGGCAAGTTTGAAAATTACAGAAAGTATCATGAGGTTTAAGGGACTAATGGATATTGTTTAAAGTCAATAATGCCCTGACGGAATTCCCAAAAGGAAAAAAAAAAAAAGTGGACGGACAAAATTACCGTTATGTAGTTTTTGTATTTTATGGAAAATAGAGGGCTGGAAATTATTTCTTCTTTGTAACCAGAGGGTTTGTTGTAGTTTATGACGGGTTCTTTTAAGTTATAACATTTGACGGGTTTTTCTTGGAATCTTTTGTGAATGGCCAAATGTTTTGTCTCATAATCTGTGAAAAGTATTGCAGGGGTATTTCAAATTTTTCATGTCAATTGATGTTAGTAAATTTCGTTAGGTCAACTTACGGTTGGGGTAAATTGTTAGACGAAACCAAAACTCAGGGTGCTTTTTGTAATTTTGAAACTTAGTTAGTTTTT
This sequence comes from Rehmannia glutinosa, assembly GCA_016081115.2. Lineage (NCBI taxonomy): Eukaryota > Viridiplantae > Streptophyta > Magnoliopsida > Lamiales > Orobanchaceae > Rehmannia > Rehmannia glutinosa. The sequence goes on along the minus strand of JABTTQ020001619.1, from coordinate 218,977 downwards.
CATTACGCCGAACCTTAGGGGTACTTTTTGTGCAATTATAACCCCAAATAATTTTTTTACCTCTTTTTTTTTCCCTCCCTCTTTTTCATCTTATCTCATAATAGGAGTTTTTGTAGGACATTGGCTACTTTCTAAGCCCAGGGGACCGAAGTTATGATGCCATTGGATTAATGAAGCAATTAGGAGAGCAGACTGCTGAAGCATTTGCTGATGCCCAGAATGTTTTGGGAGATGAAACTCCTGAAACAATAATGAAGGGAAAATGCTTCGTAAAAGAGGATGAAGACAAGGAGAATAATTACAGTCCAAGCTCTCAGAACGACCATCTTGTTTCGGCTACAAATTTCACGGTATGATTGCCATGAGTTATTACAATGAATTATTATTTTTCCTTTCAAACCAATTCCTCCATATTACAGTATCTTGATCAAAATAACTTTTTTTTTTGAGTAATTTGGACTGTTGCAAGGATAATATGCAGCTTGATTGCTTAAATATCAAGTGAACTCACTTATGTTTCCAATCTTTTAGTTGAATTTTCTAATATCCTCAAAAATAATCTACATTCACATCCTAGACTTAGAGCTGTCAAAATGTCCGGGCCAGCCCAGCCCACCAGGCCAATAGCAAAATCGTGTTGGACCAAACAGTAACCGTCCGCTAAAATTGGGGCTCAACCCATGAAATTACTCTATAAAATTCTGGCAAACCAGGCCCCCCATTTTTCGAGACTAATGGACCGAGCCAAATAGGCCCAGTTTTTTCCAGGTCTAAAAATGTAGCCCAGTCCAGTGAAAACATCAGGCTGGTCGGGCCGGAATTGACAGCTCTATCACATCCTTATCTAATAGACAAATCTGTTTTTGCAAATGTGTGTGTTTGTGCTATCTCCGAATTTATGCTCTTACAGTCATTTTAAGCTACTTTCAGTAATTTTAGTTGGGCATAATTCAATGCAGGAGAGGCGCACACTTGACTTTAGCGAATGTGGAACGCCTGGAAAGGAAACTGGAAAATTTTCGAGTGGCGTAAGTTTCTCAAGTTCGTCTTCTTATCTGTTGAAGGGTTGCAGGTAGAAGAAGAGAGGTGTTTTATGGCTAAAAACGTCCTACTGTAATTTTCTGAGTTTATATATGTGTGTGCCATTTACTTCTATATATGATTTTGATTTATTCTTGCTAAGAAATTTAGCTACAAAAGGGTAAAAAACTACAATGATTGTGTTAAATATATCTGGCATTTTGGTACAAACCTTTTAGTTTTTCTTTAAGGTGTATGAATTTGGATTTTGATTCAATTAATTATTTTAGTTTTGTCAAAAAGTTCGCAAAAATTTGGTGGTCTTCTCTAAATTGTAATTTTAGCCGAGGTTGGCAACAATCGTCCTACATAAATCACGATTTGTAAAAAAGTGCCGCTACTTTAAAAAAAAACCCTTGATTTCAGTCATTTGGTCGCTAGAATTCGAAAATCTACTTGAAAAATCCACGTGTTTACATTTTCGCCAAACCGTGCTGATGTAGAAATCAAGTTGCATATACATTCTCCAAGTGAAATATTTGTTCCTTTGTGTTTGTCCCAATCAACATGCCAATTCGCTCTGACGATGTTACATAAGCAAAATTAGTTTTTCACAGGAGTTGACACGTGAATTTTTCCGACAAATATTCCAATTCCTGGCAACCAAAGACTGAAATCTGAGAGTCTTCTAAAAGTTACAAGCCCTTTTTGCAAACTGTGATTCTTGCCAACCCCTATAGCTTCAGGACGAAAACTGCAAATTAGTCATCTTCTCTCTATCTAATGAACGGTCTCTTTTCAAATCTTCAGCAAGAATTGTACATCTGCCGTCAACCCAATGGATAAAGTACATTATAGTCTAGGCATTTATCATATAGAAATAACCAGAAAAACATAGAACATCGACTTTTAACTATAAGATGAAAGAAATGAATGCACAATTTTATTTTCATCACCAGATAATACAGAAGCTTATGCCCTAAAAGTTTTTGGTCCGCGGCATTTATTTTACATCACCTTCTAAAAAGAGCACTATATGGAAACAAAAGAAGTGACTTAGAATAAAAATATTGGAAAACAGACTCAGGCTACTCTTGTGACAGCAGCATGTATTGCATCGGCGAGGTGTGGCACTGTTCTTGAACTCAGACCGGCCATGCTAATTCGCCTGCACGATTTTACAGAATGAGAGAAACAATCAGTTAACCAACAGCATATTCAGTTATGCTAATGCAGTTCACTATTTTTTACCTTCAAATCGAAATACAATATAAGGGAAAAAATAATGGACGCGGATGATATCAATTTGGAGAAACAAAATACCTCAAGGTTCTTTTTTGTAATTTTGAAACATCTCTGGATTTTTTTGTAATTAGCCTAAACCTCAGGGGTGTTTTTGTAATTATCCATCTAATTTTTTACTAATCTCTTTTTCCAATTGACACAGAATTAATTCAATTACACTATGAAGGCTAAATAAGTAGATGTTTGGTTAACATAAGGCTTGACTTCAAGTGAACTGAAGAACTACAAATGGTTTTCCATTCCCAAGAATGTGTTAAAACTGCTTATACTTTCAGCGAAGAATAGAGAAGTATCCCAAATATTGAAATTTATTACCTATATTTAGTCCTAGACTTGTTTTTTTTTTCTCTTTTTCTTGTCTATTATTTTATCTCTCGAAGTTGGAAGTTCCCAATAAATATTTACCCGTCAGATGTCATGTAGATGTGGTATTCATTTCTCATAAAGGCTACTTGCTCCGAGTTAAGTCCAGTGAAAGTAAACATCCCAATCTGCTTGATAATGTGACTCCAGTCACCAGGTGTACCTGCCAACATGAGATGGAACATGAAAAAAAAATGACTACATTGGCATTTTCGACTTGAGCATATAGCATATGGGAGGTTTGAGTCAGATAGTCCAGAAGTCATTCCGAGCAAAGGAAAATCGATTCGTAGCATATTTTCCTTTTGAAAGTAAATAAGATGCTAAGTGCGGGGTTGTGGTAACTGAATCACATGGTGTACATTAGAATGACAAATGCCAGAAATGCTTGCATTTGTAATTACGTTCAATGAGAAAAAATCACCTCAGTAGATCTTGCTAATGAAAGAAAAAACACGCTGTGTTATAGCTGAATGCCGTAATCTATGGTAAGATAGTCAATAATAAATATTCGTTCTAGTAATGTCATTTTTTATTAGCTATAGCTAAAAACATATTAGGATATTGCCAAGGTTAAACATGGAGATCATCAGTATAGTTGGGTCAAAGAGAAGCATAACACAAAGGACCAAACAAGAAATAACCAAGAGAGAGGACAAGAATCGAAATGTTTAATTACCTCTGCCACGTAAAGCATCAAACAGTTGCTGGCGCATGCTGATAATACGATCAGCCATAGCCTTCAGTTCAATTGTCCATTCTTGGAACATAGTTCTGCAGGGAAACTTCAACTTAGATCATATTTATCTTGTAATATGAAATTCAGACATCTATGTTTCTCTTTTTACTCTTTTCTTTCGTTTTCTTTTCATTTAGGTTTTTATAATGATACTGTTGTTACTTTGCAAAAGCTAAAATGTAGTCATGCAGGTTGGACTCATATTTGCCTCGCATATTTTAAAATGTGCACTATAGAGAAGTATTCAACACCTGTCCTTGAGGATCGTTGATACAATTGATGCTCCATGAATGGGAGGGTTTGAATACATGGGCCGGATAACTAATTTCAACTGGCTCTCCACCCTGCCTGCCACATCAGCAGTCCTGCAAACCTGTAAATTTGGAAAAATTTGAGCATTTTGATGAATTTAAATTCTCTCCTTGAGACATGGAGATAACAGTTTATTAGATCAACTTACAAATGAAGTGACCCTGATTTTCAGAGAATTTCAGTACGTCCAGATGAATATTCTCGCATGTTCAATAATCTTGAAGACCTTAGTATGTAAATAAGTAGAGTACTATTTACACTCTACTTTTCAAAATGATCAAAAAGAAAAAGAGAGCAAACGGAAACAGCTATGACGATAATTTCAAGAATGTCATCTGGCTAGTAACACAAATTTTCATTGTAGTTATATAATTTCTGTAGTGCACATCAACAAAATTTTACGAATAAAAGATGTAACCCAACAGCACAAAGTTAACCGCCAATTATTTTAAGCTTTGAGAAGAAACACTATCTGAGATCACTTAGTGATCTCTACCACAGCAGGATGTTAAGTCAACTGTCAACAAGTTAAATAACAGTAAGATGCCTGGTAGATAAGCAAATTACAAATCAGGTAGTTCGTTTCTGAAAAAGACAAGTAATTTCTCCCTTTTCTTTGAGAAGATCTTTTTCAGGTTAGCATAGGAAGCAACTGGCACATCATAGAAGATTTGAAAGTCCTACATTAATGTTATTACATATTTACAGATAGTGGTGCATGTTCGAGAAGTTCGCATTAATCCTTTCATTCTAACTTACAATGCTTAGAGCGCCAACACGCTCCCCATAAAGCCCCATGTTTTTCGCAAAACTTTGAGCCACAAGGCATTCACCCCCATCTCTTACGAACATCCGAACTGACTCTGCATCTGCATCCAGGTTTCCACTGGCAAAACCCTACAGCATTTTGACTTGAAAATCAATAAAGGTAACTTTAAAACTCAACGGATCAGTCAATTTCTCAAACTCAGAAGCTATTGATGCAAGGATCAAAACCACCTCCAACTTCGATGCAACATTAGTTCACTAACCTGATATGCGCTATCAAAGAAAGGTAACAATGCCTTGGATCTCATTAACTGTCTAATCTGCTCCCACTGATGAGTAGTAGGATCAACACCAGTTGGGTTATGAGCACATGCATGAAGAAGCACAATTGCTCCTGACGGTGCAGATCTAAGGTCCTCTAACAAGCCTGTCGTTCGCCCCAAAGTATGTGTTAGTTTACATTAATAGAAACCCAAATGGATCCATGGTGAAACATATTTACATGTGCATGTAGTTAAGAAGTATATGGCAATCAAAATGGAGTGAGATCTACACGCGTTGTGTTTGGAAGAAACTGTTATCAGAAAACAGTCATTTCAGAAACCAGTCCAGAAAATGACTAACTTATACACATTTTCGTCAATTTTAAAATAACAGTTAAAACAAAGTATTCCCTTAAATTAAATCCATATGTACCACAACTTTTTCTTATTGACATCATGATTAAGAATAGAAGAAAAAGAAAAACTTGCCACTCCCTTTAACCAAAATCTATATATTTTAAGCTTATTATAAAGAAGGAATTGAACCTTCAAAATTTAGTCCACGAGTAGCTGGATCGTAATAGCGGTAAGTCTTTACTGATAACCCTGCCAAACCAAAAACTTTTGTGTGGTTTCCCCATGTTGGCAGCGGGATATAGATAGTATGCTGCAAAGCCATGAAAAAAAGTTTGCTAGCTCAATATGCTGATATTGATAAGAGGACAGAAAGATTAGATAAATCGATAGAATGAGAAATGTTTACTTACTTGATGATAGTGTCGAGCCAAAAATTCAGCTCCAACCCTCAACGACCCTGTACCAGACAAGCACTGAACAGTTGTGACCCTGTTCTCTTGGATTGCAGGGCTAGTTCCATGCAAGTAAACCAATCTTGTTAGTAACAAGTAATGAAAAACGTAAACAATTAAATAAAGCTATGAGTAATGAATTACATTGCATAAACCTATATGTAAAAATAATGCAATATGGTGGCCAACCTTAATTTAAGCCAGTGAATTTGCACCTAGATATCTGATATTGGTAAAGAAAGCTATGAATAATGAATTACATCGCATAAACCTCTATGTAAAAATATTGCAATATGGTGGTCAACCTTAATTTAAGCCAGTGAGTTTGCACCTATATATCTGATATAGGTGAGACCACAAAAAACGGAATGAGCGTTTCACCTTATATATGTATGTAATATTTGTTTTTTCTGAAGGACAAGTTTCATAACCATGGAGCTATACAAGAAGATTACAAGAGGCATACATGACATATGCAGAATCAACATATGCAGTTCACTAGTTATATGCAATTATAAACCAAAAATCTTGCTCTTGGGGAAAGAAAAATATATAGCCAATATGAGCTTCAAATATCTCCTCAGTGCCTGCGTGAACTATATATGCCTAAAGAAAAGTTTAACTAGAGGGTGAACTATCGAAACTTTTCGTTTCTAACTTAAAACAAACTAATCATACAAATTTTTGCAGTGTCCGGACAAAGGATAGTGTTGCTTGTCAATAAAGATTTATGAAAATTGGAGCAAATTTGATCTTTCAGCTTATATATCTTCTACATCAAATTTAACACTGGGACCAACAAAAAATGATGTAAGACTTCATTATAAGCATATTAACATCCACGAGGATGCTTAAGAAAATTTTACCTGTCAGCACCAAGTATAAGCTTTGCACTCAATTTATTAAAATCCGCTAATCCAACAATGGGAAGATACTCCTTCACACGAGAGCTGCACATAAGTCAGCCTCAGACCTTAGTACCAATTCGACAAATCTTGATATACAAACCAGTAATTATGAGAAGCTATCTAAACCTGTCATTCACTAGCATCTGCTCAGCTCTTCTCACAACATTCAAAACGAGAGGTTTTCCTTCCTGTTGTCCATATAAAATATATAGAATCAAGCTAAAGGATTGCACTGATAAAATATTACTCTGACCATGTAACCAAACCAAGCACAAAAGAATCACCTCTGTCCGATATGCACCAACTCCCAAATTCAACTTCGCAGGGCTTGGGTCTTTGTTATACGCAACGGTAACCTATTAATTAAAAAACTTAGTACTATATATTCATTTGAGGAAAGAAAAATGAACAGAACCTGAATTTCGATTCTAAGACAAAGAGATCTGGATCGGAAAGAAGCATAAAATGATAAACCATACATTTGAGCTAAATTTACTTCACGGATAACGAAAAAATGTCCGAAACTTGTTTTGGCACAATATAATCCAAATTTAATAACAGGAGATCATTTAAACATTGACCATGTAACAAAAAACTTCATCCAAACAATGTTATATAAAACAAATTTGTCCGAAAATTGACGCAATGTTTAGACCTTTGGTTAAAATCACCCGCAAATTTTCTTTTTCTTTTTAGAAAAACATACTGTTTTGCTTTGTTTTAAATAAAACAACGACAAAAATTCTTGTGCAAACATAATTATGAGACCCTTGGATAACTTCTAAATATCGCAAACAAGTAAAACTGAAAAATGTTGAAGATTATACCCAATTTAAACAAGTAAAACATGAAATATGTGAATATATAGCACTCTATTTCATCTCACAAATTCAAATTAAACTTGCAGTCTGCAGATGGAATTAGCAGGATTCAACAAGACGAATCGCTGTGACAAAGTAGATCCTCTGATCTATAAACGGTCACACACAAGAAAACAGCAACAGCATTCAGAATAATATAATTAGACTAACCTTCGATTATCGGGGATCATGGAAAAAAAACCGACTAAAGCTTAAGAACGATTCATTTTCTAATTTCAACTATTTCTTTTCACACTTTTTATGTTGTTTTTTACTTCCACGGAACTAATTGATTGATGCCAGCTGGTTTACTTGGTCATATCTATTGCTTAACATTTACGACAGCTGGAAAATTCAGGAACGACAAGCGCACACACAAAGAGCAAGAGAGATAAAGAGTAAGAATTACGCCGAGAATGGGATCTTCGGGGGCCCGAACAACATGATCAAACACAGAAATTCGGGCTCCGGTAGAGCCCGAAGTTGGAGCGGCGGCGATGGAGTGGTTCGCGGAGTCCATTGAAGATCCTTCCAGGTGTCGAACCAGAGCACTTAACCTGCGATCAGCTGGTGAAGACGATGACTGTGAAACATTCACCCCGTGCATTTTAGCGATCTCGATACAGGCGTGTAACTTGCTTGTTGCTAAAGTACGCAGGCAACCGCTTAGCTAATATGTTTTACCGACTTTTTTGAGTCTTGACTCGGTGTGGCGGGGTTCATATTAAGGGAGAAGGAGAGGATGACGTGGCGCGACATGGGACCCGCTGAACTATCTCTTTCTTTCAGACGATGGCACGACAAACGAGGGGTTTTATTAGCTGTTAGGGTATGGTATTCGTATATAATTTCGTCTTTGGATATGAATTGATGATGTGTAATTGGCACACCAATTTAGAAATTTTATCGTTGTATTAAAGTTGGTATTTCTTTTTGTTCAAGATAAGAAAAAAATATTCTGTCATAATTTGCTTGTTTGAGGAATAAGTTTAGCCTTAGCCTTTAGGGATGTCAATGGGGCGAAAGTGGGGAACGATCTCATCCCCGTCCCTGGCAGTCCTGATCCCACTCATCCCCGCCGATCCCGCCCCACGATGATTTCCGCCCCCTCCCGTTTGGAGCGAATCCCGTGGGAAATGAGAATTTCCACCCTACTATCATCCCTAAATAATTTGAACAATGAATGAAAAATATTACAGAGAGTGCATGTAGTAATCATGGAGCGCAAAAATAACACCACCTTAAAAAAATGTCTTTTTTTTTTTTTTACTATTCTATTTTGCTACGTGTAAGAAATTTCTTTAATAGTTAATAGAATGTATCATCAATCGCACCTTATCTCATTATATGGAGTTGGTGGTGTGAAGATATAGTTCCAATTAATTGTTTAAAATTAATCAACATGACAAATTCACACAAAAACAAAGTGGCAAAACTTTTACGCTGAATGCTTTCTTCCCGACGAAATGAGATGAAATTCCAAAACCATAAAAGAGTAACAAAAAAGATAAAAACGACGATCCCATTATTGTTCTTTTAACCCATTTTTTGGTTTAAAGTAAAGTGTTAAGTTGAAATTGAAAATAATATTGAAAAACAACACATGAATTTTAACTTATAAGCGCATAATGACACCAAAAATCAGCAGAAATGATGACCACTCAGTTATAATAATATTCAGCTAGAACACAAAAAAAGGGCAAAATTAATCACAAAATTCTTCTTCGCATATTACTAAGTATACTTCACAATGAACCAAATCTCTAATTAGACAAGAATCATGATAACTGCGCCCCGTTTCTGTTTTCTTCCTTGATTTTGTGTGCAGTTCTCTGTTGGAAGCCGCATCAAGAAACTCGGTTAAATATCATGTAGAGAATGAAAATAGGAATGCTTACTCCAGCTTTATCCTGTCGATATCAGTCATTATCCCTTCAAGCTGCAACCAAACTTTTTTATCAAGAACAAGGCAATAAACTTATCGGCATGTCATACAAAGAAAATGACAAGAAATGATGTTTGCTATACCTTGACAATTTGGCGCATAAAATAATCCCCATACCGTCGCTGGTTTGGATTCAACAACATGAATCATGTCCTGAAAACAAAGAACAGGAAATATTGAATCCTGATGAATGCAAGAAATAAGGGGCTTTACGACAATCTTAAAATACTTCTAGGATTAGCAAATCCTTGGACCCAAAAGTTGGTTTTAAATAAGTGGTAGAAACTTTTGGAAAAATGGCTCATATGTGCTAACTTCATATTTATTTGACACAACAAGCCCAATGTCCCGAAGAACGAACGAAAGATTAAATGAAACAATTTCAGAAATTATCCATTAAATGAAACAAAATGTATGATGAGCGGAAAAAAACAACTAAGAGCAGGATCAAGCTAATGAAGCAAAACTCCTATGAGGCTGGCAATGTAAAGGATCAGGTGAATAAAACTCACATCGTCGATGTAAAAATCAATATCTGCATTGGAGGTGATTTTCCCGTCCGAATCTACAGCATGTGTCTTGTGTTTGTATGTCATCAAGATTGTCCTGTTGAATGAATAAAGCAACACTGCTTAGAAAATGTATACTATATTATTACATCCAGGATATGAAGTTGGAATAAATGTAGAATCTGACCTCAAAGTAGGTTCATCCACTTCCATGTATGTGGAGAGCTTCCCAATGGAGATTGTAGAGTACACTTTTAAGAAAGTCCGAACGCCTGATAATAGCTGTTGTTGTTTCACTTCATAAAGAAACAACTTCAACTGTAGTCTATAAGCATCCTGAAATGATTAAATTCAACAATTATGAGAGAACAGGGAAAAAGTAATGAATATCCCAAGAGGTAGAGCCAGTTGAATACAAAAGCAAAGACAAATACGAAATCTGTGCACGGTGTGTCCGAGAAACTAGAAAACCAATTTATGGTACTGTTCATAAAGGGTTTTTACAATTCACACCCTCAATAGTTTTTTTCAATGTAAACCTCAAGTGGTGCTTGTAATACCTTAAGGGGATATCAGTAATTTTGAAAGATAACTGGGTTCTTATGTGATTAATCCAAACCCAAGGGTACTTTTCATAATAATCCCTAATTTAAATGATGTATATACCTGGTTGTAATTTACAAGAGGCTCCTCATAGCTTGGAGCAGAGGGAGTGATGAACTTGGGGCATGCATACGAGAAGAGCTCATCATAGATAGCAAATGCCTCCTCGTCATACCTCTGCATTCTCATCATTTTTTCCCGTACTTCTCCCGCAATTGCAAGTTCACAGTCTCCTCAACAAGTTGCACCTGAGGACAAAGAGAAAGAGAAATGGCAAGCAAGGCATACATCTGCTCGTTCTTCTTCAATATCTGCTCATACTGAGGAGATTTTTGGTGAAATTGCTTAGTCTTGAAAATGTAAAGGAGTATTTTATTGAATTCTCGAATTGCCTCCGAATACCTGTACAAGCATTAATAAGGATATATCAGATGGCATCCTTTGATACAAATCTCTTTCAATTTAACAAGTAATGCAGCTGGTTTCTAGTCATGATACTTTAAACATGGCACATTTAGGCACACCAATACATGTCTCATCCCGGAATATCTTCAAGTTTAAACAATCATATTCCAGATAACTGGGACAGATATAAGTATGTAATCAATCAGATAACACTACTTTTCATTAAATACTAAACTTAGATACAAACAAAATACCTAACGCATAAACTAAACAATTAAGGATGATATTCAAAGATTCAAGTAATAACCTACCTTCGCAACATAAGATTTGCAAATCCATAATGATATATAGTAGTAATGTGGCTTCCAATAACACTGGTGTAGACGCCTTGTTGACTTATGTCAATTGGAAATAAGCACTTAAGACCGGTGTGATAATCACCCAACAAACAGTGAACTCTAAGCAGGCCTATCATGCTAAAATACCCCAAGACCTTCAAGACATTACTTCCACCACTGTAATCATATCCATCTGTAGCTGTAAACTGTTCAAGGCCTTCCTTCTCCTGCTCCAGAATTTGAATGATCGTAGACTTCTCCACAAGTGCTTGTAAGAAATTGAGGACACCATACACATTCCATGCCTGAGAAACATACACATTAGTAATCATGTCCTTATATTAAATCAAAAACTTCAATGTGATCAGGTATTATGTGAATAATCTAACAATACACACCAAAGAAGATTTTTCTAGTTATTTTTTTGTTATTCCCAGCAAACAGTGGAGATAAAGGAAATTTAACATCTCAAAGGAAAGATGACGAGAAGTGTCCATTCAAAATCAACAGTAGTCAGTAGCACAGTTTAAATAGCTATCTCTAAAATTATGGTAATGTAAATAGTGAGGCCAGAATCCATAGCAAATCCAGTTTGTCAATAGGGCCTCTAAATTGTTAGATATAACCCAGAACATTCCAAATATGATTGTATACTATGCCAACGGACTACTCCTATTATACAAACCAACATCAGCACGTAAGGCAAATCACAAAGCCAGCAGCTAAAGCAAGACAAAGAATCGGGACAGTAACAAGTAAATATGGTTGTCACACCAGCAAAATAAAGCCAAATCATAAGGAAATTTGTGATGGAAAAAGCTATAAGAAACAAAGAGAAACTTTATCATTCTATGTAACATCTTCTTTGGCGATTTTATGTAACAAGTGAAGATGACCAAAAAGTGAAACATTATTTCTCTCCAGCAGCTTTTCTAACCAAAAATACTGATATACAAGTTCAACTCACTACAGTTAATAAAAGCTTTATCGCACAAATTAAGTACTAAAACATCATAAGCCACAGACATAATAAGACCTAATTTTATAAGATTAATATTCTTGCAGCAATTTGTACACGCAGACAACTTACTACCAAACACAGATCAGCCATATTTTCATTAACACACCTGATCAAACTGCCGCAACAGTGCAATCTCCTGCTCAGTCTTGTTCTTCATCTTGGCACGATACTGGCAGAATGACTGAAACTGGTAAACGAATTCATCAACCATGTCCCACAACCACTGGTTTGGCAGTTGCATATTCACCACTCCGTGCAATACAACCTGTGCCCATAGCAAGTTTAACAAGTTAATATGCATGCAGTTTCATCCATTGGAACCAAGCTAAAGCCACTATTAAGTCTGGACCCAAAACCTCTCCTGCAATATGAAATTATGAACTAGCACATTTTCTCCCTTCATACAAAATCATATATACACTCCCCAATTACATATACCCACTTAGCTGGTGGATTCATCTTTCCCCCCTATGCCCCCTCCGAACTCCACACTATCTTCAATTTCAATATAACCACACATATAGATCTTCAATTGTGTGTGTACTCCCACATTATCCACACTCAAAACAGGACTCCACGTATCTCTCCTTTACCCTAATTTATAGGTCCACTTTGATTCAGGTTTTGTTTTGTTTTGTTTTCTTCAATTGTGTATGTACTAATATATATTTCACATAAATATGTTTTCATTACAATATTTTCCTTTGAGTTCACCTTTAGGGAAAAAGAGAAAAAAAGGAGAACAAAGTTCCTAGGTTCTCACAGGGTCCACCTCAATCATACAATGATGCACACACAATTTCCAGAAACCATATCCTAAGTAAACAATGACATAAAAACATTAAATTCCTCCGAACCATCGTAACCTGAAAGAGATTACAATAATTATCCCACGAATCAATCCGTTGCTTGAGCGTAGGCGAAAGCCTGGCATACAAATGCCGAAACCACATCTCACGATACAGCAAGCAAAAGACATGATCGTTATCAACGTAGGGCGCCACCGAGTCGACGGAGGGCCAGGGCGCATCCTTGAAAAACCTATCGCTGATGCTCTGGAACGATGTCTCGTACATCTGGTGGATCTCGTAAACGTTCTTCTCCCGTATGTGGCGGTACATGTGAACTACGAACGATTTGACGGAGTCAGGTACGTAATTAGGTCGTACCCGGCGGCCGCGGAGTCGCCGGGGATAGGTTGCTCGTGGTCGTAAGACGTCGCGACGGCCATGGTTGGTGGTGGTGGGATTCTGGCTTGAAACAGGAAGAGAGAGTGGTTTTCGGGGAGATATAAGTGAGATTTTGGTTGGTTTTTGCCCTAGGAATGGGAGTGGTGATGATTTTGGGCTTTTTTTTGGGCTTGGATCCTTGATTGTTCTTGGGCCACTCTTGTTGGGTTATATTGAGTAGACCCTGGACACGAAATTAAATCCGAATAAGAGAAAGCGGAAACAATAATATAATAACAGACCAAAATGGAAAAATATTTATGTGAAATTGATTTCTTAGAGAGATGTTTCAGGTGGATCAAGTAGAAACTGATCAATACTTTGCACTGGAGCTGGCAAAATGCACCCCATCCCATGGACTCGCCTGATATTTGGATTGGACTATATTTTATAGGTCCTAAAACCCGAGTCTATTTGACCTGACCCGATGGGTTGGTGTTGACCCGACTTTAACTTGGTTCGATAAATTTTGCGTACAAAATATACACATAGGCTAAATTAGGCTAAGTATTCCGCATTCCGAGCAGAAACCAACCCAGCACGAACCAACCCGAAAATAACTTTTATCACTAACTTGGACAGTTGGCCCTGCCTAGCATTTGTAACTGTAGTAGTTGCAAAAGATACCAACAAACTGGTGTGGACAGTACCGCTAACACTATTCCTTTTTTCTTTTATCCTTTTCCCCCAATGAACCTCAGCTTATTGGCCATCAATAAGGGTGTAAATTGGATTAATCTTGTGCTCTATTGACCCGGTTTGATCCCATAAAAAAGTGTGTTCCTCCAAAGTTATCTCCCATTGTACTAAAAAAACAAAAAAACAATAGGAGTGTAAATAAGTCAAGTTGAGTATTAACATAATAAAATTCAAGATTGTTGAATTTTAATTAAACTTCAAAAATTGTGTTTGAGTTTGGTTTGATTATTAATCAAATCGAGCTCGACGAGCTTTAGTCGAAATCGAACACGAATCGAGTTTGGGTAACTTAATATTTTTACGCATACTTTATTAGTTTGTTACTAATTAAGTCGAGTTCGGCTTCTAGCTTTTATATCTTATCAAATGAAAAAACGTATTCAAGTTTAATTCATTATGTTAATGAACCAAATTCAAATAAACTTTTAACGACGATCTCGAATTGAGTATGGAAAGAACCTGAGTCGTTTTTCACCTAGCCATCAATATTCAATCTCATAGGACATTGAATTCGTGGCACAAGATAAATCCACGCGTTCTAAAATATTGGCACTTTCCAATTTCCAATAATTTCCTCAAAAATAAATAAAATAATGAAAAATTTCCCAAATATTTTCCCCTTCCCCAATTCAGCAAAAATATTAATTGAGCTGATAAAAACCTGCGATCGGATCCCACGAGATTGCAAATTTTGTCTCATGTTAATTAAGTAAACATATTGTTTAGATTGAGGTTCAATTATCGGGAGTTTTATCTAGAATTTCAGAAAAAGTTTCCGCCGGCAGTGAGGCCACGACTCCAATTGCACTTTCCGATTGTCTCCGGCGAGGGTTTTGAGAAAAAGGGAGAAAAATGGTGAATTTGATGGTGGAAAGAGCGACGAGCGACTTGCTGATCGGTCCAGATTGGGCGAGGAATATCGAGATCTGTGATATTTGCAATTACGATCCTGCGTAATTTTCTCTAGTTGCAAGTTTATTTTTTGTTTTTATACTTTCTAGTTAATTTGTCAGCTCGCTCCTTTTGTTGCAGCAGAGAATTAACAAAGACATGTTTAATTGTATTTTGTTTTTGTGTTTTTCATATTGGTGATAATGCGATTTTTCTCACTCTGGGGATTTTATTTAATTGGTTATTGATTCTTTTAATATATTGAAATAAATGAAAACAATCAAGGATCTTTCTGGAGTAATTAGGATTTCAGTGTTAGCTAATGCCTAGTTAGAAGAAACGACCATCTATGGGAGCAGCCTTAGAATGCTATTGACTTGCACTACTGCTCTGTGGTCGTGTGTTGGTTATCATTTTAGAACTTTATTTAACCAGTTGCTTTTCTGATCAACGTAACTTCATCATTTGTATATATCGACTTTGAAAGATTATAATATGATGTGGTGTGGAATTATATCTGTGAGCTTATATTCTCTTTTGTTTGTATCAGACAAGCAAAAGACATTGTAAAAGGTATAAAGAAGCGTCTTCGTAGCAAAAACACAAAAGTCCAGCTTCTTGCCTTAACAGTAAGCTTTATATTTCTTTCTTGAACATTCCAGTTGCCTCTGTTACATAATGTCTGAATAGTAAGCTTGATTGTCTTTCCCGGACTGTTATGCCCTTCGCTTGTTATTATTGTTTATACACGCGTTTCTATTTTACTCTAATCAAACTAATGCTTTCTAATTTGGTTAATGATGCCACAAATTTGGCACAATGAGTTTTAGTTGTATTATTTGTTTCAGTGAATTTCTTTCTTGTTTTTCTTATATTTCGATATTTGGGAGTGATAATGCCGATTTGTTGTTTAGAAACTAGGTATTATTCCCTTGTGTTTTTTAGTGGTTATTTGCTTTATTATTGTAAAGCACAGACCAGCTGGAGTGAATGGAACTAGTCTCTTTACCTACATCTTTGGAGAAGGCTTAAGGTGCAATGAAGTTTTTTTAGTTCATTAGGATGACAGTAGGGAAAGAGAGATAGAATAAATGGTATTAATGCCTTTGGTATTAAATTATTTAGGGGTAAATTGCTAATTACCAAACCTGAGGAGGATAACATGTGTGATTTGCTAACCTTTAGAGGGTAATTGTTGAACCATAAGTTTATTACGGACTGGATGATGGAAGGATTAAGAATAACTGAACAAGGAAGGGCATGAAATGGATGTTGAAGATTAACAGAATTTTAGATTTCTTAGAAGTTTTGCCCTAGTATCTATGTTTGCACGAGCGGTCCAACGTGCAATAGCAGAAAACTGAAAACTTTTTGGCTTCCTACATCAAAATCACGAAGGTTTACTTATTTAGTGTCAGTATAAGACCCCAAAAAAAAAGTAGTTGGCGTTCCACTGCATTTGGTTGTGCAAAAACACAAAAACGTCTTCTTCTGATTTTGAAAGGGGTATTTGTTTCATTTTTTAGCTACTAGAGACCATTGTGAAGAACTGCGGGGATATTGTCCATATGCATGTTGCTGAGAAAGAGTTACCTCATGAGATGGTGAAAATTGTTAAAAAGAAGGTAATTTTAATTCACGTATTGTGGCTACTCTTGGTTTTCTCTTTCCAAATATTTTAGCCATAATTTTTAGTGACCAATAATTCATTATTGTAGCCAGACTTTCGTGTAAAAGAGAAGATATTAATTCTTATAGATACTTGGCAAGAAGCTTTTGGAGGACCAAGGGCAAGATATCCCCAATATTTTGCAGCATACCAGGAGTTATTGGTATGTCATGCTAGCGTCTTCTTGATTTATTCATGTGTTTTCATTTCTTATGACTGATTAGATAATGACAATGTCTATTTTCTTTGTATTTCTGCAATTTATGGCATTTTCATCAGCGTCTTGGGGCAGTTTTCCCACAGAGATCTGAAACATCAGCACCTGTTTTCACACCCCCACAAACACAACCTCTGACATCTTATCCACAAAATATTCGTAATCCTGAATCTGGATCAGCTGCAGCTGAGTCATCTGCAGAAGCTGAATTTCCAACATTGAGGTACACTTTTCTAGATTGGTTTGGAACATTTTTACTCTCCTTCTCTGCAGAATTGCACTCTGCGACATGTCCATGTTGTTTACATCAGAAATGCAATAGGCCTGTTTCTTTTTTCGTTTTTAGTATGTTTATGGGTGTCATGCAGCAAAATAGAATATTTTTAAAATCATTGTTGCTTCTCGACTTCTCTTTATTGTGATTTACATGGTGTAAAATGTTCACTAAACTTTGGGTAGAAAAATTATGCAGATATTAAATTATTGGGGTATGCTGGGTCTTTATATTTGGTTAATACAGAGTCCTAAGAAACGTTACTGCTTGAATAAATTTGGTAAATGGGGATTTGAGTGGCTTGTCCTAGACAATTAAAATTTTATGGAACTAGGGGTCAGACTTGGTGTGTGCAAATATTTTTAGTATCTTGTTAGATTCAGAGAATTATCGCATTACGAGAAAAATGAGAAAAATGTTGTTAAGTTTAAGTTAGTGAGGCCTTCTTTTTCTCAACCAGCTTTAGTTTGTTATGATGTTTGTGAGATTATCCCTGAACTTGTAAATGTGTTTACTCCATTTTATTTGGTGAATGGTAACTGTAAAGGAATGTAATTGCTTTCTTGTGATTTTTGATTTCATCTCTTCCATTTTTCTCTGTAATGGAAGCCACTTGCCAGGTGGTTCTCCATTACTTTCTGTTGAATGTGATTCTGGATGCATGAAATATAGCCTGATAAACATAGTTGTTTTATTTTAAGGGTTCATGTTCTTGATGGTTATAAACGATCTTATTTTTTTATGGTTTGATTTCTTTTTCCCCCTTTTAGCCTGACTGAAATTCAAAATGCACGTGGTATTATGGATGTCCTTGAAATGCTGAATGCTTTAGATCCTGGTAACAAAGAGGTATGATGACATGATATAATGTTGAATTTGCTGATCATCAGCCATTGCAGCTGGCATAGTATCTGTGCAAAATGATAGTTCGATCAGACCATTTTTCCCTTACAAATATGTGTGAAGTGGTTCTAAATACTTTCCGGGATTGGAATATTTTGTGTTACAAGATTGACAAGTAGTTCCTTCTACTGGCTGTATGGAAGCAAAACTGGCTTGCTTATATTTTTAGAATTTTAGTACTTGGTACAAAAGTTTTGATGCATTTTATGAAGAAATTTGGAGAGTTTAGTTAATTTTGTTTTCTGACTGGCAGGGAATCAAGCAGGAGGTCATTGTTGATCTGGTGGAACAGTGTCGTACATATAAACATAGAGTGGTACACCTTGTTAACTCCACTACGTAAGGCCTTGTTTTACTTTCCATCCTTATTATCATATGTATTTGTTTAGTCTTGATTCCGGATCTCAGCTTTCCACATTCAAATGTTTACCTATCCTTGTTTTTGTTTATGGTTTAGGCAAAGAACATAGTCTTGAGATAAATAACTAATATAACTAAAACAGTGGACCTCACACATGACCATCTGATAGATGACATGGCTTCAGCTGGTCAAAGATACTGCTTTGTTGTCTTTTTGTCTATTTAAGTTGTTTCTTTGTAAGTGGCTTATTTATTATACAACTGTTTGTGAAGTAAATCTAATGTTGTAATGGTTTACCTAATGTACTTTTTGGCCATGAGCAGCTTTCCAAACTCCTGAGTTTTAGGTGAACTTTGTCATATTTGTAAGCTTCTTGCTCGTGTTTGAAAGATATATACATACATCAGATGTGGTTGAGTGTATTATTGATGTGGGTATAATTAGTTTTCTATAAAGTGCCTGCTATATTATTGACGTGGATATAAATTAGTTCCTGTCCAACAAATATTCTCAAGTCCTAAACTGATCAATGTATTAGAACACTAAAATCTTATGCTGTCTTTGAGCACTTGCGTCATAATAAAAAAGAAAAAATGGGCACCTCATCGTTCTACTGCTTTAATTGAAGTCCCTTTTTGGATGAGTCAGTCCAAGTGCCGTTGTTAACATCATGCTTTCTGTGCATGTTTCCTGTTGTAGGGATGAATCACTATTAAGTCAAGGACTAGCTCTAAACGATGACTTGCAACGCCTACTGGCTAAGCATGAATCAATGTTCTCTGGAGCTATCTCTGTTCAATTAGAGAATACAAAACCTGAACCTGCTCAACCCTTGGTCAATATTGATGCTCCTCTTATTGACACTAGTGATCAACAATCAGACAAAGGGTAAATTGTGATCCTGCTAGTTAAATATGACATAGATTTTATATAGTATTTTCCGTACTCGTTTGATATTGTTCGCCGTTCACCTGCTTAGCTAAGTTTTATAACTTTGTTGAAATGTATGTCCATGACTTCGCACGTATCCTTGAAGCGGAGGGAAGGAGGAGAGACATCCATCAACTGCATATGGGTATTTGTCGTTTGGAAATAATTGAGTTATACATTAAGGGAGTGTTTGCAAATATTTAGAAAAAGTGATTGTCAGCTTTTGGCTGAAAAGAAAAAGAAAAGTATTTTTAGTGTTTTCAAATGCTAACTTCTGCTTCTGATATTACATAATTTAATCGAATCGAAAAGGAGGGGGAGAGTGCTCCAGGTTTTATATTTTGCTTTTGGTTTGACTTTTACACTAAAGCACTTTTACAACTTATTCATCAAACAATCCCTTTTAATTTATTTAACTTTTAGCTTCCTTTTGCAAAACTTTTAATTTATCAAACACTCCATTTTAATTTATTAATCAAACACTCCCTGCTCAGTAGTGAAAAAGTTAACTACTGGTTGATTAAGAAGTGTCCTGACCTCCTTATTGCATTTACTAATGATTGATTTTGTGTGAAACACAAAAATAATTTATTTGCTGAATTTTTGAAAATTTGCTGGTTGAGCATTTGGCTGACATCAGATATAAGAGATGATGCCGAGAGATTTTTTATCTTACTTTTGCTATTGAAATATGTTGATACTTCTTTTCAGCTACCAAATTTAAACTTGTCATTCCTTTGTGCTTTTGGATGATATAAAGTTTCTCGCTTTTATGCACTTGAATTAGAACTAAAAGTTATTTCTGTCATCTAAGATGCAAATATCATTTACAAATCTACATCCACTACTAGCTTAGGGGAACAGTTATTACTCCCTGCTCTTCCGGAAAGTAATGGTCAATCGACAACTCCAGTAAAAGTTGATCCTAAAATAGATCTTTTAAGTGGAGATGGATTCAACTCACCTTCGCAAACTCTCTATCACTTGAGCCTCAGTCAGTGAGCCCGGTTGCATCTCAGCAGAATGCTCTTGCTCTCGTTGACATGTTTTCGGACAGTAACAACAACTATCAATCTTCAAATTCCATTGGACAAGAAGCCTATCCTTCATCAGCTCAGTTTCAGCAACAAACTAATGTTCAGTCTCCACAAGCTTCTTCGCACCCAAATGGAACTGTTTCTGATCCTATGCTACCCCAATATGAACAGTCACTTTACTCCCAAGGATCTGCTTCTGCTTGGAATGGTCAGATAACCCAGCCACAGCGGCCAACATCGCCCGTTTACGGTGCATCTCTACTTTATTCTTGATTTATTGCTTAATAGATAAAAGTAGAATGAGTTACAAATTTTTATGCATTACAAGTACCTTGTGATATTTGCTTATATTTTACAAAGGAATAATGACCAAAAAAAAAAAACCTGAGGTTTGTGCTAATTACAAAAAAATCGAGAGATGTTCCAAAATTACGAAAAGCTTTATGTCTTAAAATTAAAAGGGTAACTTTGTAATATTTCTTTAAGTATCAGGTGAGTTTTTGAATTGTTTTGCGCTTATGAAGGAGGAAATGTAAGATGGAATCAAACCTCAAGAGGGTTTTGTAATTATCAAAAAACTCTGAAGTTTTTTGTAATTACCCCAAACGTCAGTTTTTTTCTGTAATTATCCCTTCTACAAATTATACCCTCAAGTCAAGAGCAGGGTATTTGTCAAGTAAATACAAACCTCAAGAGGGTGTTTGTAATTTTGAAAGATAACTGGATTTGTTTTTCTTAATTAGACTAAACCTCTGCGATAAGTTTTGTACTTTACCCTACATGTATGTCTTTCGGTAAGATCTAATCAGGTCGTCATCTAAACTCAGTGATTGATCTAACCTGGGTTCTTTGTTTCTTTCCAGTTCTTGGGATAAACATATTGTCTTAGAAGCAATATACCTAAGCTGCTCATTTTTCGTTTATAGGTTCTCAAAGTAGCAGTGCACTTCCTCCACCCCCTTGGGAAGCTCAATTAGACGACAACGAGTCAGCCATTAGTCAGCCTCAACATTTACAAGCCACACAAGCCATGACAAACGACCAGGTAGGTGGAACTTACATGCATAGCGTGGGCCCCCCACATCCTCAACCCATGGGAATGTATCCTCAACCACCACAATCCGGACAGACGGGTTATATGTACCCTCAACAGATGTATGGCAACCAAATGGCTGGATATGGGTACGCCTATGGTTACAGTCAGCAAAACGGCCAGTTTATCGAGCAAAGCATGTCTGGATTATCCGTGAGGGACGACAGCGCACTGAGAAATTATTCTCATGTGCCGTCGGGAAAGCCATCAAAGCCAGAGGACAAGCTATTTGGAGACCTTGTTGATATCTCAAAATTCAAACCTGCTAAAACCACTCCAGGTAGAACTGGGAGCATGTGACAATTAATGGCTTAGTTTGATTTGGCGCATTTCTTAATTTGCTGGCTCACTTTCATTTTTTTTTATTTTTTATTTTCAGTTATATTTTTTTGGGGGCTATATTTTCATTAATTCATCAATTTGTATTGCCTGCATTGCTTTATTTCTTCTCCCCTTTTTTGCCTTTTGTTTTTTTATATTTGGGTTATTCGTATTAGAATAATGTACATTTTATGTAGAAAGGGTAACTCATAAAAGAATAAAAGAAAGGTGCAAAACAGTTTTTAGGGTGAATTTGGCTTCCACTCTCCCAGCAGGCCCGTCTTGATGGTAGGCACAAAGAGGCCATTGCCTAGGGCCCCAAATTTTTAGGGCCCAATTTTTTTATATTCCTAATGAAAAATAATTTTTGGCCCAATTTTTTTCATTCTCGACCAAAACACCCAAGAAAAGACTTTCAACTTCAAAGACAACACCCAAATTTCAAAAAAAGGCCCAAACTCTTCCAAACTTTTATGCAATTCACGTTAATATTCAATTGTCTCTCCATTCTTATCTCAAAAAAAAAAATTGTCTCTACCATTCCTTAGTCAAAGACTCAAATATTCTAATATTTTATTTGAAGACCAAAATACAAATATTCGTTTGGAGGAATGCATTCCTTTTTAGCACTATAAGTTTTTTCCGAAAAATATAATGTCGATATGTATCAAATTTTATTATTGAAGTTCTTTTCAATTGTATATAGAATAAAGATTAATTTTAACATAAAATATGTACATACTTTTTATAAAGTAAGTGGTTCACGACTATTCAAATGCACAATTCTCAAGATGAAACGAGGGACTTAAATTTAATTACAACTTTTAAGAACGAAACCCTCTTCTCTTCTCCATTGTGAGTCGTCACTTTCATTTTCCTCACTTGGTCACTCCTCGGCGGTAGCTAGCTAGCAAAAGGCGACGGAGGTGGTCAAGAGGCCCATTTTCGAATCGCGCCTAGGGCCTGTGAAGCACAGTCCGTCCTACTGTCTCCCAGATGCTTTTTGCTTTTTTCTATTCAAGATTCACTTTTGACTTTGTGTCGTGTTTGTCTTAAGTTCAGTTATTGGTGATTGATTTGATAAGACTCGTTAAAGCGCTTCTCTGAGATTTTGATGAGAATTAGGGTTAAGTTCTCTGAGATTTTGATGAGAATTAGGGTTAGGTATTATTTTCGTTGCCCATCTTTTGAAATGATAATCGTTCCATTGATCCATACATTAATTTAAATTTTAATTACGCACAAATTTATATCCCAACGAATAAAGCTTTATATAATAGTTTAAGCTATAATTAAAAGGAATTAATTACACCTTTCTTTTCGATTTTAAATTGGTGTATTAATATAAAATTTCAACAAAATAAAACTAAATCTTTATATTTTTCATAGTTTCGAGATTGCATATAATAACACAAGATTCTCGTTATAGAAGAGACGAAGCAAATGTTTAAAGTCCTTTTGCTTTATATGGAGTAGCTTTTATCAAATACAACGACTAACCTTTTTTTTTTAGAAGGAATACAACGATCAACCTAACTTGTTTGTTAAAGTTGAAAAAGTTGCAATTGAGAAAATAAAGAATGAAATTTTGTGAAGTGAAATGTGGATCCACCAATTAACCCGTTAATTAACTTCTTTTAACCTTGTATTCACTTCAAACTATTTTTGTACATTTCAGCAGCAAAGTCAGTGGCCGAGTCAGGACACAATATTGGAGTGGACCAATTCAATATACACGGAAATGGAGTGGTACAGATAGATTCAAACTAAAACATTTAGACTAATATTAATATATATATATCTCAATACCCACTTAACTGCCTCATGAATCCTCCCAACGGCTGATTCGTGAAGGGTTAGGGACTCTAACAGAACCAGAAAATGAACATAAGGGATTTCGAATTTTAATAATTTTACATGAAAAATTAATTTATAAATTATTAATTATATATAAAAATTATATTAATTTGGTGAAATTTATAAAGCCGCCAGCCTTCTCTAGCTATTCACAATATTAGCAGGTCACGTTCCTTGAAATTTCTTTATCATTGTAAATTAAAAGCTCATATAAATATTAGTTGACGTATACTGACATTTCTGTTGTTGTTCCTGGAAATGACATTCTTTCCAATTGTAAGTGAAGCCTGTCGGGGTTCTCGGAGCGTAAGCCAATGACCTTCGGCTTACTTCTACTGCTTTAAATATTTTTTCCCCCATTTCCCCCTAGCTCAATTTTTTTTCCTTAAAAAAACACATATAAATTTTTCATTTTTTTCCACAGAAAAAACGGGACAAAAAAAAATTTAGAGTGCGCGGGGAGCCGGGGTGGCCCCCCTCTAGCTACGCCCCTGGGGGTTCTTGAAGATTACCATATATGCATGAATATATATACTATCAACATATCTTTGCTCTTTTCTGTCAACCCAATTTTTTTTTTTAATATAAAAAAGGTACATTATACAACAATCAATGGCGTAGCCGGACAAAGATAAAGAGACGGTCGATCTGTGAAAGTGGGGTGGGCCAAATAAAAAATCATGAAAAATCATATAAATTTCAACTATTATATATATTTTTAAAAAATTTGCCTAGTAATTTTTTTTTTTTTTTTTTTTAAAAGAGGGGGCCGGGGCCGGTTGGCCCCCCCTTGGCTACGCCAATGACAACAATCACAGTCAATGTGAAATATTGTACGTTCCCAATGCATGTGTAGATTTCAGATTTGGATATATAGTTTGTCAAATTGTTATAATTAATTCATGCAGCACATACAATATTGAAGTTTGGATCGAGACAGAAATATATATGTCACCTAATTAACATATATATTACAGTCTTTTGTTTAAAAAAGTTCACCTTCACCAATTAGAAGTCCTCGATGGACAAGTAACGAGACAAAATAGCTTTACTTTTGGTAAGTACTTTGGAAAAAAGCAAAAAAATCTGTATGTAAGTATTAAAATAATTGTAAAGTGTAGGTATAAAATCGGTATGCATGATAGTACTGTAGATAAATATTTACCTATATAATTTAAAAATATTACTAACTTCCTACAATATTTCTGTCGGTATATAAATTCAAAAACTGTTGGTGATCTATCGACTACCGACGATCTGTCGGTATAATTTGGAGAAAAATATCTTTTATTTTATAGTATTCTGCAAATAACTGTAAAATTTAATGACATATCATTTCTGTCTGTAAAATCTGTTAGTAAAATGGATTTTTTTTTGTAAGATATACGATTTAATCTGTAGTGGGTTCGAGTCACTTTGATCCTGGAGTTGAGATTAGACGATTTGCTCCTATATAATATTGAAAAGAATTAAAAAAGTATAAAAAAATTAAATGTCTAGTATTTTATAAGCATGGGTCAGACAGACTTACTACTAATTTGCTTAGGTTGGAACTGAACAAGATTACTTTTTCTTTTTTTTTTTTCTGAAGAAAAAGACATTATTTCTTAATTTCGTGGATAAATAAAAATAGATTGGGTTTCACATGCACGTACAGTAAATAATTTGTTAACATAATTTGACTATATTATGACCTTTGGCGTGGTTTTAGGCAGAATCAGCTTAATTAATCTATTCCATTGTGCTCATTTAATAAAATATTTTGTCCTATATAAAAGAAACAAACACATTAAATAAGCAACAGACTTATACTACATCTGCGACACGCTCAATTTAAATAAGCAACATACTCACTTTAATGTGAATATATACACACAACTTAATGCAACAAATTTATACTACAATGCAACACAATCACATTAAATAAGCAACACAGAAATTTATATTACATAAGCAATAGATTGAATAAGCAACATAAAGAAAAATAAAAAAAAGTAAGAAACGATTGTGGAAAGTTCCGTAAAAAACACAGCGTGCATGTTTGAGATTTGACACATACACGCCGGTTGACATCAATAGAAAAGATGGATGATATAAAAATACCCATTTGTCTCATCCAAATTTAAATAAAATTACTTAAATACCTTTAATAGCAGTTTAAAAAAATTAAAAAACTGAAAAAGCCACTTCAATTTGGACCATTAAAAAAAAAGATCCCAAATGATTAAGATTTATCCTCAGCTCGTGTACTTACACTCTAAATGAGTGGACTCATAGGATCCATATATATATATATATATATATATATATATATATATATACGAGACTGACGCAGAAAATTGCTCTTCTTGGGCGAAATCTAGGGGCGGTCTTGAGGCGCGCAGATGGTGCCGCCGACAAGAGGCCCTCCGGCGAGGACCCAAGTTTTTTTTATATATATGTATATATACAATCAATGGCGGAGATAGGAGCCAACCCGAGCCCCCTCCTTTTTTTAAAAAAAAAAAAAATTACTAGGTAAAATTTTTCAAATTTTTTTAGTTAGTATTTATTTGTATTTTTTTATTCAATCGCCCAATTTCTTGTATCAATCTCATCCTCAGTAATAATCCTAGATACGCCATTATATAATGGCGTATCTAGAATTATTAAGGGTAGGCCGATACACGAAATTGGAATGGGCCGAATAAAAAAAAACTAAAAATACACATAAATATTAATTATTTTTTTTAAAAATACATTTTTTTAAAAAAAAGAGGTGCCGAACCCGGGTTGGCCTCCTCTTATCTCCACGATTGTATATATATTATTTATTGCTCTAGGTCCTTTGAAACCTTGGACCTACTCTGTAAAATCAAATCTAATATAAATAAAAATAAAACATACAAGCTTTTATAACAAAATTACATGAAAATTTGGGGGAGGGGGGACAAAATATGTTGGCTTACATTTTTATATACTATATTAATTTATTAAATAATATATTATAGGGGTTCAATCGAAGACGAGGGGGACGTTGCGCCACCCAATGGGTCCGTCCCTATATATATATATATATATATATATATATATATAAGTACCTTGCACCAAGTCAAGTAATATTGGTCTCTCGTTTTGAACATCATTGTTTTGTGTACATTTAACACGATAACCCAATTACTGACTATGAATCAGTTTTGCAATGGGTTTTTCTGTAGCAAATTAAAAATGTAGTACAAATTAAATATCATATTTGTCTATCAATTTCCCAGTTATATATCTATACCCACAAAAAAAAAAAAAATCGCGCAATATTTTGCCATTTAATTAATTATGACGATAAATTAATAAGAGAATAATATTGCAATTTTAGCTTCTACATTAATTTAGGCTAATTATGTTTGGTTGACCTGATAATGTGTTTAGGACAAGTCTTGTATGTATGTGGGGTTTATCCATTGAATGTTCTTGGAAACAAAATAAACCTAGCTTATTATTATTTTCAATGTGAAAATGAAAGAGAAGAAAATACATTGCACCCAACAATTCTTTTTGTTTTCCCATGTCATTTTGGGCATGCCTAGCTATATATAATTTCTTGGACATGTACAATGAATATACATATATCCATTGCCAAGAAGTACTATATATATATGTCTATTTTTACAAGGTTGTTATTATATATGTTCATATAGTACACTATCTACCCTAGTACAAAATTGAATGGGACTTTAAGGAAATAGGTCACATGCAAACTTCCACTTATAAAGTTTTTATTCAATGTTTTTAATTTATGGCTTTGTTCTTATTTTGTTGATTTTTCGGATTGAAAACACATTAAAACTACACATTCACATTTGCAAACGGTACTATAGGCTCCATAATTTCATTTGATTTCACTAGGGTGACTAGGTTGGCCAAATTCGAAAAAAAAATTTAGAATATGTTCACTTAGATAGTGCCTTTAATCACACCATTGACTATTACAGAAATATATTAATTTCGAATCGTATTACAATATATAGATAGTCTCGAATTGTATTACAACGGAGAACGTTGACGGGTGCAGATTAATTATATCATTATGTAAAATCCTTAAGTGCGATTGTATGTAGTCAACCTTCATTATCCAGCTCCATAATCGTGACTCACGAAAATAATTAAACATTATCTTTTTGAAAAATTACTCAATCGTTGACCAGTTTACTTTTCACGAAATCCTATTATGCCGTAATCATTAGGATTCATAATACCTACCTTTTTTTTTTACCCTGAATTACATTACACGAATCCACAATGTGCGGACCAGCGGTCAATACAATAGAAAAAAACCCTAACATTTTCATGAAAAAGGAAAAAAATTCAATTCTCATAAATCCACCAATATCATGACCATACACATTGTGAATTTGAAAGCAAAATATGTATTACAAATTTACAAAACATGAAATAATATACAAGGAAGCCCAATTCACATACTTTCCATGCATATATATGTATTACAACTTGTTTTCTAATGGAGAGCTACTATATATATATATTGATTTCCTAAATGAAAAAAAAAAAAAAAACTAAACAAACCCTAACACACATTTATCTTTACCTAACCACATTTAATTTTTATTTTGATTAAGATATAATTTCACTATACCCCATTGTAAGCATTTAGGGTTATCCCCACCTTTACCTTCCTCCTTTTATTACCACACAAATTTAGGGTTCTCTTTTCAATGCTCCCCAAAAATTCCACCACTCGCACTCCCTCCAACCGTCCACCCCACGCACCAATCACATCCCTCGTAAGTGCGTGGACCACACTTTGACAAGACAGTCACTATTCAACTACCGCGCGTGTATTCCACGCACGCGACCTCGTTTGACTAGGGTTCGGAAAATCGCATGAGTGGGGGTGGCGATAAGCATCGCATCTATGCGCCTCGCTGGCGCAATCCGATTGGATAAATTTTTTCTCTCTCCATAATTACATACACATGCGTGTATGTATAACAGTATAAATACGTTGCGTATGTGTCCGAACAGTAAACTAACATTTAAAAAAAATTTACACACACAACACACACTGTCTTTTTTTCATTTCTCTCTCTCTCTCTCTCTGAAACATTTTTTTTTTTCTCTCTAACCTAAAAAAAAAAAAAGAAATTAAACTTCATTTTTTTTTTCGCGGTTTAATTCCCAAAACCCGCTCTCGGATCACTTCAGCAAAATCAAAACAGAGGGATTTTTACAGTTTATGTTAAATTAAACGAGGATTGTTTATTTTATTTTTTTTTATTTACAGATGGATTTTAGTGGGTCAATCAGTACTGGAGTTATTTTGATCTGATTTTCGCGATTCGAATAAAGGTTAGTTTTCTGATTTTCTTTTTTTAACTGTTTTTAAGCTTTTGTTGTTGTTTATTTGATTAAGTAAATGTTATTTTCTTGTAATATGTAATTAAGTCTTAGCTCAGTTCCAGCTGATTTTTTTTTTTTTTTTACTTATATATATTTTCTTATCTGAACTGGGTTTTGTTTTGTTTTTCCGTTTATTTTTATCGCTCTTTAATTTCACGTCCTTTTTGGTTTCATTTTATGTACCGATCATTTTTCTTTTACTGTTTTTTAAAATATCGTTAGTGAAGTTGCGCGATTTTTTCACTAAAACCCTAATTTTTCAGTTGGTGGAGTCAATGCATAAGATTAATATCGTTGACTTAATTTTCGTGATTGAAATTAAATTTGAAGAAGATAATGTACATTTAATTTCAGTGTTGTTGACAAAAATCCAGATTTGGATTTTGTTTCCCCTAAAGAAAACCCTAAAATTTGCTTTAGTTCTTTTTGTGACTTGTTTCTCTCTACTTTAAACGCGTTTCGATTGTAACGCTGTGTGAACGCGTCTAAAAACATCGATTCGATGCTGTTTTATTGTATTTGTTTGTAATTGTTAACTAGGGTTTCTATACATGCGCCGCCACATGTTAGTGTCGTTTGCGCTAAGCTATTGTGTCTCTTTTCGTCGTTTGAACATACATTGTAACTAATTGTCCTAATTCGCGACTAATTCTATGTATATATTCATTACAACTTCATTTGTTTTTTTTTATATCGCATGTGGTTTTATTTTTTGCTATTATTGGTTGAACTATCGGTTAGGGAGTTGAGGCGTATGGCGTATATTGATTTCGTTAATTCAATTGATTTAGGTTATTTTTTGAAATGGAGAAGAGTATCGTTGTTGTGGAAGAAAGTCGTAGGAGAAATGATTGTCAGGCTTCTGCATCAAAGTGTTCGGGATCGCTAGTTCAAATTAACTCAATAGCTATAGACATTAATTGTGCTATGGAAGAGATTGTGCCACAAGAACACGAGCATTTTTCCATACGGTAAGCATTTCTTTGCTAGACTCAATAGTTATTGCATCATTTGTTAATTGATTTCTTTCTTCATTGGCTTCGAGTGATACTTTGTGTGCTTTAGTTTGAATCCTTTCTACATGAATGTGTTTCAATTTTCCGGTCGATTCTAAATTTGATACGTCCCATATATGTGTGTGTGTATATATATATATATATATATATGAGATATGAGCCTGGTGGATTGATATTCTTATTGATTTTATGCTTGCTGACTTTCAATCTCAATTTCTTGGGTCAGAAGCATATATTAATAAAGTAATAGTATATACTTGTGAGAGCTATCGCTCGTAAAAAATAATCAAAGTAAGACCGTTCAATTTGTGGATGCAGTGGATTTGTCGCTGAAATGAGAAAAAAAGATAGGAAGATGTGTTTGCCGTTTGCTTCCAAAGATGGTAGCGATAATGATGATGATAAGGATCTACCTCCATTATCCGTTCCCAAATTCCGATGGTGGCAGTGTCCAAACTGTGTTCCAGACATTGCCGATGAGAGGAGTACACTCGAATGCTACTTACAGACAGAAGTGATGCAGCTGGTACAAGTTCCTATCAGAATGTCGGTGGAGAAAAAGTAGGCTTGCTCACATATAACGTACAAAATATAGGTACATTGCTGGAATTAGGGGTATAATTGTCATTACGGGTGTAGTGGTTGTGCGTAACACAGTATCATTTTTATATTTCTCGTGTATTTTTCTCGAGTACTTTTGCAGGTGATCATGAGAATGGGCCAAGAGACGGTAGACATGGGGATTATAGTTATCCAAGTAATAAAACGACAAGTTCTAACCCACGGTGCTTTAGTGAAGGACATAAAGCTACTACTACATGTAGGTTTTTGTTACATTGGAAAAATCGGGATTAAGGACTTTATTTTTGCATTGTTAGACATTGTTTTGTCAGCCAGCTTTACCGTAGCTCAATATCTGTGCAGGCAGTAAAGAGAAAACAAATTCATGTACTCATATAACCGAAGCTAATCCGTCCAGATTAGAGAGACACGTAATAATAACAGTGCAGGTAATTTGACTGAAATTGTGAATTTCTTTTGACTTTAAAGAGTTGTTGTAACGTTAAACGATTTTTTTGACTTTTCGCAGATGCTTCTGATATGGTGGTACGTGCAGTAGAGAACCCTTATACCGAATTGACGAGCCAGAAAAACGCATCATCGGGAAGCGATGATATTGCTTTTTGTGCATTACCACATAAAAGAAAACCAAAATTGCGGTCTCTGGCAGATATAATGGAAGAAGAAAAGAATTTATCGAGCGAGCATCCTAGAATGAGATCTTCATCATCCAGCGGAATGCCGATTACGTCTACTGAGATGGAAGTTGATTTAGATCCTCAGTCTCAGTTAAACGTCTCTGTTGACATTCCAAAAGGTACTCAAGTCCTCAACGGAAACGAAGATTGCTGTCGAAGAAGACAGAGGACCTCTGGAGATAACTTCTTCGATTGGTACGGCTAAAAGATTAAAAACTCTACTCCAGATACAGAGAATACATTTAGGAGAGTCGAAATTTCCGATTCGAAACAGAAACAGAGAGGCTTAGTGCAAAAACTCAGCCGATCAAGCCTCGAAAACACAAAGCTCTTGATATCAATAGAAAAGCGAGGCAGACTCATATTGACTACAGAACCGCCACAATGAGAGAAATGCCGATGATAAATACCGTGCATTCGGAAAATTTACTGAAATACGGTGTTGGTGCGGAGACTAGTTTTGGTAATAGAGAAATGGGATCATATTTTAAGAGTTCTCTATCCGGACAACAAACGGATAGTATTTCTGATGTGTCCAAGAGTAAGAGACCTGAAGTTGAGGGTGATTATAGTCCTTTCATGCCTCCGAGCAAGAGCAGATTGGGAGATTGTAATATCCAAGAAAAAGTAGCGTTGGATCTTTCGCTTAACAGCTATATGGGTGCTGAAAGAAACTCGGGCAACCGAGTATCGCTCGGTCAGCATAGGGGCATTCCTGATTTGAACGAGTCGTTTACTGAAAAAACATCCGCGACGGAAGAGCAGCAGTTGCCAACTCTTCCTGAGAAGAGAAGTTTAACTCTCCATAAGAATTTGGTAAGCCAAAGTGTCTCGCTATTTATTTACGTATCTGTGGAATTCTATTGTACCTGATTGGTAAAATTGGTGTAAATTTTTATACAAAGGTGCCAAAAAAATCCATGGAACTGAATTCTTAGTTTGAAAAATATGCATCTGACAAAATTTTTATTTTAGCATTGGCTACTTAAATAGCTGTGCTGACACTTTGATAAGCAACTGTTATATTTGTGTTTTTTTTGGACAAATTATGGTGACTATGGCCATATCATTGCCTGATTATGAGAATTTGATTTAAAATAATATTGGTGTTAGAAACTACATATTGACTTAAAAGTTCCTCAAATTTGTTTTAAGTGATAATTACAAAAACACCCCTGAGGTTTGGGTTAATTACAAAAAAACCCCATCAGATTTCGTTTTATCTTAAATATAAGGGGGGTAACTGTAATATTTTTGTAAATGTCAGTTTTTTTTTTGAAATGTTGTCGAAAATCACCGGGAAAAATGTAAGACAGAATCCAACCTCAAGGTTTTTTTTTTTGTAATTCTCAAGGATCTCTAGTTTTTTTTTTTTTTTTTTTTGTAATTAGCCCAAACCTTAGGGGTGTTTTTGTAATTATCCCTTGTTTTAATTGAGTTGGGTTCAAGTCTTCTCCTCAATGTTCATCAACAGTTTTCATTTGTCGACTGCTGGTTGAGGTTCATCATTATGGTGCCAGTTTAATCTCTTGATCATTATGATGCTATTTAGCTTTCTTTGTTTTTCTCTCCTTTCCTATCAGCGTGACATAAAATTTTGAATTTCAATCTCATTGAAGTTGCTAATTTTCATGTCTTGTTGAGTTTCATGAGCGATATTTTCATGGTAATATGAACGAGGCACTTCTGGTACTATTTTCATGGTAATATTTTCATGTCTATATGACCTCAAAAGGGTAAAAAATGAAGTGGGAAAAAATGAGGTTTTGATAATGTGTAGCTAACTGGAATTTCTGTTAAATTGTTCCAGGATATGTCTGCCTCCTCCAGTAAAGAGACAACCCGAGAAGGCAAAAGAAAATTGGGTTTCTCCGAGCAGCAAGATGATAATCGTGCATTTGAACGTGGAGGAGCTTCAGACGATATCCCGATGGAGATAGTTGAGCTTTTAGCCAAGAATCAACGTGAAAGGGCACTCGATAATTCGAGGAAACATCTCGTGCCTAAGGGCATCAATAATTCTATTACAGGGTCTCCCTCTGTCTATGCAGAGACAATTCCTTTTCCTTACACCAACACAAGAAGTGGTCCGAGTGGTAAGAATATAGGTGTCGGCCAAGGAACAACCTTAAATTTCCCATCGAGCCAATTCAGATTCTACAGTCCATTGCCACCGAGCCAACAGAGGATAACCCACTGTTCGGGCCCAAATCCCATCTTGCCTGGGCCAAGACCAAGTGAAGGTTCAGATTTATTATGGCCTCCGAGGAGAAAAAACGTACCTTTTCATCGACCCATTCAGCCTAATGGCTTGGAGGATCAACGTTATAAGGGAAAGAATGTCAGTTATACAAAGGTTGATGGGAAAAAAGCTGTGAGTGATGAATCTTTGGTCAAAGATGGGAAAATTGGGACTAGCCGTAAGTCTGTGGGGTCTATAGATGCATATTCAAACGATACCATTCCAGCAATGCAATTGCTGTCTTTAATGGATCGAGGAATTGTATCGGGCACTTCGTTGAAAGTCGGCCCGAGTAGTTTTCTTGATAAACCGTTTTCTCCATGCAACCATCACCCGAGGTTAAATAGAAATGAAAACCAAAACGATCCGTTTGTTGGCTCTTCATTTTTCGGGCAAAGTAGCCACACCAAGGACTTTCCTACATTGCTCAACGGGGTTCGATATTCCGGTGAAAGCTCGAAGAAATCTTATTCACAAGGTAAACATTGTTCTCTATTATTTTCCTGTTATCTTTAGGGATAATTACAAAAATCCCCTGAGGTTCGGGCTATTTTAAAAAAAAAAATAGAGGTTTTTGAAAATTGCCAAAAAAAAAAAAACCTGAGGGGGTTTCTCATAATTTCAAAACATCTCTGGGTTTTTTTGTAATTATCCCAAACCTCAGGGGGTCTTTTGTAATTATCCCTTATCTTTATTTACATGTATTCTGAAGATGATGCTCTTTTTAGTAGGTCAAATGCCTACACAGAAGGGAAACTCTAAAGCCATCCACTTGGCGGGCCCCAGTAATCTTGCGATTCAGCCGCCAAGAAGTGATCCGACGCTGGAGATTTGCACGCTCAACCGAAACCCTGCTGACTTCAGCATCCCCGACGCGAGAAATGAGTTTACCATAAGTGCTAAGGATTTGAAACCTCGGAAGAGACGTTCTTTGAAGGAAAGATCTCGCCCTGTGGACATGGAGGGCCAGAACAGACTAAGGGGAAAAAAGGACGCATCACGAAAAGAGAACTCAAGAAAATAGCCGATCGGGAGGATTCGTTCGAGCTTATGAACATTTAGTTGTCTTACCTGTTTTTTTTGAGATTTGAGGTTTCATGCTTTAAGACAGAGTTTGTCTTGTCCCTTTTTATGTGGGGGATTACTTTGTTGTATTTTTAGGTGATTTGTTTTCAGGATTTGTTAATATGTGTACACAAAAACTCAGGTCTTGTCTGGGACTTGCATATCCATAAGTTAAGCATTCATAACTTCATTACTGTTACAACAGTTGGAATATATATATATAATACATCACTTTTATGTATTTTAGTCTCTTATTAATTAGCAGATGGTTTGTTTTATTTAGCCTTGATGTTTATTTCCTGGATATCTCTGTCTGATTTTAATTACTTGGATAATGAAAGTGCTGCTGTCTGTGTGTATATTTGGTTTTAGTTCAGACAACTTATTTGATATATTTTTCTGCGAGGTTTCAGTGTAAATTTTCGAGTTTGAGTTTTACTTCAAAAGGGTGCTTGAAAGTTGCCGTGTTTTAAATACCGTCTTCTTGATTAAACTCATCAAGTCCACCGGTAAGCGAATTCAGGTTCAACCGCCTGTTTTTCAAAAAAGTAAATACATTTAGAATTATTATATAAAATATAAATGTAATTCATTAATACAAAAAGAAAAGTTGTATATATATAGTTAAAAGGAAAATATGTATATATTCGAGTTCAAATAATGACTATAAATATATCAATTATTAAGTTTATGAATTCTGTTTTTATAAAAAAAAAAAAAAATACAAAAGTAAAAAAAAAAAACCGGTTCAACCGATTTTTGGCTAGTAATGGCGGTTTGACCGGTATAACCGTAAAAATGGCTTTTAGGGCCTTACCATACCGGGTCGACCACCACCTGTATCGGGTATAACCGTTGAATCGGCTAATACGGTCCGGTATTTAAAACGCGTGTTTGAAACGTATATTTGTTTTTCTTTTTAATTTATTTTTAAAGTATTTTTCTAATATTTGTATTTAAATCTACTAAGTTACATTTAATTTAGTATAACTCTTAGTTTTCTTTCAGTTGAGGGGAAATAATATAATTCTATTATTGCTTTTTGTGTCTCATTATAATGTAGGTTAAAATTGATCTTTTTGAATTTATTTTAATAGTTTTAGTTAAATGAAAATCATGAATAATTTGATCATGCTTTGTCCTCTAAATTATTTCAAAATTACATGATATAATTGAGGGAATTGAGCCCCACTTTGAAAGTGGAAGCCTCTGCGATTAATGATTTTAGTATAGTTAGTTCTGTAGATCCGAGTTTTTATTTGTTTTTATATGAGTTTTTAGCTTTCGCCTGACTATGAGAACAACAATTTCGGTTCCTAATTGCCGCCACCAATATAAATTGCGGGATATGTACACATTGACCAGTATTATGGTAGAATTCTCCAGGTCTGATTTATTTTCCTAGAAAATGGTTTTTTTGGTTTTTGTAGTCAAGATGCTCGATGAAAGGCCTTACAGAGATATTTGCAGGTCGGCAAAAAACTGGTCTTATCAATAAGGAATCACAGTAAAAAATTCCTCGTTGGGTAGAACTTTATAAATAATCACAAAGATTCTTTTCTTCTAAGATTTAAAATTCTAAATATTTTATACACACAAAAGAAAAATTATAAATATTTTCTAGCTTGTACTCAATGGCTTTCTTACACCAATGGTCATCTTCTCCAATTGTCTAACTTGTTTTGTAGGGATGACAATTTGACCTATATTACGACCTTGACCCGTGTTGGGAGGGTTTGGTAACAGCTCTACCCCGTGAGTACCTGTCGCGCACTGCCTTCCATTTTTTTAATATATTTAATATTTGTTTTATATATATATTGTTTTAATATTATATCTAACTTAGATACATTGATAATGATTTATAAATAACATTTCATTAATAATACAAAATATAAGATACAAAAGTTTATTAATAATACAAAATACAAGATAAAAAAACTTATAGTAAATAAATTTTATTCTACATTAGTAGACCCGTTCCGCCCGTGAAGTGCAGGTTTAGGTCTTCAAGTACTTCTCCGGCCTCGCCCCATGGCCATCCATATTCTTTTGGTGTAAGTATTCTGAATTTTTTGAGATTATAGATATTACATAAACAAAATACTTATTCCCCAAATTTATACTTGAAAAGTGGTTAACTCTTGAATACAGGTGAATAATTTGTTACTTAGTCATTTATGCATTCGCTTGCGCATCATAATTTTTTATTCCAAACTGTATATTACCTTATATTTCAACTATAATTTTTATATGCTAAATGTATTGATGACATCATTAGTATACATTTGAGGTGTATTTAAAATATTTTGAATACTAAATGAAACAATATGGAATATGATTCAGACTGCTTCACTTGCACCATACATGTATACATGAACGTCATATAGTCAATTTTTTATTCCATATTGTATTTCACTTTATATTTTAATTCACCAAGTAAATATAATTACCACGTGAATAAGATGATGCAATATTGAAACATAGTAAAGAGTAGAAGATACAAACAATGTAAATATATGGCAATCCGATTCTCTTATTATACATGGACCAAAAAAAAAAAAAAAAAAAAATTCTGAGGTTTGGGCTAATTAATTACCAAACAATACTAGAAGTTTTTGAAAATTATAAAAATCCTTTTTAGATTTGATTTTGTTTTATATTTTTAGGAATAACTGTAATATCTCTATAAATGTTAGAAGAGTTTTTGAAATATTTTTGCTTATGAGTGACAAAGATGTGAGACGGAATCAAAAACCGTTTTTTGCATTTAAAAAAAAAACTTTGATTTTTTTTTTGGTAACTATCTATATTTTTATGATATTTCATATGGTGTATATTTCAATACAGCAGCATGTGAATGTTAAGTGACCAGCTTTTACATTATATAGAGAATACGAATATTGAATAAAACGCCATATATGATATATATGTATGTAATAAGATATTTGTGTGTAACTGAACCACTTGTAGAACGGCCAATAAAATTGCTCATAACTTTGCTAATTACTTCCTAAAAAAAAAAAAAAAACAGTTACCTAAGTTTGCTTTTTTCCCTGCATTGTCCTTTTGTTGGGGGAAATGGGGTTTTTCCATGTTGGTCGGAGGAAATTGTACATGCTCATATTTCTTAATAAAAGCTGCACTTTTTCTTCTTTAAAAAAAAAAAAAAGAATCTAATGACTATGTCCTGACAAAACATACAATTTTCACCAACTCATGATGACACTTTAGTATTCATTGCCTTGTCAGATCTAAATCCAAAATTAAATCCAAAACAAACTAACCAAATTACTCTCGAAAATGAACTAAGTTAATCGATACTCAATTTGAGACCGATCGTTAAAAACTCGTTTAAGTTCGGTTTATTAACATAACGAATCAAACTTGAACACATTTATCCGTTCAATAAGTTGTAAAGCTCTTCTTGAGCTCGCCTCAATTAATAAAAAAAGAAAAAAATATCAAGTTATTCGAAATTTCGATTAGGTGTTCACTTTCGATCAAAGCTCGTTCTAGCTTGATTCGATTAATAATCAAACCAAACTCAAACACATTTTTTGAAGCTCAATTAAAATTCAAACAAATTTGAACGATCTATTTTCAAATTTCACTCACTTCGTTTACACCCCTATCTATAACAACAAAAAAAATTCCAAATCTTAGCATCCAATCCAAGTTATCCATTCTTTTAACTTCCCTTCAAAGCACAATCAACCCTCTTACATCACCCCCCTTAAACAAGAACAAAATGAATCCAAAAAAAAATCCCTATTACCCAAATTCACAAAAAAAAAAAAAAAATCTCAAATGGCAACCAATCAGAAAATTCCATTCAATAAAATCATAATTTTCATATTTGGTTTAATAGGCCTCACGCGGTCCATGCCGCCACCAAACCCTATCCAATGTAACCAAATCGGCTGCACTCTCCGCAACTCGTACGGCGTCTGGGGTGACCGGAAAGACTGCCACGTGTCCGCCGCCGTCTACCCCGCCACCGAGGACGACCTCCGATCCGCCGTCGCCGACGCGAATAAAAACCATTTCAGAGTAAAAGTCGTCTCCAGATTCTCACACACCATTCCCAAATTCGCGTGCCCTACGTCCCCAATCGGGCGGAACGGGAGTACAATCCTGATAAGCACGGAGAGGTACAACACGAGCATCGATGTCGACGTGGCGAATCGGGCGGTCACGGCGGATGCGGGCGTCGGGCTTCGGGCCTTGATCGATCGGGTCGAGGAGGAGGGGCTGAGCCTCGCGGCGGCGCCGTACTGGGAGGGCGTTAGCGTCGGAGGGGTGATTAGCACCGCCGCGCACGGCAGCTCGTGGTGGGGGAAAGGCGGCGCTGTTCACGATCACGTGATTGGGGTTCGATTGATTGTTGCTGGTAAAGAATCGGAAGGTTTTGCGAAGGTTTTGGATTTGAAAAGCGGTGACGCGCTTTTTAATGCCGCTAGAGTGTCCCTTGGAATGCTGGGAGTCATTTCTAAGGTCAGTGCACTCACACACACACACGTGTGTGTGTGTGTGTTTTGAGAATTCCGGTTTTTTAATTTCATTAATTTCCATAGAAATTGGTGGTTAATTTGTTTGTTACCTTAATTATTTGAATTGGAGGGAAACTTAAGTAGTTAGAATATTCTTGAAAATTAGTCCGGGTATTACTTTTCAGTGAAAGGATCCAAATTCGAGTCTCTGCAATGATAGGGTCGGATTTTTTTAACGTGGGTAAAAAAGAATAATATTCAGCTTGAAAACTTTGGTGGTTTTAGGACAATTTGTTTTAGTATATATTATCCATTTGGGGATCAAATTTTCTATTATACTTTTCTATTTCACTTTGTTATAAAATAAATGCGTGTTGTTGATTATTTCAGTATATGAACACCTATTATTCATTCAAATAGTGGAATACAAGGTGAAATAGAAAATCTGAATCCATTCTTGTTGCCATTAATATTGTTATAAAAAGAACATTCTAAATAGATTGGCCAACTCTTGTTTGTGAACGTCATAATTTTAGAATGGTAATTATTAGGGGTGACAATTTGTGTCATCATGTCGTGTTTGTGTTGCACTACCGTGTTTTTGTGTTATTTATCTCATTTGATCGATCACAACTATAACAATAATTATATTGTAAATTTAATTAAATTTATCATTTCATGTTTTTGTGTTTTGCCTTATCGTGTCTCTATAGTTTTTAGTCGGTTCTTGTTGTATCGTGCTATTATGTCGTATCACCCATTGTCACCCCAAATAATTATATATGATTATGAAACTAAAAGCCAACACACTTGTCCATGAAAGGAGATAATTTACTATACAATATGAGAGAGAAATTAAGTTTACACAGGTGAAAAATGAATATTCATTGAAAACCCTAATTTAAGAATATATACAACTCAATTTGAATCTAAATAATACTACGAAAACCTTTTCAAAATGATAATTATTACAGGTGACATTCTCGTTGGAACCTGGATTCAAGAGAAGCATTACGTTCAACTTCACAAATGACGATGGTATTGAGGATGAATTCATGGATCATGCAAGAAAACACGAGTTTGGTGATATTCAATGGTACCCATCAAAACATACAGCAGTATACAGATACGATGATCGACTTCCTTTGAACACTTCTGGAGATGGGGTCAATGATTTTCTCGGATTTCAATCAAATTTTGCAATCATAGCCAAATCAGTTCGAGCTTCAGGTATGTTAATTTAAATCATTAAATGTTATTACCTCTTTCATTCGAACTATAGGTTCATTATTTATTTCATGTCTAGATTTCTCGTATATATGTAGTAGTTTTTAGCAAGCATGGTACGTAAAAATAGAAATAAACGTCTCCAAATTAATTGGTTAGGTCTGATTAGGGTCGTAAACGAATCGATTAGAAATGGATGATTGATTGTTTAATGTTGTTTTGAGTTTCAAAAATTACTTTTGAATTTGTTTCTGATTATTAACTTAATGGAGCTTTTATTGAGCAGGATATGAATCGAAATTCGAGTAAATTAATATTTTTACACATATTATAATTTATTATTTTTCACTAATCAAGTTGAACTCGAGCTGGTCTTCACATTTTATGAGATGAAAAAAATTGTGTTCAAATTTGATTTGTTATATTATTGAACCAATTCAAACCAAATATAACGATATAATTTGAGGCAAATATCAATACTCGTTTTTAGCCCTAAATTTGATCAACGAAAATACGAACTTATGATTTTTGGATCTAGCCAAAGTTGATTACATATAAGGTATCCAAAGTAGATTTTTTTTTCTTTATACTCTATACTAATGCATTGATTTATGTCTCTATCAAATTACTGTAGATATATAGGCAAAAATATTTTTTCAGTCCACTAAGTGGACGATTTCAGACATATGGTCCACTTTCATATGTTTATTTAAAATTAGTCCACTAATTACTAAACAAAAATCGGGCATTTAGTCCATTCACCTACTATTGAGGTAATTTTAACCTGAATCTTACGTGTTTTTTTTTTTTTTTTTTGTTTTCCTTCAGGCTTATAAATTGTACGTTTTTGTTGATAGGGCATCCTATGTGACTTTATACTAATGCATTGATTGAAGTACTTCGTACTTTTCAAAAGTGGATATTTGACTATCAACTATCATCCAATTACCCAATAAACAATACAAATACTATAGCAAAATGTACTTAACCTATCCCAAATTTTGCCCTATTTCCGGTCAGTTTTTCAAATTCCGGCCAAAATAGGATGCAATTCGAGCGACTCTAATACTTACAAGACTAAATCAAAATTATGGATCTGAACAGAACCAATTTTGTCACTCCTCCGGTACAAATTTTGCAATTTTCCTAGTTTTTAAACATAGGAACTAGATGTGTCAATCTCTAACACGACACGACAATACAACATGAACTTGACCTGAAGTTATTAAGAGAAACTCGGACATGAACACGAGAAATCCGAACCCGAATACGACTTACACGAGTCTGACACGAATTTATCAATTTGTCTAAAAACACAATATCTTGAATTTTATTTAAATTTCTATATATTTTAAACATTCCCCGAAATTGACCCCTAAAGCTAAACATGACCACGACTCGATGACCCAAATTGTCACCTCTAATCAGTGTTCTAAAAAGTGCTAGGTGCTACTCGGGCGGCAGACTGGAGCCTAGCGCCTAGGCGGAGTTTGGGCGGGGTTAGGCGGGACCTGGACGGAGTTAGGCGGGGCCTAATCGGAAAAATAACCAAGGCAGACAAGGGGGGCCTAGCACCTAGGCGGAGACTAATCGGGGCTAGGCGGGGTCTTTTAGAATAGTGCCTCTAATAGGAACTATGTAGTGAAAAACTAAAGTACGTAGATGTTAATTTTTCAATGCAGAAAAAGCTGCCGAGAGTACAAGAAACGTGTTTGCAAAATGCGCTATGGCGTCCTCATTTCTCGCGTACAAGAAACTAACAGCCAACGGTTTAAAGAACAACAAATTAATCTTCACCGGTTATCCAGTAATCGGTCACCAAGGCAAAATGCAAACCTCCGGTTCATGCCTATACTCACCCGAAACAAACAAAGACACCACATGCCCTTGGGATCCAAGAATCAACGGTCTATTTTTCTTCGAATCGACGGCCATATTTCCATCGACAAAATTCCCCGATTTCATCCGAGACGTTAAAAAACTACGCGACATAATAAAACCCGAAAACTTATGTGGAGTCGACGTTTACAACGGTTTCTTGATTCGTTTCGTTAAAAAATCCGAGGCTTTCCTAGGACAATCCGAAGACTCAGTCGTCGTCGATTTTAACTATTATCGGGCGAGAGAATCTCTAACGCCGAGGTTGAATCAGGATGTATGGGAAGAGATTGAGCAAATGGCGTTTTTTAAGTATGGGGCTAAGCCTCATTGGGGTAAGAATAGGAAAGTCGCGTTTCTTGGTGTTGGGAAGAAGTATGTGGATTTTGGGAAGTTTGTTGGAGCTAAAAGCGTGCTTGATCCTGAAAGCGTGTTTTCGAGTGAGTGGTCTGATGAGATATTGTTTGGGAGAAAGGGGGGTGTGAAAGAAGATGGGTGTGGTTTGGAAGGGGAATGTGTTTGTTCGGAAGATAGGCATTGTAGCCCTGGGAATGGTTATTTTTGCCGTGAAGGTCGTGTTTATGGTGAAGCACGGGTTTGCAGATATTCTTCTTCTTCTTTAAGCTAATTGTGTATATATGGGTATATAAAATAGGTGGATGTTTTTGTGGTTGTGTAAGATTAATAGTGTGCAAAATTTGTTCCACTTTTTTTTTGTTGTGTAAGGGTTTGGATGGTTTTTGGGTAAAAATATGTAATTACAAGAAAATAAAAATAAAATGAAATATTAGTGTGATAAGATATTAAGTATAGATGTGTAATATGAAATAATTATATAAATAAATGTTAAATAATTTATAATAGTAAGATAGTGTTTGAAATCCCAAGATTGAAATTAGTAATACATGTGTAATGATAAAGTTCGTATCAAATTATACATTCATATGTTTTAGGCACAAACCACCTAAAATGATCATATATATGTCTTGTCAATCCTCTTAACTTGTCAATATAACATTTACTAATTACTACTTGAATTAAATTTGACTTTAATGTTTAGACGAAATTTTCCGTAACTAATAACAATAGGCCGGCTTTAGCATGTTTCAAATATTTGTACCTTAATTTTGGTTTTAGGTTCATTATGAATTAGAAAAAAAAAAGTTAAATTATATTTTTAGATAAAGCAATTCGTAACTTAAGTAATTCAAATCTAGCATAATTGTTTTTTTGATTATTTGAATTTAATGTAAAATATGGCCATCAATTTTTAAACTCTTTTAGATAAATTTGAATACATATATTGTAATGTGTTTTTTAAAGTATTGATAATTTATATTTCCAATATAGTTATAATTACATATCAATATACATACTAGTAACTAGTATATTTGTCAATAGCAATAATTTCAATACTAGTCCTTATCATTATTAAGTTTCATTTATCCTTCATTTTGGAAAAATAATAAGTATTATAATATAAAAGATATCGATGTATTGTTGACAAATTTTACCTTGTTAATCATTTTATTTGTGGTGTAACCCGATCCATTATGTGTGCGCTGATAAAAGACTAAACTGGTACTTAAGTAATTATCTTTTAACTTTAAACATTTTTATTTCATCAGGTTGGAGTTCTTTAGCAAATACATTGACGAATTACTAAATTTAAATTATATTTCCCACAAAAATTATTTGTTTACAGTTCAAATAAATGATTATAACAAGTACAGGCATGCTGCATGCGGTAGTGGTTAATAACCCCACTACAAGTGAATATGTTTCTCACAAAATATCGACCTATAAATATTAATATGCAAAAAATATCATACGAAAAAAGATATAAGGAAAAGTATTAATTTATTATTTTCCTTATGTCAAGAAAATATTAATTAAATAAACTTTTAAGAATTTAATATAACAATAATTCAATGAGGCAGAAAAGAAACAAA
The DNA here is from genome assembly GCA_016081115.2 of Rehmannia glutinosa. Lineage (NCBI taxonomy): Eukaryota > Viridiplantae > Streptophyta > Magnoliopsida > Lamiales > Orobanchaceae > Rehmannia > Rehmannia glutinosa. The sequence continues at coordinate 174,802 of JABTTQ020001619.1, read as the reverse complement.
ATAAATCCACATGCGTTCATAGTTATTGTTTCAGATCCACACAGTCAATTATTTCATCTTACAACTTTGACTCAAATAAAATAATCACGACCGTTCATTTCCCTTCTTCAGTCATTTCCACCCGTCCATTCTCCTGCAGAATCTTCAGTAACTGGGCCCCTTTTCGTCTCCCTCTCGCACTACAATCCCCTTGCAGAGCCAACATAACCGCACGCGCCACCTCCTCCGCCGGCGCCACCGCCACCCCTTCCTCCAAACCACCGTAGATCACCGCCAACACGCTCATCGCGTGCTCTTTCCCCCTCCCCTCCATCCTCCCCATAACCTGCACCATCATCGGCACCGCCAGCGCGTGGGCCCTCACCTCCGCCGCGCCTTCCGCCGTCGTGCATAAAAGCTCCAACGCCGCCAACGACCTCTCCGCCACGGCGATCTCCGCGTCCGTGAGCGCCTCCACCACCGCCGTCACCGCGCCGGCCTCCACAGCCGCGCGTCGATTCCCCTCCAGCAGACAAAGCGCCAACAAAACCTTACTCGCGGCCTTACGCGCCACCCCCTCCCTCAAGCACGCCACCACACCTGCCACCACCGCGGCGGGGCAAGCAGTGCCATCCACGGCGGAGTGCGGGTTCGGGACGAGGGACCGCTCCAGCAAGTGGACCGCCCCGACTCGACCCGCGCCCGACCCGGAACTGAATTGGAGCTCCGCCACGTGGAAAACCTCCTCCATGCCGGCGTTGGTCAGCGGCGGAGCCGCCGCAGTATCCGATTTCGGGTCGGGTTCGGGCTGTGAATAAGAGTGGTGGGATATGGGCGAGCTGGAGAGTGGAAACCTCCACTGTGTGAAACTCTGTGAGGTGTTTGAAGAAGACGAGGATGACGACTCCGGGTGGGACGGCGGCGGCGGATTTGTTGGGAGCGGCGGCGGAGTGGAGCTGGTGGGGCTGAGAACAGTCTGCGTGCATTGGCGAAAAAACCCACAGGAAAACAGGGGACTGCGTGGGGTGGTTTTAAGCTTTGATTGATCGGTTTTCATGGCGGAAATTTGCAGAACCACGGCGGCCGGAGAGCACCAACTCCGGCGAAGTTTATTTATATCACAATGGATGGGTACTGTGTGTGTGTGAGAGAGAGAGAGAAAAGAGAGTTGCAGAGTATGAGTTGGATTTTTCATATGATTCTTTGGGGTATTTCTGAGTCTTTCTTTTGCATGTACAGGAGTAGACTGGTAAATTGTGTTATCGTGTCGTGTTCGTATCACTTAATCGTATTTTCGTATTTTTTATTTTATTTGATCTTTAATCTAACAATAATTGTTATTTTAAATTAATTTTCAATTTCGTGTTCGTATCATGTTATCATATCGTGTTATATTATATTTGTAATCATATCGTGTTGTGCGATCGTATCGTGTCACCAACGACACGCCTATACAGTAGTACTGTAATGGCAGAAATCAGGAGAGGTGGGGACTTGTTCACTGACAAGAAATTGATGGTGCTTGCTGGGCCATAGGCCCAGTAAAGAATCTACTAATTTGGGTGATACTTTTGGGCTCCAGTACTGGGCCAACCCGTTTTAATCTATTTATGTCTTGGGCCGGTTTGATAACGGTAATAATGGACAAGATAGCCCATTTGTGTTTTGATATGAATCACGAGGTGGGCCGGGGAATTCAGAAGAATATGGGGTGACACTGTGTGAATTAAGATATAGAGGGTAAAGTTGACAATGAAGGAGTAGTTGTTCGGCAATATGAGATTTGCTCTGGCATTATCTGCACCAAAATTGGTTGATGGTTAGTTATATAAAAACCCTAAATTCCCATTTTACCCTTAAAATAACAAGAAAATGAGCTAATAGGAGAAGATCCGACTCGTTTGATGCGGGCGTGACTCGGTTAGACCCGGACCACCAGATCCGACAACATTGCCACATTACTACACTCTAAATATATACCACAATTGTCCACGTGCTAAGGAAAACCTCTAAAAATACACTACCACTACTTCTCTAATATAAGCATCAAAGAGTTATAACTTGAGTAGGCCGTCCAGACGGATGAGATCTTTACAGAACGATGTTTTATCTCATATTTCATCACACGAATAATTGTCACATGTATATATATTCCAGAAACCTAACAATTGGCATGCTCCATTATTTTAATACTTTTTGCTTACCATTTTCCCTTCAGCCAGACATACCCCTTTTGTTTTGAACAGACAATTATTAAATTACAGATTTGCTGCTCATTTTTTTTCCCATCTGCTTTAAGATGGTTAAAAAAAGGGATTTTTCCACAAGGTTGTGAGTGGTCGAAGAATGCGAAACACAATTGAGGGGATTAAAAATGAGGATAGTGTTTGGCTAGAGGACTAGACTGATGTCGAAAGGGAATTTGCAGATTATTTCAAAACCATTTTCAAGGTTGAATCTCAATTGGATATGAATACAGTTCTGAACGTTGTGGACCTAAAACCAACAGATGAAAGGAATGAGTTACTAATTCGCCCTTTCGACGCCGAGAAGGTAATATTTGCTCTATCTCAAATGCACCCAATGAAATATCCGGGTCTTGACGGTATGCTTGCCTTTTTTTATCAAAAATTGTGGCCTTCTTATTAAATTTGATATCATCCCTACTGTTCTTAGGATTTTAAATAATGGTGAAAGCCCCAAGCCTATTAATGATACCTTTATTGTTCTCATCCCGAAAAAGAAAAGAGCGGAAAAAGTGATAGATTATAGGCCCATTAGCCTTTATAATGTAATTTTTAAACTAGTTACAAAAATAATTGCTAATAGACTAAAAATTGTACTGTCTGATCTTATTTTTCACACTCAGTCTGCCGACTTATTACTGATAAAGCTTTGCATTTGAAATTTCCCACCATATGAAAAATAATCCGGCTAAAAAATGTGGTTCATTTGCTTTTAAACTTGATATGTCTAATGCCTATGATCGTGTGGAATGGTCTTTTCTACGTTCGGTGATACATATAATTGGTATTCATGATTCTTTTGTCTCCCTCATTATGAATTGCATTACGTCTGTTTCTTTCTCGATTCTCCTCAATGGTCGGCCAGGGGAACCTTTTTCCCCATCCCGCGGGCTACGCTAGGGGGATCCGCTATCACCATATTTATTCTTTTTTTGTGCAGAGGCTTTTTCTTCTTTTATTAGGAAAGTCGAGGTAGCCCATAATTTGCATGGTGTTCGAGTTAGTAGACAAAGCTATGGAAATATCCCATCTCTTTTTTACCGATGATAGTATCATCTTTGGAAGGGAAATTAGAGGGAAATAAGCATGACCAAGTAGATCATTGCAGCCTATGAGAGGGCATCGGGCTAGCAGAGTAATCATGAAAAATCAGAAATTTTCTTTAGCAAAGGAATTAAAGCGGGCCAACAGAGCAACTAACCAACATGCTCGAAGTTTCATTGGTCGATAAACATGCAGTTTATCTTGGTGATCCAGCGGTTGTGGGTAGATCACAGAAGGAAATCTTTACGCTCATTGTAGATCGGGTGTGGAAAAAATTAAAGAATTGGAAGAGTCGATCACTTTCAACAGCCAAAAAAATGGTTCTCATTAAATCTGTGGTCCAATCGATCCCCACTTATTTAATGAGTGTTTTTGTTTTTCCTATCGCCGTGTGTAATCAGATTAATTTAATTATAAGTAATTTTTGGTTGGGACAGAAAAGAGACGAAAGAGGATCCATTGGCAGGCGTGGAATATTTTGTGTTAGTCTAAAGAGGAGAGAGGGCTGGGGATTTTGGGATAGAAAATGTTTCAATGAAGCAATAATTGCTAAACAGGGGTGGCGACATACTCACAATGAGAGCTCCCTTATATCCAAAAATCTCAAAGCTAAATACTTCCCGCAAAGTTCGTTCCTTACAGCTACACTTGACTATAATCAATCATATACTTGGAGAAGCATTATAGAGAGAAGGAAAGTTATTTGGAGAGGTATGCGATGGCGTATCGATGATAGACAATGTGTTCGAGCATGGTCTGATTCTTGGCTAGTTGATAACCCCAATTTTAGACCCTTGACGCCACGAACTGAATATGAGGCTGATCTTTACGTGAGTGAGCTTATGAATGTGAATAGAGGTGCATGGGATAAGGATAAGGTTAGGGAGATTTTTAACAGTGAGGATTCGAAGGCTATTCTTGATATGCCAATAAGATATCTTTGACAGTTGGATCAGTTGGTTTGGTATTATACAAATGATGGAAAATAAGTGGTTAAGTCGGGCTATAAATTGGCAAAAATGGTTGCGGAATGCACAATGGGCTCTTCGTCGTCTTTGGGTTAGAACAAAAAATTGTGGAAATGGATTTGGAGTCTCTCTATACCACCTAAAATTCAATTATTCCTTTGGAAATGTATTCGTGGAATTTTACCAACACGCGCAGCTTTGGAAAATAGAGGGTTAAGGTTTGTTCGATTTGTCACCGATATGGTACATTCATAGAGACAGCGGAACACATTCTACGAGACTATGATTGGACGAAATTTTTATGGTTTGCATCTCTGATCCGACTTTGAATTTCGACATGTATGGAATGATGGAGTGTGGTAGAATGGCATCACGCATATGATGGAGTGTGGTAGAATGGCTCTTTTCTCTATGTTACTTTGAACCATTTGGGATGTTCGGAATAAGCTAATCTTTATTAACAAAATTGTGGATCACTCTCGTTGCTTTTTATTTTCTGTTTCCAGACTTGAGGAACATGCACGGGCATGTGAAAATGGAACCAATAGGACGACTCAAAGATGGGCTGAAATTTGGGAAGCTCCTCCTATGGACTTTGTAAAAATAAATTCGGATGCATATGGAAGATGACGGCACAAGACTGGGGATTATCATTCGAAACCATAGAGGAGAAGTGATAAAAACAATGGTGAAATTGACTGACCCGGTCGGATTGGTGGAAATAGCGGAGGCTCTTGCGTGTAGGGAAGGCCTAAAGCTTGCTTGAGAGTTGAAACCAAAGAAAAGTGTATGTGGAGACCACCAACATTACCCTTTACTACGAGTAATGCGGCGTTGCATGGAGGATCTATGTATATATTCGTTACAACTTCATTCGTTTTTTTTTATATCGCATGTGGTTTTAATTTTTGCTATTATTGGTTGAACTATCGGTTAGGGAGTTGAGGCGTATGGCGTATATTGATTTCGTTAATTCAATTGATTTTAGGTTAATTTTTGAAATGGAGAAGAGTATCGTTGTTGTGGAAGAAAGTCGTAGGAGAAATGATTGTCAGGCTTCGCATCAAAGTGTTCGGGATCGCTAGTTCAAATTAACTCAATAGCTATAGACATTAATTGTGCTATGGAAGAGATTGTGCCACAAGAACACGAGCATTTTTCCATACGGTAAGCATTTCTTTGCTAGACTCAATAGTTATTGCATCATTTGTTAATAGATTTCTTTCTTCATTGGCTTCGAGTGATACTTTGTGTGCTTTAGTTTGAATCCTTTCTACATGAATGTGTTTCAATTTTCCGGTCGATTCTAAATTTGACACGTCCCATATATGTGTGTGTGTGTATATATATATATATATATATATATATATATATCAATGAGATATGAGCCTGGTGGATTGATATTCTTATTGATTTTATGCTTGCTGACTTTCAATCTCAATTTCTTGGGTCAGAAGCATATATTAATAAAGTAATAGTATATACTTGTGAGAGCTATCGCTCGTAAAAAATAATCAAAGTAAGACCGTTCAATTTGTGGATGCAGTGGATTTGTCGCTGAAATGAGAAAAAAAGATAGGAAGATGTGTTTGCCGTTTGCTTCCAAAGATGGTAGCGATAATGATGATGATAAGGATCTACCTCCATTATCCGTTCCCAAATTCCGATGGTGGCAGTGTCCAAACTGTGTTCCAGACATTGCCGATGAGAGGAGTACACTCGGAATGCTACTTACAGACAGAAGTGATGCAGCTGGTACAAGTTCCTATCAGAATGTCGGTGGAGAAAAAGTAGGCTTGCTCACATATAACGTACAAAATATAGGTACATTGCTGGAATTAGGGGTATAATTGTCATTACGGGTGTAGTGGTTGTGCGTAACACAGTATCATTTTTATATTTCTCGTGTATTTTTCTCGAGTACTTTTGCAGGTGATCATGAGAATGGGCCAAGAGACGGTAGACATGGGGATTATAGTTATCCAAGTAATAAAACGACAAGTTCTAACCCACGGTGCTTTAGTGAAGGACATAAAGCTACTACTACATGTAGGTTTTTGTTACATTGGAAAAATCGGGATTAAGGACTTTATTTTTGCATTGTTAGCCATTGTTTTGTCAGCCAGCTTTACCGTAGCTCAATATCTGTGCAGGCAGTAAAGAGAAAACAAATTCATGTACTCATATAACCGAAGCTAATCCCGTCCAGATTAGAGAGACACGTAATAATAACAGTGCAGGTAATTTGACCGAAATTGTGAATTTCTTTTGAATTTAAAGAGTTGTTGTAACGTTAAACGATTTTTTTGACTTTTCGCAGATGCTTCTGATATGGTGGTACGTGCAGTAGAGAACCCTTATACCGGAATTGACGAGCCAGAAAACGCATCATCGGGAAGCGATGATATTGCTTTTTGTGCATTACCACATAAAAGAAAACCAAAATTGCGGTCTCTGGCAGATATAATGGAAGAAGAAAAGAATTTATCGAGCGAGCATCCTAGAATGAGATCTTCATCATCCAGCGGAATGCCGATTACGTCTACTGAGATGGAAGTTGATTTAGATCCTCAGTCTCAGTTAAACGTCTCTGTTGACATTCCAAAAGGTACTCGAAGTCCTCAACGGAAACGAAAGATTGCTGTCGAAGAAGACAGAGGACCTCTGGAGATAACTTCTTCGATTGGTACGGCTAAAAGATTAAAAAACTCTACTCCAGATACAGAGAATACATTTAGGAGAGTCGAAATTTCCGATTCGGAAACAGAAACAGAGAGGCTTAGTGCAAAAACTCAGCCGATCAAGCCTCGAAAACACAAAGCTCTTGATATCAATAGAAAAGCGAGGCAGACTCATATTGACTACAGAACCGCCACAATGAGAGAAATGCCGATGTTAAATACCGTGCATTCGGAAAATTTACTGAAATACGGTGTTGGTGCGGAGACTAGTTTTGGTAATAGAGAAATGGGATCATATTTTAAGAGTTCTCTATCCGGACAACAAACGGATAGTATTTCTGATGTGTCCAAGAGTAAGAGACCTGAAGTTGAGGGTGATTATAGTCCTTTCATGCCTCCGAGCAAGAGCAGATTGGGAGATTGTAATATCCAAGAAAAAGTAGCGTTGGATCTTTCGCTTAACAGCTATATGGGTGCTGAAAGAAACTCGGGCAACCGAGTATCGCTCGGTCAGCATAGGGGCATTCCTGATTTGAACGAGTCGTTTACTGAAAAAACATCCGCGACGGAAGAGCAGCAGTTGCCAACTCTTCCTGAGAAGAGAAGTTTAACTCTCCATAAGAATTTGGTAAGCCAAAGTGTCTCGCTATTTATTTACGTATCTGTGGAATTCTATTGTACTTGATTGGTAAAATTGGTGTAAATTTTTATACAAAGGTGCCAAAAAAATCCCCATGGAACTAAATTCTTAGTTTGAAAAATATGCATCTGATAAAATTTTTATTTTAGCATTGGCTACTTAAATAGCTGTGCTGACACTTTGATAAGCAACTGTTATATTTGTGTTTTTTTTGGACAAATTATGGTGACTATGGCCATATCATTGCCTGATTATGAGAATTTGATTTAAAATAATATTGGTGTTAGAAACTACATATTGACTTAAAAGTTCCTCAAATTTGTTTTAAGTGATAATTACAAAAACACCCCTGAGGTTTGGGTTAATTACAAAAAAACCCCATCAGATTTCGTTTTATCTTAAATATAAGGGGGGTAACTGTAATATTTTTGTAAATGTCAGTTTTTTTTTTGAAATGTTGTCGAAAATCACCGGGAAAAATGTAAGACAGAATTCAACCTCAAGGTTTTTTTTTGTAATTCTCAAGGATCTCTAGTTTTTTTTTTTGTAATTAGCCCAAACCTTAGGGGTGTTTTTGTAATTATCCCTTGTTTTAATTGAGTTGGGTTCAAGTCTTCTCCTCAATGTTCATCTACAGTTTTCATTTGTCGACTGCTGGTTGAGGTTCATCATTATGGTGCCAGTTTAATCTCTTGATCATTATGATGCTATTTAGCTTTCTTTGTTTTTCTCTCCTTTCCTATCAGCGTGACATAAAATTTTGAATTTCAATCTCATTGAAGTTGCTAATTTTCATGTCTTGTTGAGTTTCATGAGCGATATTTTCATGGTAATATGAACGAGGCACTTCTGGTACTATTTTCATGGTAATATTTTCATGTCTATATGACCTCAAAAGGGTAAAAAATGAAGTGGGAAAAAATGAGGTTTTGATAATGTGTAGCTAACTGGAATTTCTGTTAAATTGTTCCAGGATATGTCTGCCTCCTCCAGTAAAGAGACAACCCGAGAAGGCAAAAGAAAATTGGGTTTCTCCGAGCAGCAAGATGATAATCGTGCATTTGAACGTGGAGGAGCTTCAGACGATATCCCGATGGAGATAGTTGAGCTTTTAGCCAAGAATCAACGTGAAAGGGCACTCGATAATTCGAGGAAACATCTCGTGCCTAAGGGCATCAATAATTCTATTACAGGGTCTCCCTCTGTCTATGCAGAGACAATTCCTTTTCCTTACACCAACACAAGAAGTGGTCCGAGTGGTAAGAATATAGGTGTCGGCCAAGGAACAACCTTAAATTTCCCATCGAGCCAATTCAGATTCTACAGTCCATTGCCACCGAGCCAACAGAGGATAACCCACTGTTCGGGCCCAAATCCCATCTTGCCTGGGCCAAGACCAAGTGAAGGTTCAGATTTATTATGGCCTCCGAGGAGAAAAAACGTACCTTTTCATCGACCCATTCAGCCTAATGGCTTGGAGGATCAACGTTATAAGGGAAAGAATGTCAGTTATACAAAGGTTGATGGGAAAAAAGCTGTGAGTGATGAATCTTTGGTCAAAGATGGGAAAATTGGGACGAGCCGTAAGTCTGTGGGGTCTATAGATGCATATTCAAACGATACCATTCCAGCAATGCAATTGCTGTCTTTAATGGATCGAGGAATTGTATCGGGCACTTCGTTGAAAGTCGGCCCGAGTAGTTTTCTTGATAAACCGTTTTCTCCATGCAACCATCACCCGAGGTTAAATAGAAATGAAAACCAAAACGATCCGTTTGTTGGCTCTTCGTTTTTCGGGCAAAGTAGCCACACCAAGGACTTTCCTACATTGCTCAACGGGGTTCGATATTCCAGTGAAAGCTCGAAGAAATCTTATTCACAAGGTAAACATTGTTCTCTATTATTTTCCTGTTATCTTTAGGGATAATTACAAAAATCCCCTGAGGTTCGGGCTATTTTCAAAAAAAAACATAGAGGTTTTTGAAAATTGCCAAAAAAAAAAAAAAAAAAACCTGAGGGGTTTCTCATAATTTCAAAACATCTCTGGGTTTTTTTGTAATTATCCCAAACCTCAGGGGGTCTTTTGTAATTATCCCTTATCTTTATTTACATGTATTCTGAAGATGATGCTCTTTTTAGTAGGTCAAATGCCTACACAGAAGGGAAACTCTAAAGCCATCCACTTGGCGGGCCCCAGTAATCTTGCTATTCAGCCGCCAAGAAGTGATCCGGCGCTGGAAATTTGCACGCTCAACCGAAATCCTGCTGACTTCAGCATCCCCGATGCGAGAAATGAGTTTACCATAAGTGCCAAGGATTTGAAACCTCGAAAGAGACGTTCTTTGAAGGAAAGATCTCGCCCCGTGAATGTGGAGGAGGGCCAGAACAGACTAAGGGGAAAAAGGACGCATCACGAAAAGAGAACTCAAGAAAATAGCCGATCGGGAGGATTCGTTCGAGCTTATGAACATTTAGTTGTCTTACCTGTTTTTTTTGAGATTTGAGGTTTCATGCTTTAAGACAGAGTTTGTCTTGTCCCTTTTTATGTGGGGGATTACTTTGTTGTATTTTTAGGTGATTTGTTTTCAGGATTTGTTAATATGTGTACACAAAAACTCAGGTCTTGTCTGGGACTTGCATATCCATAAGTTAAGCATTCATAACTTCATTACTGTTACAACAGTTGGAATATATATAATACATCACTTTATGTATTTTTACTCTCTTATTAGCAGATGGTTTGTTTTATTCAGCCTTGATGTTTATTTCCTGGATATCTCTGTCTGATTTTAATTACTTGGATAATGAAAGTGCTGCTGTCTGTATGTATATTTGGTTTTTAGTTCAGACAACTTATTTGGTATATTTTTCTGCGAGGTTTCAGTGTAAATTCTCGAGTTAATTTGAGTTTTACTTCAAAAGGGGTGCTTGAAACCGGTGTTTTAAATATCGTACCAGTGATCAAACTAGCCAAGCCCACCGGTAAGCGGTTCAATCAGTCGGACAGACTCAACCGCCGGTTTTACCGGTTTTTCTAAAAAGTAATTATATTTAGAATTATTATATAAAATATGAATGTAATTCATTTGTACAAAAGGAAAAGTTGTATATATATATATATATAGTTAAAAGGAAAAGATGTATATATTTAGCTCAAAATTCAAATAATGACATAACTATATTAAATATTAAGTTTGTGCATTCTATTTTTATAAAAAAAAAAAAGCGAAAAAATACAATTGACTGATATAACCGCAAAAATGGCTTTTAGGGCCTTATCGTATCGGACCGACCACCGGTATCAGATATAACAGTTGAACGGGCCAATGCGCTCCGGTATTTAACACGCGTGCTTGAAACGTATATTTGTTTTTCTTTTTAATTTATTTTTTAAAGTCTATTTTTCTAATATTTGTATTTAAATCTACTAAGTTACATTTAATTTAGTATAACTATTAGTTTTTTTTTTTTAAGTTGAGGGGAAATAATATAATTCTATTATTGCTTACTCATTATAATGTAGGTTAAAATTGATCTTTTTGAATTTATTTTAATAGTTTTAGTTAAATGAAAATCATGAATAATTTGATCATGCTTTGTCCTCTAAATTATTCCAAAATTTGATTTATGCAAAAGTACATGATATAATTGAGGGAATTGAGCTGTTATTAGGACAGACCCCACTTTGAAAGTGGAAGCCTCTACGATTAATGATTTTAGTATAGTTAGTTCTGTAGATCTGAGTTTTTATTTGTTTTTATATGAGTTTTTAGCTTTCGCCTGACTATGAGAACAACAATTTCGGTTCCTAATTGCCGCCACCAATATAAATTGCGGGATATGCATACATTGACCAAGTATTATGGTAGAGTTCTCGTCGATTTATTTTCCAAGAAAATGGTTGTTTTGGTTTTTGTGGTCAAGATGCTCGATGAAAGGCCTTACGAGATATTTGCGGTCGGCAAAAACTGGTCTTATCAATAAGGAATCACAGTAAAAAATTCCTCGTTGGGTAGAACTTTATAAATAATCACAAAGATTCTTTTCTTCTAAGATTTAAAATTCTAAATATTTTATACACACAAAAGAAAAATTATAAATATTTTCTAGCTTGTACTCAATGGCTTTCTTACACCAATGGTCATCTTCTCCAATTGTCTAACTTGTTTTGTAGGGATGACAATTTGACCTATATTACGACCTTGACCCGTGTTGGGAGGGTTTGCAATGACTCTACCCCGTGAGTACCATCGCGCCATTTGCGCTTCCATTTTTTAATATATTTAATATTTGTTTTATATATATATATATATTGTTTTAATATTATATCTAACTTAGATACATTGATAATGATTTATAAATAACATTTCATTAATAATACAAAATATAAGATACAAAAGCTTATTAATAATACAAAATACAAGATAAAAAAATTTATAGTAAATAAATTTTATTCGACATGAGTAGACCCGTTCCGCCCGTGAAGTGCGGGTTTAGGTCTTCAAGTACTTCTCCACCTCGCCCCATGGCCATCCATATTCTTTTGGTGTAAGTATTCTGAATTTTTTGAGATTATAGATATTACATAAACAAAATACTTATTCCCCAAATTTATACTTGAAAAGTGGTTAACTCTTGAATACAGGTGAATAATTTGTTACTTAGTCATTTATGCATTAAACATCATAATTTTTTATTCCAAACTGTATATTACCTTATATTTCAACTATAATTTTTATATGCTAAATGTATTGATGACATCATTAGTATACATTTGAGGTGTATTTAAAATATTTTGAATACTAAATGAAACAATATGGAATATGATTCAGACTGCTTCACTTGCACCATACATGTATACATGAACGTCATATAGTCAATTTTTTATTCCATATTGTATTTCACTTTATATTTTAATTCACCAAGTAAATATAATTACCACATGTATAAGATGATGCAATATTGAAACATAGTAAAGAGTAGAAGATACAAACAATGTAAATATATGGCAATCCGATTCTCTTATTATACATGGACCATTACCAAAAAAAAAAAAAAAAATTCTGAGGTTTGGGCTAATTAATTACCAAACAATACTAGAAGTTTTTGAAAATTATAAAAATCCTTTTTAGATTTGATTTTGTTTTATATTTTTTAGGGATAACTGTAATATCTCTATAAATGTTAGAAGGGTTTTTGGAATATTTTTTGCTTATGAGTGACAAAGATGTGAGACGGAATCAAAAACCGTTTTTTGCATTTAAAAAAAAAACTTTGATTTTTTTTTTGGTAACTATCTATATTTTTATGATATTTCATATGGTGTATATTTCAATACAGCAGCATGTGAATGTTAAGTGACCAGCTTTTACATTATATAGAGAATAGGAATATTGAATAAAACGCCATATATGATATATATATGTATGGCGTAGCCAGGAAATAATTGGGGGTGGTAGATCTGATGGGGTGGGCCGGATAAAAATTACCAATAAAATCATATAAATATTCAATAAAAAAATTTCTAAAATTTTTTACCTATTAAATTTTTTTTTTTACAAAAATGGGGGGGGCAGGGCCCAGGTTGGCCCCCTTGGCTACGCCATGTAATAAGATATTTGTGTGTAACTGAACCACTTGTAGAACGGCCAATAAAATTGCTCATAACTTTGCTAATTACTTCCTAAAAAAAAAAAAAAAGTTACCTAAGTTTGCTTTTTTCCTGCATTGTCCTTTTGTTGGGGAAATGGGGTTTTTCCATGTTGGTTGGAGGAAATTGTACATGCTCATATTTCTTAATAAAAGCTGCACTTTTTCTTCTTTAAAAAAAAAAAAAAGAATCTAATGACTATGTCCTGACAAAACATACAATTTTCACCAACTCATGATGACACTTTAGTATTCATTGCCTTGTCAGATCTAAATCCAAAATTAAATCCAAAACAAACTAACCAAATTACTCTCGAAAATGAACTAAGTTAATCGATACTCAATTTGAGACCGATCGTTAAAAACTCGTTTAAGTTCGGTTTATTAACATAACGAATCAAACTTGAACACATTTATCCGTTCAATAAGTTGTAAAGCTCTTCTTGAGCTCGCCTCAATTAATAAAAAAAGAAAAAAATATCAAGTTATTCGAGCTCGATTCGTGTTCAGCTCGATCAAAGCTCGTTCTAGCTTGATTCGATTAATAATCAAACCAAACTCAAACACATTTTTTGAAGCTCAATTAAAATTCAAACAAATTTGAACGTTACTATTTTCAGCTCGACTCGACTCGTTTACACCCCTATCTATAACAACAAAAAATTCCAAATCTTAGCATCCAATCCAAGTTATCCATTCTTTTAACTTCCCTTCAAAGCACAATCAACCCTCTTACATCACCCCCCTTAAACAAGAACAAAATGAATCCAAAAAAAAATCCCTATTACCCAAATTCACAAAAAAAAAAAAAAAATCTCAAATGGCAACCAATCAGAAAATTCCATTCAATAAAATCATAATTTTCATATTTGGTTTAATAGGCCTCACGCGGTCCATGCCGCCACCAAACCCTATCCAATGTAACCAAATCGGCTGCACTCTCCGCAACTCGTACGGCGTCTGGGGTGACCGGAAAGACTGCCACGTGTCCGCCGCCGTCTACCCCGCCACCGAGGACGACCTCCGATCCGCCGTCGCCGACGCCAATAAAAACCATTTCAGAGTAAAAGTCGTCTCCAGATTCTCGCACACCATTCCCAAATTCGCGTGCCCTACGTCCCCAATCGGGCGGAACGGGAGTACAATCCTGATAAGCACGGAGAGGTACAACACGAGCATCGATGTCGACGTGGCGAATCGGGCGGTCACGGCGGATGCGGGCGTCGGGCTTCGGGCCTTGATCGATCGGGTCGAGGAGGAGGGGCTGAGCCTGGCGGCGGCGCCGTACTGGGAGGGCGTTAGCGTCGGAGGGTGATTAGCACCGCCGCGCACGGCAGCTCGTGGTGGGGAAAGGCGGCGCTGTTCACGATCACGTGATTGGGGTTCGATTGATTGTTGCTGGTAAGGAATCGGAAGGTTTTATGCGAAGGTTTTGGATTTGAAAAGCGGTGACCCGCTTTTTAATGCCGCTAGAGTGTCCCTTGGAATGCTGGGAGTCATTTCTAAGGTCAGTGCACTCACACACACACACGTGTGTGTGTGTGTGTTTTGAGAATTCCGGTTTTTAATTTCATTAATTTCCATAGAAATTGGTGGTTAATTTGTTTGTTACCTTAATTATTTGAATTGGAGGGAAACTTAAGTAGTTAGAATATTCTTGAAAATTAGTCCGGGTATTACTTTTCAGTGAAAGGATCCAAATTCAGTCTCTGCTGATAATAGGGTGATTTTTCTAACGTGGGTAAAAAAGAATAATATATAGCTTGAAAACTTTGGTGGTTTTAGGACAATTTGTTTTAGTATATATTATCCATTTGGGGATCAAATTTTCTATTATACTTTTCTATTTCACTTTGTTATAAAATAAATGCGTGTTGTTGATTATTTCAGTATATGAACACCTATTATTCATTCAAATAGTGAAATACAAGGTGAAATAGAAAATCTGAATCCATTCTTGTTGCCATTAATATTGTTATAAAAAGAACATTCTAAATAGATTGGCCAAGTCTTGTTTGTGAACGTCATAATTTTAGAATGGTAATTATTAGGGATGACAATTTGTGTCATCATGTCGTGTTTGTGTTGCACCAACAAATTTTTGTGTTATTTATCTCATTTGATCGATCACAAATATAATAATAATTATATTGTAAATTTAATTAAATTTATCATTTCATGTTTTTGTGTTTTGCCTTATCGTGTCTCTATAGTTTTTAGTCGGTTCTTGTTGTATCGTGCTATTATGTCGTATCACCCATTGTCACCCCAAATAATTATATATGATTATGAAACTAAAAACCAACACACTTGTCCATGAAAGGAGATAATTTACTATACAATATGAGAGAGAAATTAAGTTTACACAGGTGAAAAATGAATATTCATTGAAAACCCTAATTTAAGAATATATACAACTCAATTTGAATCTAAATAATACTACGAAAACCTTTTCAAAATGATAATTATTACAGGTGACATTCTCGTTGGAACCTGGATTCAAGAGAAGCATTACGTTCAACTTCACAAATGACGATGGTATTGAGGATGAATTCATGGATCATGCAAGAAAACACGAGTTTGGTGATATTCAATGGTACCCATCAAAACATACAGCAGTATACAGATACGATGATCGACTTCCTTTGAACACTTCTGGAGATGGGGTCAATGATTTTCTCGGATTTCAGTCCAATTTCGCAATCATAGCTAAATCGGTTCGAGCTTCAGGTATTTATATATTTCAAACTATAAGTTCATTATTTATTTCATGTCAAGATTTACTCGTATATATCATCATCATCATCAATCTGCACCTTATCCCACTATGTGGGTTCGGTGGTGTGAAGTTTATAGTGTTAATTAATTGTCTAAAATTAGTTAACACTACAAATTCACACAAAAAGCAAAGTGGCAAAGTTTTACGCGGATGCCCTTCCTGACGCAACCTTCATACGAAGGAGAAATGAGATGAAATTCCAAAACCATCATCATCATAGGTTTTTCCACTTGCATGAAAAATACGATGAGACGGCGATGAGTTGAGATAGTTGATGATTAATCATGTCCCATTACATGATTGATATTGTAAAATCAACATGTACATCATGAAACATGACCCTATTTACTCGTATATATGTTGTAGTTAATTTTTAGCAATCATGAACGTCTCCAAACTAATTGGTTAGGTCTAATTAGGGTCGAATCGAATCGAGTAAATTGATATTTTTACACATTTAACTTATTGTCTTTTACCAATCGAGTTGAAGTACTCGAGGTAATCTTCACATATTATGGAATGAGAAACTTTGTTCTAGTTTGGTTTGTTATATTATTGAACTGAATTCAAACCAGCTTTAACGATAAAACTTGAGTCAAATATCAAGTACTTTGGTTTTTTTTTTTCAGCCCTAAATTTGATCAACCTAAATATGAACTTATGATTTTTGAATCTAGCCAAAATGGATTACATATATAGCATCCAAAGTAGATTTTTTTCTTTATACTCTATATATACTAATGCATAGATTTATGTCTGTCAAATTACTGTAGATATATAGGAAAAAAATAATTAGTTCATTAAGTGGATGACTTCAGATATTTGGTCCATTTCTAAAGTTTTATTGAAATTAGTCCAATAGTTACCGGACAAAAATCGGGCATTTAATACACTAACCTGTTATTGGAGATAATTTTAACCTGAATCTTTACGTGTTTTTTTTTTTTCTGACTTATATTTGTAAGTTTTGCTTATATAGGGCATCCTATGTGACTATACTAATGCATTGATTGAAGTACTTCATACTTTTCAAAAGTGGTTATTTGACTATCAAGTATCATCCAATTACCCAATAAACAATACAAATATTATAGCAAATTGTACTTGACCTATCCCAAAATTTGCACTATTTAATTTTTGAAATTCCTGAATTTCGAGCGATTCTAATACTTGCAATACTAAAGCAAAATTTTGGATCCTGAACAGAACCAATTTTGTCACCCCGGTACAAATTTTGTTATTTTCCTAGTTTTCAAATATAGGAACTAGGGTTGTCAATCTCTAACACGACACGACACAAAACAGAACTTGACTTAAAGTTCTTGAGAGAAACCCAAACATGAACACGAAAAACCCAAACCCGAATATGACTTACACGAGTCGATACAAAGTTAATTATCAATTTATCTAAAAACACAACATCTTGAATTTTATTTAATTTTTCGATGTATTTTGAACATACTTGAAATTGACCCCAAAGCTAAACATGAATACGACCTAATGACCCGAATTGTCACCCCTAATAGAAACTAGTGAAAAACTAAAGTGTACGTAGATGTTAATTTTTCAATGCAGAAAACGCTGCCGAGAGTACAAGAAACGTGAATGCAAAATGCGCCATGGCGTCCTCATTTCTCGCGTACAAGAAACTAACAGCCAACGGATTAAAGAACAACAAATTAATCTTCACCGGTTATCCAGTAATCGGACACCAAGCCAAAATGCAAACCTCCGGTTCATGTCTATACTCACCCGAAACAAACAAAGACACCACATGCCCTTGGGATCCAAGAATCAACGGTCTATTTTTCTTCGAATCGACGGCCATATTTCCATCGACAAAATTCCCCGATTTCATCCGAGACGTTAAAAAACTACGCGACATGATAAAAACCCGAAAACTTTTGTGGAGTCGACATTTACAACGGTTTCTTGATTCGTTTCGTTAAAAAATCCGAGGCTTTCCTAGGACAATCCGAGGACTCAGTCGTCGTCGATTTTAACTATTATCGGGCGAGAGAATCTCTAACGCCGAGGTTGAATCAGGATGTATGGGAAGAGATTGAGCAAATGGCGTTTTTTAAGTATGGGGCTAAGCCTCATTGGGGTAAGAATAGGAAAGTCGCGTTTCTTGGTGTTGGGAAGAAGTATGTGGATTTTGGGAAGTTTGTTGGAGCTAAAAGCGTGCTTGATCCTGAAAACGTGTTTTCGAGTGAGTGGTCTGATGAGATATTGTTTGGGAGAAAGGGGGGTGTGAAAGAAGATGGGTGTGGTTTGGAAGGGGAATGTGTTTGTTCGGAAGATAGGCATTGTAGCCCTGGGAATGGTTATTTTTGCCGTGAAGGTCGTGTTTATGGTGAAGCACGAGTTTGCAGATATTCTTCTTCTTCTTTAAGCTAATTGTGTATATATGGGTATATAAAATAGGTGGATGTTTTTGTGGTTGCGTAAGATTAATAGTGTGCAAAATTTGTTCCACTTTTTTTTGTTGTGTAAGGGTTTGGAATGGTTTTTGGGTAAAAATATGTAATTACAAGAAAATAAAAATAAAATGAAATATTGGGGATAAGATATTAAGTATAGATGTGTAATATGAAAATTAATTATATCAATAAATTTTAAAAATTTGATAATAGTAAGATAGTGTTTGAAATCCCAAGATTGAAATTAGTAATACATGTGTAATGATAAAATTCGTATCAAATTATACATTCATATGTTTTAGGGCACAAACCACCTAAAATGATCATATATATGTCTTGTCAATCCTCTTAACTTGTCAATATAACATTTACTAATTACTACTTGAATTAAATTTGACTTTAATGTTTAGACGAAATTTTCCGTAACTAATAACAATAGGCCGGCTTTAGCATGTTTCAAATATTTGTACCTTAATTTTGGTTTTAGGTTCATTATGAATTAGAAAAAAAAGTTAAATTATATTTTTTAGATAAAGCAATTAAGTAACTTAAGTAATTCAAATCTAGCATAATTGTTTTTTTGATTATTTGAATTTAATGTAAAATATGGCCATCAATTTTTAAACTCTTTTAGATAAATTTGAATACATATATTGTAATGTGTTTTTAAAGTATTGATAATTTATATTTCCAATATAGTTATAATTACATATCAATATACATACTAGTAACTAGTATATTTGTCAATAGCAATAATTTCAATACTAGTCCTTGTCATTATTAAGTTTCATTTATCCTTCATTTTGGAAAAATAATAAGTATTATAATATAAAAGATATCGATGTATTGTTGACAAATTTTACCTTGTTAATCATTTTATTTGTGGTGTAACCCGATCCATTATGTGTGCGCTGATAAAAGACTAAACTGGTACTTAAGTAATTATCTTTTAACTTTAAACATTTTGAATCCATCAGATTGGGATCAGTTCTTTAGCAAATAAATTGACGAATTACTAAATTTAAATTATATTTCGCACAAAAACTATTTGTTTACAGTTCAAATAAATGATTATTACAAGTACAAGCATGATGCATGCCCACTACAAGTGAATATGTTTCTCACAAAATATCGACCTATAAATATTAATATGCAAAAAATATCATACGAAAAAAGATATAAGGAAAAGTATTAATTTATTATATTCTCTTATATCAAGAAAATATTAATTAAATATTACTTTTAAAAAATTCATTACAACAATAATTCAATGATGCAGAAAAGAAACAAAATAAATCCACATTTCGTTCATGTTATTGGTTATTGTTTCAGATACGCAGGTGCACACAGTCAATTATTTCATCTTACAACTTTGACTGAAAATTAGAAAAATCGTGACCGTTCATTTCCCCTCTTCAGTCATTTCCACCCGTCCATTCTCCTGCAGAATCTTCAGTAACTGGGCCCCTTTTCGTCTCCCTCTCGCACTACAATCCCCTTGCAGAGCCAACATAACCGCACGCGCCACCTCCTCCGCCGGCGCCACCGCAACCCCTTCCTCCAAACCACCGTATATCACCGCAAGCACGCTCATCGCGTGCTCTTTCCCTCTCCCCTCCATCCTCCCCATAACCTGCACCATCATCGGCACCGCCAGCGCGTGGGCCCTCACCTCCGCCGCGCCTTCCGCCGTCGTGCACAGAAGCTCCAACGCCGCCAACGACCTCTCCGCCACCGCGATCTCCGCGTCCGTGAGCGCCTCCACCACCGCCGTCACCGCGCCGGCCTCAACCGCCGCGCGTCGATTCCCCTCCACCAAACAGAGCGCTAACAAAACCTTACTCGCCGCCTTACGCGCCATCCCTTCCCTCAGGCACACCACCACCCCTTCCACCACCGCGGCGGGGCAAGCGCAGCCGTCCACGGCGGAGTGCGGATTCGGGACGAGGGACCGCTCCAGCAAGTGTACTGCCCCGACGCGACCCGCATCCGACCCGGAACTGAATTGGAGCTCCGCCACGTGGAAAACCTCCTCCAAACCGGCGTTGTTCGGCGCCGAATCCGATTTCGGGTCGGGTTCGGGTTTGGGCTGCGAATATGAGTGGTGGGATATGGGCGAGCTGGAGAGTGGAAACCTCCACTGAGTGAAACTCTGTGAGGTGTTTGAAGAAGACGAGGAGGAAGACTCCGGGTGGGACGGCGGCGGCGGCGGCGGAGGAAGCGGCTCCGCCGCGAGTGGTGGCGGAGTGGAGCTGGTGGGGCTGAGAACCGTCTGCGTGCATTGGCGGAAAAACCCACAGGAAAACAGGGGACTGCGTGGGGTGGTTTTAAGCTTTGGTTGATCGGTTTTCATGGTGAAAATTTGCAGAATCACGGCGGCCGGAGAGCACAAACTCCGGCGAAGTTGATTTTTGTCACAATTGATGGGTAGTGTGTGTGTGTGTGAGAGAGTGAGAGTTGCAGAGTATGAGTTGGTTTTTTCATGTGATGCATTGGGGTATTTCTGGGTCTTTCTTTTGCATGTACAGTAGTAGGGTGGTAAATCGTGTTATCGTGTCGTGTTCGTATCACTTAATCGTTTTTTTGTATTTTCTATTTTTTATTTGATTTTTAACCTAACAATAATTGTAATTTTAAATTAATTTTTAATTTCGTATTCGTATCATGTTATCATATCATGTTATATTATATTTGTAATCGTATCGTGTTCGTGTTGTGCTATCGTGTAGTGTTACTAACTGCCATCCTTATACAGTAGTACTGTAATGGCAGAAATCAGGAGAGGTGGGGACTTGTTCACTGACAAGAAAGTGATGGTGCTTTGCTGGGCCATGAAGCCCAGTAAAGAATCTACTCATTTGGGTGATACTTTGTGTTTAGTACTGGGCCAGCCCGTTTTAAGCTATTTACGCTTTTCCATTTTTTTAATGTCTTGGGCCTGTTTGATAATGGTAATAATGGACAAGATAGCCCATTTGTCTTTTGATTTGGATCACAAGGCATTGATTATTGACGCAGCGGTGGGCCGTGATTCAGAAGAATATGGGTGACACTCAGGCCCCTTCTTGATGGTAGAGACAAGATATTCTTGAAATTTTAGGGGCCCATTTTTTTTTATATTCCTAATGAAAAATAATTTTGGGCCCAATTTTTTTCATCCTCGGCTGCAGCCTAGCTAGATAAAGCGACGGAGGTGGTCAAGGGGCCCATTTTCTCCGGTGACACTGTGTGTGTGAATTAGGATATAGAGGGTAAAGTTGACAATAAAGGAGTAGTTGTTCTGGCAATATGAGATTTGCTCTGGCATTATCTGCACCCAAATTGGTTGATGGTTAGTTATATAAAAACCCTAAATTCCCATTTTACCCCTTAAAATAACAAGAAAATGAGCTAATATGAGAAGATCCGACTCGTTTCAGTATGGGACGTGACTCGGTTAGACCTAGACCACCAGATCCGACAACATTGCCACATTACTACACTCTAAATATATACCACAATTGTCCACGTGCTAAGGAAAACCTCTAAAAATACACTACCACTACTTCTCTAATATAAGCATCAAAGAGTTATAACTTGAGTAGGCCGTCCAGACGGATGAGATCTTCAATTACAGAACGATGTTTTATCTCATATTTCATCACACGAATAATTGTCACACACACACACACACACACATATATATATATATATATATATATATATATATATATATATATATATATATATTCCAGAAACCTAACAATTGGCATGCTCCATTATTTTAATACTTTTTGCTTACCATTTTCCCTTCAGCCATACATACCCCTTTTGTTTTGAACAGACAATTATTAAATTACAGATTTGCTGCTCATTTTTTTTCCCATCTGCTTTAAGATGGTTAAAAAAAGGGATTTTTCCACAAGGTTGTGAGTGGTCGAAGAATGCGAAACACAATTGAGGGGATTAAAAATGAGGATAGTGTTTGGCTAGAGGACCGGGATCGATGTCGAAAGGGAATTTGCAGATTATTTCAAAACCATTTTCAAGGTTGAATCTCAATTGGATATGAATACAGTTCTGAACGTTGTGGACCTAAAACCAACAGATGAAAGGAATGAGTTACTAATTCGCCCTTTCGACGCCGAGAAGGTAATATTTGCTCTATCTCAAATGCACCCAATGAAATATCCTGGGTGTTGATGGTATGCTTGCCTTTTTTATCAAAAATTGTGGCCTTCTTATTAAATTTAATGATATCATCCCTATTGTTCTTAGGATTTTAAATAATGGTGAAAGCCCTAAGCCTATTAATGATACCTTTATTGTTCTCATCCCGAAAAAGAAAAGAGCGGAAAAAGTGATAGATTATAGGCCCATTAGCCTTTATAATGTAATTTTTAAACTAGTTACAAAAATAATTGCTAATAGACTAAAAATTGTACTGTCTGATCTTATTTTTCACACTCAGTCTGTCGACTTATTACTGATAAATCTTTGCATTTGAAATTTCCCACCATATGAAAAATAATCCGGCTAAAAAATGTGGTTCATTTGCTTTTAAACTTGATATGTCTAATGCCTATGATCGTGTGGAATGGTCTTTTCTACGTTCGGTGATACATATAATTGGTATTCATGATTCTTTTGTCTCCCTCATTATGAATTGCATTACGTCTGTTTCTTTCTCGATTCTCCTCAATGGTCGGCCAGGGGAACCTTTTTCCCATCCTGCCGGGCTCGCTAGCTGAGATCCGCTATCACCATATTTATTCTTTTTTTGTGCAGAGGCTTTTTCTTCTTTTATTAGGAAAGTCGAGGTAGCCCATAATTTGCATGGTGTTCGAGTTAGTAGACAGGCTATGGAAATATCCCATCTCTTTTTTACCGATGATAGTATCATCTTTGGAAGGGAAATTAGAGGGAAATAAGCATGACCAAGTAGATCATTATAGCTTTATGAGAGGGCATCGGGCTAGCGAGTAATCATGAAAAATCGAAAATTTTCTTTAGCAAAGGAATTAAAGGCGGCCAACAGAGCAACTAACCAACATGCTCGAAGTTTCATTGGTCGATAAACATGCAGTTTATCTTGGTGATCCAGCGGTTGTGGGTAGATCACAGAAGGAAATCTTTACGCTCATTGTAGATCGGGTGTGGAAAAAATTAAAGAATTGGAAGAGTCGATCACTTTCAACAGCCAAAAAAATGGTTCTCATTAAATCTGTGGTCCAATCGATCCCCACTTATTTAATGAGTGTTTTCGTTTTTCCTATCGCCGTGTGTAATCAGATTAATTTAATTATAAGTAATTTTTGGTTGGGACAGAAAAGAGACGAAAGAGGATCCATTGGCAGGCGTGGAATATTTTGTGTTAGTCTAAAGAGGAGAGAGGGCTGGGATTTTTGGGATAGAAAATGTTTCAATGAAGCAATAATTGCTAAACAGGGGTGGCGACATACTCACAATGAGAGCTCCCTTATATCCAAAAATCTCAAAGCTAAATACTTCCCGCAAAGTTTGTTCCTTACAGTACTACACTTGACTATAATCAATCATATACTTGGAGAAGCATTATAGAGAGAAGGAAAGTTATTTGGAGAGGTATGCGATGGCGTATCGATGATAGACAATGTGTTCGAGCATGGTCTGATTCTTGGCTAGTTGATAACCCCAATTTTAGACCCTTGACGCCACGAACTGAATATGAGGCTGATCTTTACGTGAGTGAGCTTATGAATGTGAATAGAGGTGCATGGGATAAGGATAAGGTTAGGGAGATTTTTAACAGTGAGGATTCGAACGCTATTCTTGATATGCCAATAAGATATCTTTGACAGTTGGATCAGTTGGTTTGGTATTATACAAATGATGGAAAATAAGTGGTTAAGTCGGGCTATAAATTGGCAAAAATGGTTGCGGAATGCACAATGGGCTCTTCGTCGTCTTTGGGTTAGAACAAAAAATTGTGGAAATGGATTTGGAGTCTCTCTATACCACCTAAAATTCAATTATTCCTTTGGAAATGTATTCAGGAAATTTTACCAACACGCGCAACTTTGGAAAATAGGGGTTAAGGTTTGTTCGATTTTTCACCGATATGGTACATTCATAGAGACAGGGGAACACATTCTACGAGACTATGATTGGACGAAATTTTTATGGTTTGCATCTCTGATCTGGCTTTGAATTTCGACAGGTATGGAATGATGGAGTGTGGTAGAATGGCATCACGCATATGATGGAGTGTGGTAGAATGGCTCTTTTCTCTATGTTACTTTGAACCATTTGGGATGTTCGGAATAAGCTAATCTTTATTAACAAAATTGTGGATCACTCTCGTTGCTTTTTATTTTGTTTCAGACTTGAGGAACATGCACGGGCATGTGAAAATGGAACCAATAGGACGACTCAAAGATGGGCTGAAATTTGGGAAGCTCCTCCTATGGACTTTGTAAAAATAAATTCGGATGCATATGGAAGATGACGGCACAAGACTGGAGATTATCATTCGAAACCATAGAGGAGAAGTGATAAAAACAATGGTGAAATTGACTGGCCGGTCGGATTGGTGGAAATAAGCGGAGGCACTTGCGTGTAGGGAAGGCAAAAGCTTGCTCGAGAGTTGAAACCAGCAAAAGTGTATGTGGAGACCACCAACATTACCCTTTACTACAGAATGAAGCGTTGCATGGAGGATCTATCGTATTTTAGGACTATTTTAGACGACATTTTTCATCTTCGTAACTCATTTGATTGTTTTTTTCCGAGTTTTGTTAGACATTCGGGTAACTCTATTGCCCACTATTTAGCTAGACATGCTTTAAGTTTAATTTCGTTGTAACAAACTAGTTGTTGGGGATATTCCCGAGCATCTAGTAGACATTTCTTCGGAGATGATCTCTTAATACGAGTTTCGAGTTTTGCCCCTAAAAAAAAAACTCTTGTAATCTAGGGTTTATGTGGTGCTTTTGTTTGGAAAATTTTCTTTACAACTAAAAACATATTTAACATTAATTGTTTCACGAGAAATTTTCCAAAATACTCATCAATGATTATTTCAATTAAACTATTATATATTCTATTAAACTTTTCTAACTAGCTATACGAAAAAATAATAGAGACCATACATTGATAATTGAATGTACCTACGCGTCTTGGGTCAACACTTCTACTAAACAATTAATATTTTTTGAAATACATTTTTGTTATTTCAATTTTCTTACTCACGTCTTATTATTAATTAAATCGTAGAAATTCTATTTATCAAATATTTTTCACATGGGATATAGTACACTATTGTCTTGCATACCCGTCATGCATCTTTCAAAGTGAGAGGACAAATTAAAGAAGATAGACGCAAAGAGATAAGGTAGCTCGCTGAGGACATACAAATTAAATTGGGACAAGGACCATTGCTATAATTAGTGAATCAAAATCAATCAATTGGGTTGGGGGGGGGGGGGGGAGGAAGACATATTGGCATTGACATTGAGCACATGTCTCACGACTCCACATCAGTATGACATCATCTTGTACACATAACATCCATATAATCTGATATGACTATCATATGCTGCATAAGTTTTATCCATGTGATCGACCTGAACCTCATATGGCACAACTCAGGCATGAGTGATACGACCTAGTCGAGTGATATGAAGATGACTGGTCTGTAGGGATTAAACGAGTCGAGTCGAGCCAAATATAATATTGGTCAAGCTTGTCTAAATTTTATCTGAGCTTAAAAAATTGTGTTTGAGTTTGGTTTCATTATTAATCAAATCGAGTTGGAACGAGTTTTAGTCGAGCCACCAAACACGAATATCACTTGAGTAGCTTGACTTTTTTACACATATTTTTTTTTCTAATCGAGTCGAGCTCGAGCCGAGGTTTTATATTTTATCGAACATAAAAGTATGTTTAAGATTGGTTCATTATGTCAGTGAACCGAGCACAAATAAGCTTTTAACGATCAATTTCGAATCAGTATTGAGTAACTTGGTCCATTTTTCGGCCCTACTGGTCTGGTAATGAGCATTGGCATAGCTAGGGGGACAAACCGGGCCCCCCTCTTTTAAATATTTTTTTTAACTAAGCAAATTTTTTAAAAAAATATATATTAGTTGAAATTTATATGATTTTTCATGGTTTTTTCTTTTGGTTCACCCCATTTTAAGTATGTATCAAATTTCGATTTTTATCTCTTGTCATCCGCTCGCCATTGGTAACGACGATGGACATGGTCAAAATGATTAGCATGATAAGGAAGCCAAATATTTTGAGAACCTTTGGATTATAAGAAAGTAAGATATTCATCATATCTTCTTCCTAAAATACAACAATATGCTAGGTATGAATAGAGGTAAGAATATATTAATTTTTAGGGATACTTTTGCACATATATTTTTTTATGATAGTGAATTAATATAATTTCTCTCCTTATTCATTCAGATCCTACTTAATTTCTGACCGGAGGCTCGGGAGTTTTAGGAGATTCTTAGTGGCTGATCCATTCGAGCACATCATAATAAAAGATGGGTCCATGGCTCTCAATTACATGACCCCTTAACTTTTTTCTATTTCTTATTTTATTTATAATATCACGTTTTTGATGCAATTTATAATTATATTAATTTTGTGTCCTATATAAAAAAATTCTGGATCTATCCCTGCATATAATATATCAAAATACTAGTATAAATATTGGTTGCCTCAATCCTCACTTCCCATCCTTAATTCTCTTCTTTATGTGTTGATTGTAATAAATATGGCAGCTCTCTATAGGCTTCTATTTTTAGTTACTTTCACTTTCTTTTCACTAATCACTTATCATGCAAATGGTGCAATACCTGGAAAAACAAAAGGGCTGATTAATAAGGCTAACAAAAATGGGCCTTATCTTGGATTAGTTATCCCAAATCTCTTTGAGATGAACCCTCTTCTTCAAAATCCAAGTTACAAACCCTCTAATCTTACCATTGATGTTGCAGGTATGTATAACTTTCTCTATTTGAAATTGAAAAGAAAAAATAATTAGTTTTAGTTTTTGTTATAGTCTTCAAATTAAATTGGTAAATTTCAGCTTAAAATTGACATAATATTGTTTTTTATACAGGAAAGAGGTTTCGATTTGGAACTATTGCTGAAGAAAAAGTCATACTTGTTATGACAGGATTAGCCATGGTATAGATATATATACATATATATATATGTGGTTGTTACTGTCATTTTTTTCTCCTTCCAATTTTTGGGTTTTTCCATCCTCAGTTTTTAAGTTTCATAAAATTAATATAAATTTTGTAAATGTTATACATGAATATGATTCTTAAATTTCAATTTTTCGCCCTCTAAATAAATTAAAAATACTTTTTTTTATCTACTATCACTACAAGAAAAAAAAACAGTCTACCTACAAAAAAATCTGTAGGTAAATATTAAGACAATTATAAAGTATATGTAAAATCGTTGTAGGTAAATATTTACCTACAGAATCTGAAATTATTGGTAAATACTCACAATATTTCTGTCGGTAAATTTAAAAACCGTCGGTGATTTGTCGGTATAACTTGGGGAAAAATGATTTTTCTTATTTTGTCGGTATTTTGTAGGTAACTGTAAAATTTAGTACAAAAAATTATTTCTGTCATCGAAGCTGAAATTTTCTTGTTATGCATTTTCAAGAAAAAATAAACCTCCCCCAATCTTCATTTTCTGGCTCCACTACTATTGAGTATAAGCACATATGACATGTGTATGTGGTTACATAAGTAGGACGGAGCGAAGGGCTGGTAGGTAAGTCGTCCTGCAGGTCAAATAAATTAACATAAATTTCATGTATAGATTTAGTAAATTTTATAATTTTGTCAAAAAAATGTTTTGATTGAAAATATATCTTAGAAAAATTTCAATTTTAGATCCAAATACTTGTAGTTTAAAGTTTGTGTTATTAATAGCTAAATGCAGGCATAACCACACAACTTCTATTGAATTTATTCAATGTGAAAGGAGTTGTCCATTATGGAATTGCTGGAAATGCAAATCCATCTCTACATGTTGGAGATGTTACCATTCCTCAGTATTGGTCTCATACAGCTCTTTGGAGTTGGCAGGTAACAATTTTCTGTTTTTTTTTCTTTTCTTTTATTTTTGTTACGTTGATGTTCAAATAGTACATATATAAATAAAGGGTTTCTTTTGAAATTTTGAAGAGAGGAGAAAGAATACAAAGATATACGAGGTTCAGCTATTTTTTACTGACAAAATAGCCAAAGTGCTCTAAGAGTTCCGTTTCTCTCTTATCTTCATAATTATAATTAATAACACATATATTAGACGTGTGAAAAAAATTAGATATATGGATAAAAACCACGTGTATCGATTTACATCAAATGAAATATTCTACTATTTTAAAAAATCAATTTTGATTTATTTAATTTTGATTATCTCAAGCTCGACAATTAATAACGAAGTAAACAAGGATTAAGATTAAGTATTTTATTATATACAATCAAAACATATGAAATAGAAGACCTCTTAACGTTTTATCCGTAACATAAAATTCGTAGAAATATATCAAACTAAAATAGAGGATTTTTTTAATGGAACTAAAATAGAGGATTTGAATTGAACGTCTGATATAATTAAGGCAAAAATTTGTGTAAGGATGATGCTTTTAGTATAAAATGTGATCTTTTGGTGTAAAAAGTGATACCTTGTTTGAATACGCACATATCACTTTTTACACCAAAAGTATCATATTTTATACTTAAAAGTATCACTTTTTACTCCTAAAAAGTGCAAATCCGTCGCACCACGCGACCGTCTTACAAGAGATCTACTCATTAATTAATAACTATCAAATCATTTATGAGCTAGATATTTAGAAATTATATTAATTTTACCCTAGAAAAATAGAGGAAGTCAAATTATGATAATAATTATGTAATATTTGCAGAGGTATGGAAGTGGACCAGAAAATGAACTGCCCCTTGAAGTGAACGGTGACTACACAAGAGAAATTGGGTACATAAAATTTGCAAAATATGCCACAAATGTGAGTAAATGTGAAAATAATGACAATTTGTTGAACAATATTTGGTACCAACCAGAGGAAATATTCCCTGTCGATGGCACACCTGAGGATAGACAACATGCATTTTGGGTCCCTGTTGATGACAATTATTTTCAGCTCTCCAAAAAATTAGAGGTAATTAATTAGATTAATTATCACTTTATAATTTATTTTTCATGTTTTTTTTGTTGAATTCGTAAAGCACGTGTTTAATTTATATTATTTATCATTAGACATCTTGTTACTATTGTTGCAGTGAATTTATATACGATAAACTCGTAACATAGAACCTAAAAATTTACAAATATTGTTGTAGAAGACCGACAAGATATCTTATTTAATTTTAGGGATAATTACAAAAGACCCCTGTGGTTTGGCCTAATTACAAAAAAAAACACAGAGATGTTTCAAAATTACAAAAAGCCCCTAAAGTTTGATTATATCTTAAATTTAAGTGCATAATTATAATAATTCTGAAAATGTCAGGGTATTTTTGAAATATTTTTTCATATAAAGGGGAAAAATGTAAGCGAAATCAAACCTCAAGGTTGTTTTTGTAATTTTCAAAAATCTCTGGGTGTTTTTGTAATTATCCCAAACCTCAGGAATTTTATTGCAATTATCCCTTAATTTTAAGTCGATGAATTTCTTTTTGAGGAAAAAGATCTTTATGACCAAATAAAGGAATGATATGATATATTTTGTTAATTGTACTACCAATTAACCAGTGTTTTATATAATATTAAAAAGATGAAAAATAAAAAATAGAAAAAAGCCCTACTAATAAATTAATTAGATACCAAAGTTTGTTGCGTGGCTGGAACTGAGTATTAAAATGATGTAGGCCTGCATCCCCCATTCAATTCTTAATAAGTAATAACAATAAATTCAATAATTTCTTATAGGGTTACTTACACAATACCTTGAGGTTCAGTTTAATTAACCAAAAACTTAATTATCTTTTAAAATTACAAATACCATATTAATATTTGTTTCTATTTTATGACATTACCCTTAATTAAGAGGGGTATTTGTTAAGCAGATACAAATCTCAAGGTGGTATTTGTAATATCGTAAGGAGGTGTTTGTGATTCTGAAAGATAATTGTAGTTCTTTTTTAATTTTTGTAAATTACCCTAGTTTATAATAAAATGTGCATTTTAACAAGGTATTTATCGCTTTTAATTTGGTCTCACGATTTTACCCTAAAAAGACGTCAAATCATGCACACCGGCTCTCCATGCACATAGTCTAGGAAAAAAACTGTGAGTACAAGCCAAATTAAATGTGAATCATACATTTTGGCCAGACGATAGCCACCTCACAACAGATTGGTACATATATATTTATATGTATGTATGCAATACAAAATACTGAAATAAAAATATAAAATTATTACAAAAAACTTTAATTATTAAGATATGTGGAAAAAAACCAAGTAATTAAATTATTTATTTTGTTGAATTTTGTATGGTAAGGGATTGGAATTAGAGAATTGCATAAATTCAACAACATGCCTAAATAGTGTTCCCATAGTGACAAGAGTACCAAGGGGAGCAAGTGCCAGCATTTACGTGGACAATGCTGCATATAGAAATTTTCTGTACGACAAATTCGAAGTGGGCCCCGTGGAAATGGAGAGTGCCGCCGTGGCATTGGTCTGTCACCAGCAAAGGGTGCCTTTCATCGTCATTCGAGCACTTTCCGATCTCGCCGGCGGTGGCTCCGCCCGAGTCGAGCGAGGCGGACACCTTCACTCCGCTGGCGGCTAACAATTCCGTCGCGGTGGTGGTGGAGTTTGTTAAAATATTAGGTGGGCGGGCTTGATTCGAAACCATTTTCTTCTGCCTAGGCTGGGTATTTTTTTGTGATTTTAATAATGTGGGGGCTCATATTTGTAATAACGAAGACTTGAGTGACTGTCTTGTGATTGTCACTAGTTTTCTCCTTTTGTATTTAATGAATAAAAGAGAGTCCGGAATGCAAATAATATTTTCTATTTAAGATGTTGAAAGGTGTAATTACAAATAATATATATCCTTGAAATTTAGCTTGATTACAAATTGCACCCTTAAAAGGAGTATTTGTATAGTCTATACAAAACTCAAAGAGGTGGTTAATAATATCCTAAAATTGTATTTGTAATTTTGAAAGATAACTAATTTTTTTTGTAAATAAGCTAAACTTGGGAGTAGTTTTGTAATTTAATTATGAAACCTATTGATTCATGGTTAACGTTGAGGGTTTAGTTTGCCGTGGACCCTAACCAGGACTGAGACATGGTCAGTGTTCAACCCATGATCAACGGGCAATTAACCAGGTAAACAAGTTGTCGGATCGGATTCTTAACCGACCGCTTATTAACCAAAGGCTTGATAGTAACGAGTCATAGTACAAGCTTCTACTACCACAACTACAAATTCTTAGCCAAACAGGGAGTGTTTGCAAATTCTAAAAAAGTGATTTTTAGCTTCTGGACACGAAAAAACAACTATATTTTCTATCTAGAAGTTGAGAATCTCTTTTTTTTTTTAAACTTGCAAACACTCCCATAATTAGTAAATAAAATGATTCACCAGCAAAACAAGGTAGATAGTTGCTTTAACATTGATGGAAACACACAATACCATTTCTTACAAACCCCTATAATATATAAGAGCTTCTTCTATTGATCAATAGTATATATTTCCACCATAAGATGTTAAAAGTAACAAGCATCCTTTCTTGTATTCATGAGATTATAACTTAAAGGGATAATTACAAAAACACCCCTAAGGTTTGGGCCTGTTCGATAAAGGTAAGCAAGATAGCCCATTTGTGTTTTGATAATGTAACATTTTGGGAATTAAGATATCGAGGGTAAAGTTGTCAATAAATGAATAGCTGCTCTGGCAATATAAGATTTGCTCTGGCATTATCTGCACCCAAATTGGTTGATGGTTATTGGTTAGATATTTAATAAAATGTTAATAGACCAAATCATGGGTTTGGGGGCTAATTAATTTTGGAGGCTAATTAATTTTGGAGGCTAAATCAAATAAAAAATAAATATTTGATACTAAAAGATAATATTTTAAAATAAGATATACATATATTAATTGTGTTTTTAAAAATGTTGGAGGGTAAAATTATAAACCCCCTCATTGGCATGGAAGGAAACGCCCCTGGACCAAATTGATTGTTTTTTTTTTTTGAAATGAAAAATAGACATGTTTTTCAAAAGCATGTTTTTTTAGTTATTATGAATAAAAAATGACATGTTATACTCTTCTTGTATTCTTTAGTAATATACTTTACAGTTTTTCAAAAAAAATGATGTGGTACCGAGAAATGTATTGATCCTCATAATTGAAAAACAAAAAGGGCAAAATGGACTATTGAACTTTGAAAAACATTACTAAAAAATATTTTTGTTATGGACAAATGACCAATTTTCGACAGATTCTTTAATAAAACCATGAATTACTTCAGCGAAATAGGTATGTCACATATACAGGACATTATCTTGTACACATGACATTCATCTAATGTAATTATAATTGGATGGACACTAGCGGAGGCAGAAAGCTATACTAAACCAAACCCTATATAATTTTTTTAGCTCATATAATTGATTCTTTTAAGTTTTCCATCCGACTCACTCACCACGTTTTCATTCTATATAATTAAATATTGGTTGCCTCAATCCTCTCTTCCCATCCTTCACTTCTTTTATTTGTTGTCTGAAAATTAAAACACAAATATACACATTTGCATGCACATATAACTAATTTGATTGTAATATTGAAGATGTCAGCTCTTTGTAAGTTTTTCTTTTTATTTACTTTCACTTTCTTTGCACTAATTCCTTATCAAGCAAATGGTGCAATACCTGGAAAAACACAAATACTGATTAATAAGGTTAACAAAAATGGGCCTTATCTTGGATTGGTTATCCCAAACCTCTTTGAGATGAATCCTCTTCTTCAACATCCAAGTTACAAATCCACTAATCTCACCATTGATGTTGCAGGTATATATCTCTCTCTGTATATGAAATTGAAAAAAATATAATTTTTGGTTTTTGTTATTGTCTTCAAATTGGTAATTTTTTAGCTTAAAATTGATATAATATTGTTTTTATACAGGAAGGAGGTTTCGATTTGGAACTATTGCTGGACAAAAAGTCATACTGGTTATGACAGGATTAGCCATGGTATATATGAATGTTAGGTATTTATGAATGTTAGGCGAAATTGCAAAATTGGTCATGTAACTCAGGGATGCTGAAATTAGTCATGTTCATTTATAAATTTTTAATTTAGTCCTGAAATATTATAGTTGCTCAATCTTAGTCCTATTTTAGCATATTGAAAATTCATCAGAAATTGGCACGTGACTCTCAAGTGAGGTCCAAAAATTGGGGAGTTTTTGATTACCGGAGGTTTTTGGTAACTTTGGTAATCCATACTGCTGAATTGGCATTTAATATTTTTTTTATAATTCGAGCAGTATGGAATACTAGGTCACCGAAAAATTTAAGAAAAAAACTTTTGTGGGCCTCACGTGCCAATTTTCTGTGGATTTGCAACTTCTGAGTGAAAATAGGACTATAATTGAGCGGTTTTAATACTTACAGGACTAAATATTAAAAATTTAAAAAACATATATAGTCAAGATTGTCAGGCCCTTAAGTTACAAGACCAATTTTGCAATTTTGCCATGAATGTTATGGTCATTTTTTCCTGTTCTAAATTTTTGGGTTTTTTAGTACATGTATATGTATTTATGTACGTATGCAGCAGTCAATGGCGGACACTAATTTTGAGACTTGAGGACGAAATCTATTTTCAAATTAAAGGCAATTAGACGAATTTTTTCTGAAAAGTTTTTGGGCAAATGTATTTTTCTCATAGTCTATACATATATGTAGACTAGATAACAACTAAATTAAAGAAGAAGAAAAATTGGAAGATTTTGGGGGCAGCAACCCCCACTTGCCCCCTAAATCCTCCAGTGTATGTAATAATGAGCCCCCCCTTTGCCTCTTAGATCCCCTTAACAGCTGATATGATCACACCAAGAAAGACTGGAGCCGCCAAGGCTAAGGAGTCAACTGTCAAGCAGTCAATCCACTAATTTAGGCACTCACACTATGGTTCTACGGACCGATGCCTGCTGCTTCATTTGGGAGAAAAGAATCATAGATATGCCGCCAGTGTACGTAATAACGAGTATACGCACATCGTAATATTAATTAACATAAATTATATGTACTGATTTAATAATTAATAAAATTGTCTAAACAATTGAATTATATATACAATTGTTGAAAATAGTTTTTCCCCTAGTATTATTTATGATCCAAACGTAAAAACTTACCATTAAGTTTGTGTTATTAATAGCTAAATGCAGGCATAACCACACAACTTCTGTTGAGTTTATTCAATGTAAAAGGAGTTGTCCATTATGGAATTGCTGGAAATGCAAATCCATCTCTACATGTTGGAGATGTTACCATTCCTCAGTATTGGTCTCATGCAGCTCTTTGGAGTTGGCAGGTATAATAAATTTTTTATTTTAGAAGTTGTTGATATATGGTCAAATTAATTGTACAAATATGTTCTAATTTGTGTTTCATTATATGTTTCCTTTCAAAATATTCATCAAAGTGTTTATTTTATGAATATTATATATATAGGGAGTGTTCGCAAACACACGGAATAAATGATTTATTGCCACGAAAGCGATAAATAGTCAGGAATTAGAAGTTGATAGTGTTTGCAAATAGAAACTGGAAATTAATTAAGACTTAAGAGGGTGTTTGGCTAAGCTTATTAGAGCTCATAAAATTAAATCTTAAGTCTTAGTTTAAGATCAGTTGTTGAAGTGGTTGGTTAAAATAAGATGATGGAGCTTTTAAAATGTTAGTAATGACAATTTTATAATTAAAATAGTTCAAATACAGGATGATGTTGATATAAGATCTTATTTTGAAAAAAATTAAAAGTTTGGGTTACCACCTTTTTTAAAATTAGATTATAAGTTTCTAAATCTTGTTTTGGTAGCTTATAATTTTTCTTTTTTTAAAAATTAACAAATAAATTTGAAGAGCTTATAAGCTTAGCCAAACACCCTCTAAGTTAAGAGAGAGAGTGTTTGGTAGATAATCTATAAAAGTGTTTAATTTTCTATGTGCGAAAGTCAAACTATAAGTACAATTAGAAATCTAAACCACTAAAAAAGAACTCTAAAATACGCATTCCCTTAATTTTAGATTCTGATTAAATAGAGTAGAATCAGAAGCTGAAACTAGCATTTGCAAACACTAAAATGTAATTTTATTTTCCAGTTGAAACCACGTTTTTTTAGTGTTTTGATATACTCCCATAATAAACTTAGGAACACATACTTTCTTGACTGGGATGAACAATAAGAAATAGAGGCAATCCAAATTAACTATGATAATTTTGTTGGACAAAAAATCATATGAGACGGTCTCATGCACGGGTCCAAATCTGTGAGACGGATCCTAAATTGACTCATGTAAATTTGGATCTAAATTACTTTGATTTGTAAATGAGTTGGATCCGTCTCATATACTTAAATCTGTGAGGCGGTCTCACATAAGACTTACTTGTAATATTTGCAGAGGTACGGACTTGGACCAGAAAACGAACTGCCCCTTGAAGGCAATGGTGATTACACAAGAGAAATTGGGTACATAAAATTTGCAAACTATGCCACAAATGTGAGTAATTGCAAATATAATGACAATTTGTTGAACAATATATGGTACCAACCAGAGGAAATATTCCCTGTGGATGGCACACCTGAGGAAAGACAACATGTATTTTGGGTCCCTGTTGATGACAATTATTTTCAGCTCTCCCAAAAATTAGAGGTATTAATTACTAATTACTTTATCACTTTATGATTAAACATTTCTTTATTTTCATGTTCCTCTAAATTTGTTCATGTCAACACCAATTATAAAAATTACAAGTGAAATTCAATCTAACTATATATATAAAAAAATCAGTTCTCTTGAATTTATAAATACAGGGTCAATATTTGTTTCGATTTTTTACAACTTAAACCTGTTGAGGGAGTATGCGTGTGTAATGTAACAAACAAACCTCAAAGGTATTTGTAGAAACATGTTTGCAATTTTGAAACGTAATATAATAGTTTTTTTTTTTTGTAATCTAGACTTTAAGTAAGTTTTAAATTTACATATTCAATATGCTTTTCTGTTTTGAAATATCAAATACATTTAAGAAAAAAACAATCAGCAACAACTAATAAATGATATATCAAATGATTGGAACTTACTCTTGACTAGAGCTGGTAAATGATTGGGCCGTCGAGTCAATCGGGCCAACACAGAAAACCAGATTGAGTCGGGTCGTCCCAAAAATCAATTGGACCACCATTTTCTTGGCCCGGTCTAGTCCAAACCCCACTTCTATACCTAAATTGTGTCGGTAATTCGCATCGGCAGATAGAGGGGGGACAAGTGGGGCAATTTTTCAAAAGTTCACCTTCCCTCCCCCCAATGTTTTCCAAATTCCTTTTTCGTAGTTAAAATAAATGAAATAATTTACAATTGCCTCCACCCCCACCCCACATTTTGATAAAAACTTCAAATTGTTGTTGTTTACAATATAAATAATCATTAATTATGGTTAGGATATAAATATTTTTTCTCATTGTTTAAATTTAAAAACTCAGTTCGTTGCTGAAATCATGCATGCCACTAGTCACTCGGGCTTAGGGGCTCATTGGGTCTGACCAAATTAGCTTTGATCCTCTAAAAATAAGGCACATCACAACCCTATTATGAGTTGATGAGTCGGCCCATTTTTGTCATTTCTATAATATAAAATACAAAATAAAAATATCAAACCAAGAAAGTTAACTAATTTGTTAATGACATGTTCAGGGCATCAAATTAGAGAATTGCATAAATTCAACAACATGCCTAAATAGACCTCCCATAGTGACAAGAGTACCAAGAGGAGCAAGTGCCAGCATTTACGTGGACAATGCTGCATATAGAAATTTTCTGTACGACAAATTCAATGTGGGCCCCGTGGAGATGGAGAGTGCCGCCGTGGCATTGGTCTGTCACCAGCAAAGGGTGCCTTTCATCGTCATTCGAGCACTTTCCGATCTCGCGGTGGCGGTGGCTCCGCCGAGTCAAACGAGGCCGCCACACCTTCACTCCCCTGGCG
Source organism: Rehmannia glutinosa (assembly GCA_016081115.2). Taxonomy (NCBI): domain Eukaryota; kingdom Viridiplantae; phylum Streptophyta; class Magnoliopsida; order Lamiales; family Orobanchaceae; genus Rehmannia; species Rehmannia glutinosa. Next base: position 137,124 of record JABTTQ020001619.1, on the reverse strand, counting down.
GCTAACAATTCCGTCGCGGTGGTGGTGGAGTTTGTTAAATTGTTGGGCGGTCCATAAGCCTAGGTTGGGTTTTTTTGCGATTTTGATAATGTGGGGGTCAAATTTGTAATAACGAAGACTTGAGTAACTTGTCTTGTGATTGTCATTTTGTATTAGATGAATAAAAAGCAAGGTTGCAAAAATCGCTAGGCGCTAGTTGGGCGCGCGGGCGCCTAGCGCCTAAAAAGCGCCTAAAACACCAAGTTTTTCCTCTTTTTTTTTCATTTTTTTATATTTTGGCCAATTTTTGGCGAATTTATTCCGACTAGACCGCCTAGGCCTTTCCCGATTTTCCCCATTTTTTGGCCACCTAGGCCGATTTTTACAACACCGATAAAAAGAGAGTCCGGAATGCAAATAATATGTTCTATTTAGGATGTTGAAAAGGTTAATTGCAAATAATATCGTTGGAATTTAGCTTGATTACAAAAATACACGGTTGTTCTTTAAAATTATAGACACTCCACTTATGTTTTATTGATTTTTTTATGACAAATTGCATCCTAAACTAGGGGCGTCAATTTGTGACACGACATAACGATAACCCGACACGAAACCTAACACGAATTTAGCGGTACAAGTATAACCATTAACGGTTTGGGTCAAAATCGGGTTAGACACGGATAACACGAAAAATAAATAGGTCATGTCGGGACCACCGGGAAGCTTGATTGACCTATGTAACCCATTTAATTTTATAGTGATATATTATTTTAATATTTTTTGATATTTTAGTTGGTTATATGATGACGAAAAAATTATTAAGTGCATTTTTTAATAACTTTTAATATTTAACGTATTTTTATTTATAATTTAAATTTTTTCTGAATTTTTTTATTTTTTTCGTGTCGGTTAAATTATACGGTTTTTTCGTGTCGTGATTATGTCGGGTTACCCGTGTCATAAACGGGTCGTGTATCCCCCGAATAATAATTAAACGGGTCGGATTTGGATTAGTGTCGGACTGTAATACTGTGTAAAAATACGACCCGCGAATACGAAACACGACACGATTGACACCCCTATCCTAAACGGTGTATTTGTTAAGTCTATACAAATCTAAAAAGGGGTGTTTATAATACCCTAAGATAGTATTTGGAATTTTGAAAGATAACTAGATTCTTTGTAAATAGGCTAAATTTCAAGTAGTTTCGTAATTTACCCTAAATTTAATTATCAACCCTCTTCATTAATGGTTAGTGTTGAACTTAGACTTGACCGGGAGTGACATGTGGTCGTGGTTCGCCCATGGTCAACATGCAATTAACCAGGTAAACAAGTTGTCGATTGAACCCTTAACCGACCGCTTATTAAAATATAAACTTGATAGTACTTGAGTCACAGTACAAACTTCTACCTCCCACAACTACAAATTCTTAGCAACGTGTTTGCAAACTCTAAAAAAAAAGTGATTTTTAGCTTCTAGACACGAAAAACCAACTGAGAATCACTTTCTAAACTTTCTAATAAGCTTGCAAACACTCCCATAATTAGTAATGAAAGGGATAATTACAAAAACACTCCTAAGGTCTGGGCTAATTACAAAAACCCCGAGTTCTTTGAAATTTACAAATTTGATTCTTCTTGCATTTATCCCTGTTATTTTCGAAAATATTTCAGAAAACCCTTGACATTTGCAAAAATATTACAACTATCCCCCATTAAATTTAAGATAAAACGTAACCTAAAGGTTTTTTTTTAATTTTGAAACATGTTTGGGTTTTTCTGTAATTAACTCAAATCTCAGGGGTGATTTTGTAATAATCCCTAAATAAAATAATCATCAGCAAAACAAGGCAGAGTTGCTTTAACATTGATGGAAACACACAATAACCATTTCTTACAAACCCCTACAATCTATAAGAGCTTCTTCTATTGATCAATAGTATATATTCCCATTTCCCACCATAGGATGTTAAAAGTAACAAGCATCCTTTCTTGTATTCATGAGATTATAACTTAAAAGTATATATATACAAACAAGCTAAAACTAAGAACTAATAACTCAATTATACTCACCCTCTTCTTCTCCCATCTTTATGTCTTCTTTCAAAGGCCCATAAACCCTACTACAAACAACAAAATACACCATGTTAGCCACACTCAATCCAGCAAGAACCAAGTAATAGTAGTCATAGTGACCCTTATCGATATTACTCGAAATCCAGCTTTCTCTCCCCCCGGCTTTCGATATACTATCGACCGTATTCATTATAAAACTCGCTATCAAACTCGCCAACGACAGCCCGATCCCGTTCAAAGTCAACGCTATGCTCGACATACTTTTCGGAAACTCCGAAAAATAGAACTCGTTTTGCGCGATAGCGTTTGATGCTTCCGCGAATCCGAGCAAGCAATATTGTGGGACCAACCACATCGCCGACATGTGTACGCCGTCCGAATTTCTACGAATACCTTCGACAATTGCCGAGACGATCATGGCTAAAAACGAGAGAAAAATCCCGATTCCCATTCTATGTTTAGTATTTACACGAACGGGCCTTTTCATGATTCTTGATGCTAAAGGGAGAAATAAGCGATCGTAGAGCACGACCCATAGTATAACGGATATAACCACGAACGTGCTAAACGAGGCTGCGGGTATCGTAAAACTTGATGTGATTTGTCTGTCCATCGAAACGGCTTGGAGTAATGGGAAAGAGTTTTGGCTAATGTTTATGGACATTATCATTCCGGTCGACCATATTGGTAGTACTCTGAGTAGTGATTTGAGCTCCTCCACTTGATCAACGGTGCAAAGACTCCATGGATCTTTAGCTCTGCCATCGGACGTCAAGTCTTTCTCGGGATCTCTAACAATGCAGGCCTTGTTTAGAAACCTGAAGGTCATAAGTGAAATTACTCTTAATGGAATGTGGAATTTTATCGACGCATAAAGGAAATTACAAAAAATATCCTTGAGATTCAGTCTAACTATAAAAAGACTCAACTATCTTTCAGAATTACAACTACCCCATTGATTTTTGTCATACCTCAAGGGGGATTTTGTAATACCGGAAGATAACTGGATTTTTTGTAATTAGGCTAAACTTCAAGGGTAGTTTTTGTAATTTTAATCGTTAAAGATAACGATATGGAACAGTGAACCTTGAAAGGACAACTCACATACCTAAGCTTTCCGCTCGGCAAAACAAGAGGTGACCCGTTCTTGCAATGGCAAACGTAGTCCGTGCTGTCTGATAATTTGAGACGTCGATTTCTGTAAGAAGCTACAACCACTTGAACAAAACCAGTGACTAAGCTCGATTTACTCTTCAATTTGACGTAGAACGTTGAAGCCAAAAAGAAAGCAATAACACCGAAAAACATTAACACAGCGGGCACGGCAAAACCAACTCCCCATCCCAAGTTGTCTTGAATATAGACAACGCAAGTCAAAGCGATAAGGACAGAGAACGTGTATGCCGCGTAGTACCAGCTAAAATAGCTCTGTTTCAGACCAGATCTTTTCTGGAAATCTCCCTTTTCCAATTGGTTAGCACCGAAGGCTAAGGAAGAAGACCTAATTCCTCCGGCCCCGATAGCAATGAGAACAAACGAGGTACATAGAAACACGAACTGGAAAGTCGTAGGGGAAATGCAAGTGTTACTAGATCGATCGCATGGAGGTGGTTTTGCTTGTGGGATAACTGTTGTTGACCATAGAAGAATCATACCCTTCATTGAGAGATTTTATCAAACACAAGATGAGCATCTGTTAGTTAGAATGAACCAACACAAAAATGTCTATGTCTAAACAGTTTGAATATGTCAATAGTCCTGAATTTGCATTATCAGAAATTAAGGGAGCAATTGGATATGGAAATTTTCCCTTTTCGTTCCGCTAGAGAATTTTTTTACCCCAGACATGTGAGTGCCTATGAAAATTTTCACTCACTCACTTTCACTTTTTTTTCCACCAATCACGTCTAACAATTTTTTAAAAAATATATCAAATCACCCATTATTATTACACATTTTCCCACAAATTCTGCAATTAACCTACCCACATATTTCTAGCTACCTATCATATCCAATCATTATTTTACTATTTAAATATCAAATCAATTTTTATCATTACATTTTCATCTCATATCCAATCTCCCTGATCTGAACATTCATCTTTCTTGTCTCGCAGAAATATTTTTCTCCAAATGAAAGTATATCCAATCACCCCCTAAAATACACATCAATGCTATGGACTTGCCATAAAAATGAATAATTACAAAAAAAAAGGATGTTTCAAATTTACAAAAAAAAAACCAGGTTTGATTATGTTTAAAATTTAAAGAGATAACTTAATATTTCTATAAATATTAGGTGGTTTTTAAAATATTTTTTTTGCTTAAGAAGGGGAAAAATGTAAAGCGAAATCAAATCTCAAGGAGTTTTTTGGTATTTTTCAAAAACTTCTGGAGTTTTTTGTAATTAGTCCGAACCTCAAGGGTGGTTTTTTTTGGGGGGGGCTTTCTCAAGGGTGGTTTTGTAATTATCCCTAAAAGAAACTAGAAACTGTCATTGTAGTAAGCATTGTTGTTTACACTAAAAACCTTTTTCATTTTGCTAACTTTAAATGTCATTGATGTTGATCCTTCAACATAATTTGAAAAGTTCCTAACTAGAAAAGCGACGGCAATAGTTAAATAACAGAATTAAAAGGGACACCATTTTCTTTAAATCAGCATAAGATAAAAAAAATCATGTCAAAATTGCAGTTGTGATTTTCTTTCTTCCAAAAATTCCTGTTAAGACAGTAATTTATAGGGATAATTACAAAAACACCCCTGAGGTATGGGCTAATTACAAAAAACCCAAAGTTCTTTGAAAATTACAAAAAACCCCTTGAGGTTTGATTCCGTCTTACATTTTTCCCGTTGATTTTAAAAAATATTTCAAAAAAAAACCCTCGCATTTACAAAAATATTACAGTTACCCCCTTAAAAGACAAAATGAAACCTGCAGGGATTTTTTGTAATTTTGAAACATATCATGGTTTTTTTGTAATTAACCCAAACCTCAGGGTTTTTTTTGTAATTATCCCTAATTTATATGGAAAACACTAATAAACTAAGCAATATATAACCTGTGATCATTTTCCCAAAAAAAAGAAAGGAAAAAAAAAAAGAAAATTACCATGAGGCATATAACAGATCCAAATCCAATAGTATAAAACCTGCCCAAGAATGAATCAGCAAGCAGAGCTCCAAGAAGTGGCATGAAATTTGTAGCTGATGACCAAAAAAACAATAAATTGGATGCACTGGTCATTTTCATATGATACTCATTCATCAAATACAGAGTCATGTTTGGCGCCAGCCCATAAGTCGCCATCTTCTCCAGTGCCTCATTCCCTATTGAAACAACAATTTAAGCAACAGCCAAACACGTCCAATCTAGTGCCCACTACCGAAATAAAAGAACTAGAGCAAGCCCAGTTCATAAATTGATTAAAAATTCAATCTTTAGTCTTAAAATCCATCAAACTATGAGAAAAGAACATAAACAAGAAACAAGAAAAACAGAGCTCCATGATCAAGAACGAATAATCAAAAAATAAAAATAAAAAGTTCATGGAATTTTAATCTGATGAATGTAAAAAAGGGGAATTTACCAATTATGAAGGGCAAAGTCCTGAAACCACCCTTTTCATTAGAATCTTCATCTTCCAAGAGAGGCTTTTCAATTTCCTCCATTGGGACCTTTCGTCGAACACGTTACTGATCGATTCAGATTTTGTTCTTGCACTCTTAAAACAAACACACTCACACACACACAAGACAAACATGTAGACCCAGTGAAAGTGTGAAAAGCTGAAACCCCGGATAGAAAGTTTGAGAAATGAAGAAAACTTTAATGGACGGGGTTCTAGAGGAAGTCTTACGTTGGCAACAACAAAGACGTGCCCTTTCTTGGACGTCGGCAAGCGAAAAATATAAACCCATTAATTTTAGGATTTAATAATTTGGAGATATCTGATTTTTGTAGTAAAATATGTTGCTTACGAGTGTGGAAGAATTTTGATAACGACGGACAATGCAAGTTATTTTGGCACAATAAAGAAATGGTTTGTGGTTTGTACGTGGAGGGAGCAAATTTCCACATTTGCAGGCGATTCAAAGAGTTCGTTTATTATTATTGTTTTTTAGCACAAATCATAGGGGAAGTAGAGCGGTCGCACCTGGCCCGGCCTAGTAGTAGGGCGGATGATATTTTCCATAAAGACGGTTGATTGTGGCGTGTAAAAAAGTTATTATATTAATTTTGAAGTAAATTAAACCGAAATTATGGGATTTTCATATAGAAATATTTATACACGTGTTAATCATCACATGCGATAGAATATGAGATTAAACACTATTTTGAAATAGATGATCTCCTACATTATATTCTAGTGTGATATTGTAAGCGCGAAAAAGAGGGGTCTACTTAGCCAAGGCTCTCCAAACTTTCAACCCAAATAAATTTTGGGCGGCCCGATTTTTTCCTTGGCCCGGTGCTGGCCCAAGCAGTTTTACAACTCTAGGAAAAGGGGTCATAAGAATCGAGCCTCTTAGATCTTGTCTGGGATTGAGAGTATTTAGCCACTGTATCAATATCTAATTCTCCTCTCAAGTTCAAATTTAAACATTAATTTTCAAGTAAATTTTTTCATAACTCATTTTGATCAATCTTTGCAAACGCTTAAAAATAAATCATTTTTAAGTGTTTTCAATGCTAGTTGATCTTGTGATTACAATTCGTTTGATCAGAATCTAAAAATTGGTAGAATTATGTTTTATATTTCTAGTTCTACTTTTATATTGACCTTTGTACACTAAAAGACACTTTTTTCCAGCTTATTCAACACATTATCTCTAAACTTAATCACTCTTTATATTTTATTGCAAATATTATTAACTTTTAATTCTCAACTATTTATTCGGCATAACAATAAATTAAATTAGTTCCACTAAGAAACCAAACAGACTATAACCCCCTCATATAAAGTGACTAATTGAATTACTCTACTGACTGCTATAAAGTTAATGATGCATTAATGGTTCTTAACTCTTTCATCATGGAATAAATGGGGGTTTGATGCTACCCAAGTGGGTTGTGCTCAAACCTCTTGTGATTTTGTCAAGTGTCATTCCACTACGACATATGAATATATTTTTTTCCAAAAAAAAAAAAATCAAAATGGGACACATGTCACAATCCGATAGGAGTTGGGCTACCCACTTAGCAAAGATCTACTTACCCTAATAAATGGTGTGATGAATGGCGGAAGAAATGACAAAGTGATGTGTCGGCTAAGAAGTGCACGTAACATTTTCTTTCTCGACCGCTATACTTTTTTTTTAACAAAAAAAAGTTTTATTAAATAATTCAAACTAGAAATACATGTAGACAGAAACACATATGTTAAAAACCGTGGAAGAATAACTATAAAAAGATTTATAGCATCCGAGTTAATAACAACAACCGGCTTAAAGCTTACAATTTTGAAAATTCTCAATGTCTAGATTACCTATGATTCCATATCCGCAACCTATTGAACACCATAATCGATTTGATATCTCTGCGCATGCCGGATCGAAAATTTGCTTGTCTGAATCGTCCACACAAGAAAAACACCGCACCAAGACAAAGTGATAAACCAAACGCCGCACAAGACAACAAAATCAAAAACAACAAAACAAACAAACAATCCCAGATCGATGTGGAAACCACTTATTTAATAAATAAATTGATAATAGGATGTAAATGAGGTGATTTTCACCAAAAATGGTCAAAAATCACCCCTTAATAATGAGGAACAAGAAGAGAAACAAAAGAAAGATGGTTATAGAGAGAAAAAATGAGGCTTAGGGTTTTAAGATTTCTGACCACTATACTTAAATTTATTATTTTTGTATTTTTCTTCACGAAAAGTTGTACTTTTTGTTTGTGGGGATGATACTCTAAATGAAGAAATGATTTTTTTTTGTTTTAGGATATTTATAACTTGTTGGTCCATTTATAATATGATACTAAAGTTATTTTTTGCAACAATTAAAATACAATGGCAAACTCGAAATCACAGCCCAATTAAATGGGTAAATTCATCAGTTAACGACCTTTACTATAATTCATGTGCCTTCACATGCCATCATCTGGATTTTTTTTTTTCCAAATATATATAATTTTCAGTATCACTTAAATCAAAGTAATGGAATCTTGCTTTTCAACAATAAATATTTATGAATAACTCGATATGTTGCATGATACCTTGACTTAATTTTGTACTTTACTCGAAGAAGGGTAACCTTGAGGGGCTAGGCCCACTTCTAAATGGGCTAGTTGTCGGGACCAACATCATGGCTGTTGGGCCCCTCTATGGTGCCTACATGAATCCAGCAAGGTCTTTTGGGCCTGCTTTCGTTAGTGGAGAATGGACCGACCACTGGGTTTACTTGGTTGGGCCGCTCTTTGGTAGTGGGCTTGCTGACAGGAGGAGAAGATATAAAGTTGTCTTGCTCATTCGAAACATTTCCTTTGTATTTCTTTTTTTTTTTTGGAAATAACTAACCTTATAAGTTATAATCCATTCAAATGTATGATAGAATATTAATTATTTTGGAAATTCAATCATACATCCAATTTTCAAAATTTATTAAATATTAATGAAATATAAATTTCAAAAAAAAATATTAATGAAATATAATTAATAATTTTCTAAATCAAAAATCAAACTCAAGATCTCTTATTAATCATCAATTTTTAGAATCTGAATACTGATTGCTTCACAAAATTTCAAGGTTCTAATTAATGAATTATATAAAAGGCATTTTGCCATTTCACATTGTAATATGGGAGGTTAATTACAATGAAGATCCCGTAGATATATTGACGTAATTTTGTGAACATATCTCTACAAAAAATTATAATACAGTCGTACTTATATAGAATAAAAATCCCATTTTTACTAATAATTTCTAATATAGTATTAGCATAATTGTACATCTGATCACTCAAGTCAAAACGGATCCTCCTTGCCATAAATTTAAATTCTTCCTATTCTGCCTTTGATTTTAGTCAAAGGCATCGTTTACAGCGAAAAGGGTTATAGATAGAGTAATTATGGGGTAAAAAAGGTTCAAATTTCAATATTATACTTCTCTGTTCCAAATATATAGTCTACTATTCCTTTTTGGGGTGTCGCAAATATATAGTCCATTTTTAATATTTAATAGTAATTTTTCCGTTATTTTACTATTATAACCTCATTTAATATGCAATTTAATTTTTATACTATTCATTAAACAAGGTCAAATCAAGTAAATATTCAGCTAGTTTTCACAAATTGGACTATAATTAAAGATTTTTTCTTTGTTTATTGATCTTTTAGAGTTTTTGTTGTGGAATTTTAATGAATTCCCGACGAGAAGTGATTATTAATCATTCTAATAATCACGAAAAAATAATTAATTAAATCAGGCAGAAGAGTGGCGTTTACGTAAATTTTTTGGGATTACCAATGGTTTGCTTACCTGTTTGAGTTTTTTTGACAATATTTTCACAGTCGTAGGAGAGGCAAAAAGACAGCCAACCAGAAGCTTAAACCTGTAAGCCAATCATCACATTATTTCTACACTTGTAACCATACCAAAAAAGGTGATATAATCACCAGCCAATGCATGTCTTGCACTAAATTTATAATTTACAGATAATCATCACTTGTCTTTATTTTCTTGTTTGAATAACAGTTCTATTTTGACCCAGGTAATTTTTCTTTACATATGCTTTATCTGTAAGACTAGTTTGCTTTAATGATTTTTGTTTTACTTTTTTTTTTTTTTTAATTTTTTGAGATGTTTTTATTGATTCTGTTGAATAGCACGTAATTAAACCCAAGATAAAATTTGAATTGCCCTTTTTTTCGTTGTTCTTTTTGTGTCTGCTTTGGTGTACTACATTGTTTAATGGTTCTATATTGGTCAATTATGGAAGTTGAAAAGGAAATTAAATTATGACTAGTTTATTGCTATTGCTGTTGTTAATTTCCTGGGAATTTATATACCTCTGTTTAGCTAGAGATGTTAATCCTGTTTAGTTGAAAAGGAAATTAAATTATCATGTAATTGTCAGGATTAAAAAAAAGTTATATTTATTATTTGAATTGAACTTAATTTGAGGTCGAAAAGCACGTTGAATTAACTTTAAATCCAATGCATATGTTTATTTTCTCTGAATTTCGATATTGTCATATTGCAGGCATTGTAGAGGTCACAACTCAGATTAATTGTTCAACCATTTTTGTTTCGCGATTTTTAGTTATGAGTAACGATTTTAGATGTCAAGTAGAAACCAAAAAAATCGTATGGCTAATCGGGATAGTACTCGCTTCAATTTTGATAATTCAGTATTTTGAACTACCATACAGAGATAGCATGATCTCTCTGTTATCTACTGGCAAGAATTATTTCAATCCTTCTAGTGCCAATGGAAACCAGTCACATCTTAAATATAATTCGTCACCATCGATGCCTAATTCAGAAGAGAGAAATATTTTTTCGCCCGAAATTACGAATCATATGACAGAAGTAGAGCCGATAGAAAGTAGCATTAGCATAGCACCTGAAAAATCGAGCGATGCATCGTTTAAGTTACCCGAGGGAAATTCAAGAATAATTGCTCCAAGCCCCCCTATAAGTTTCGATTTTTCATTAGCGCCCCTGGTTTCGCCGTCTCCATTAGTCTCCCTAGAAATAAGGATTTGAATCTTGGAGCCCCTATGGTAGCTTGTAGTGATCCCCCAACTATTGCAAATGAAAATGGAACTTCTTGGAATGGTGGAAAACTGTCCGGTGAACGTGTAAATTCTTACACGACAAATATTAGTCCGCCTCCGAAGAAAATGCCTGAGAGTCCAGTGGCGTCGGTTGTATCGATATCTGAAATGAACGATATGTTGCTACGTAGTCGTGAGTCGTCCTTTTTAAAGGTACATTGTAGCATAAGAAATTGTGAATTATGTTTGTGAATCACCTTTTTTTTTTTACTGTCGAAAATTGGAAATGTAAATCGAAATCTTGATGCAGAGTCCGCTATGGCCTTCGGCTGCTGATCAAGAGTTATTAGATGCAAGATTTGAAATCGAGCATGGACCGATCATTAGGGAACGTTTCGGCTTATATGCGCCTATTTATCGAAATCTTTCAGCATTTGTAAGGTAAATAATCTGCTTATTATTGGTATTTGCAGTTGTTATCATATCTTCAGTAAGTATTAAGAAATTATGTCCCCTGGCATTTACAATAATATTACAGTTACCCCCTAAAATTAAGACAAAAAGAAACCTGAAGGGTTTTTTTGTAAATTTGAAACATGTCTGGGTTTTTTTGTAATTAACCCAAACATGAGGGGTGTTTTTATAATTATCCCTTTGTTTAATTCTGTTTTGCAATTTGCACCTAGTAATGGCGTATTTGTAAAGTAAATACAAACCTGAAGGGGGTGTTTGTAATTTGGAAAGATAACTGGATCTTCTTTATAATTAGGAAAAATAACCTCTGGGGTAATTTTTGTAACTTACCCTTATTTGTAGGTCAGCATATGACAGTATTCATAGCATTTGAGATGTCACAATTACAAGAGAAAAACTATGGCTTGCTTTTTCCACATTACTTCAAAAAAATTGCTTCCTTTTGTTTGACTTTCAGGATATATTAAATGCAGGAGCTATGAAATTATGGAGAAGAAGCTCAAGATTTACATCTACAACGACGGTAAACGGCCCGTTTTCCACCAGCCGAGGCTCAAAGGAATATACGCTTCCGAGGGGTGGTTCATGAAACAGCTCGAAGAAAGTGACCAATTTGTGACTAGAAATCCAGGAGAAGCGCACTTGTTTTACTTACCGTTTAGCTCTCAACTCTTGGTGGACTACGTATACGTGCGAGATTCTCATACTTTTCGGGACATAAACGAGTATCTGGAAAACTACATTGGCACAATCAAGACAAAGTACCCTTTCTGGAATAGAACAGATGGTGGGGATCATTTTCTAGTTGCTTGCCATGACTGGGTAAGTTTCCAGGCCCTATAAATTAAACCACATTTCAATTTATACTAATAAGGATTCTTGTTTTTTCAACACAAATAATTTGAACATTTTGAGCTACACTATTGTTATAGGCAGCAAATTTAGCAAAATGGTTGGTTAATCAGAATAAATACTTTTGAGATTTAGTCTAATTAGAAAAAAGAGGAAAATGGTTGGTTAATCAGAATAAATACTTTTTTGGGACATTTGACTCATTTTTGGTGGAAAATTTTATTGGAATCGCATCACATAATGTGTATATATGCTTGATTCTTAAGGTGACAATTTGGATTCCGGTGATGTGCACAAGGTTGCAGAAATCGCTAGGCGCCCGATCGGGCGCCTAGCGCCTAGGGCGCCCTAGGCGGGCGCCTAGGCGCCTAGAAAAGCCCAAGTTTTTCTTATTTTTTTATTTTTTTGTATTTTGGCGATTTTTCCCGATTTTTGGCGATTTATTCCGCCTAGACCGCCTGACCGATTTTTTCCCGATTTTTTCGATTTTTTGCCGCCTAGGCGCCCGCCTAGGCCGCCTAGGCGGGCGCCTAGGCCGATTTTTGCCCCAGGCGATTTTTTGGCCGATTTTCGGAAAATCGGGTCGGCCTAGGGCGCCTAGCGCCTAGTCGGCGCCTGGCGGCCGCCTAGGCCGATTTTTACAACATTGGGTGTGCATCGAATTTTTTTTTTTTTTTTTGCGTGCGTAACGCCCGAGTAGACGTGCCCTCAACCTAAAGGCTTCGGGCGCAACTTGTTTTCAAATACTCGATGGTTTACGGGACGGTGATGTGCATCGGATTCCGGTTGAATTATTCACCAAAAGTGATTCCGGTTGAATTATTCACCAAAAGTGAGTCTCAACCAAAAAATATGTCGCGAGATAGAAAAGCGAATAGTTGGGATGGCAAAAAAAGTTTATTTCTCTAGGAAAACAAAATTACAAATGTCTTTCGAAATTACAAATAACAGACTTTTGTTTCTATTTTACAAATTGTACCCCCAAGAAGGGGTATCTGTTTGTAATACTTTATGTGCGTGACTGAAGTTTTTTGTAATTAAGTTACACCTCTTGATAGTTTTGTAATTTATCGATCCTTAACAAAATTATGAGTTGTGTACTTCATATATGTTCACATGTTACACCAATCTTTGTTCTTACAGGCACCGATCGAGACCCGACGACTCATGGCAAACTCCATACGCGCTTTATGCAATTCCGACATAAAAGAAGGTTTCCGATTCGGGAAAGACGTCTCCCTTCCAGAAACATACGTACATTCGCCTCAAAATCCACAAATCAAACAAATCGGGGGCGCGCCTCCTTCCGAGCGAAAAATCCTCGCCTTCTTTGCCGGCCAAATGCACGGCTACGTTCGTCCGATCCTATTACAACATTGGGAGAACAAAGATCCAGACATGAAGATTTTTGGTCGTATGCAAAAAGGCTACGTTTGGCACATGAAAAATAGCAAATATTGCATTTGTGCCAAGGGCTACGAGGTTAATAGCCCGAGGGTGGTGGAGGCGATAATGTACGAATGCGTGCCGGTGATTATTTCCGACAACTTTGTGCCTCCGTTTTTCGACGTTTTGAAGTGGGATTCGTTCGCGGTTTTTGTTCCGGAAAAGGATATTCCGAATTTGAAGAACATACTTGTTTCGATTTCGGACAAGAGGTATGTTTTGATGCAGAAGAGAGTTAAGATGGTGAGGCAGCATTTTGTTTGGCATAATGCGCCCGTGAGATATGACATTTTTCACATGATACTTCATTCGATTTGGTATAATCGGGTGTTACAGACGGCGCCAAAATGATGTTGGTACGTTGGGGACATATAGAATTTTTCAGCTGATATAAAACCTGTTTTTCATTGCAACAGAACAAAGGAATTTATGTATATTAACAATAGAATAAAGGGGTTGCAAGATTTGGATTTTGGACCCTGTGATATTTTGTACTAACAAAAGATGCACTGAGAAAGTTAGTTTAATAGTGTTTTGAGAATTATTGTAAAAACATATATAAACATTTTATGATTTGAAAATATTTATAAGTCAAATTTATGCGTGGAAGAATCTGTAATTATTTAAACCATGATTCATTTACGAAAATTAAGAATCGAATATAATGTTTTTTAATTGTACTTACTTAATTAAACTTTATGCATTTAAAAAATTATTGACTGAATTGAGGTCAAATAATTTTTAATCAAAACTTGACACGGAACAAACTCGACTAATTTAATATTTTTACACATAGTTTATATTTAATTTTATTTTTCTAATTGGGTTCTGCTCGAGTGGAGCTATAAAATTTAGCAAACGAAAATCTATATTGATCAACATTTGTTTATTTTAATTTGGTTAACAAATCAAACTTAGCCATCAATCTCATATCCATGTTTGCAGAAATAGCTAGGCGCTCGTCGGGCAATAGTCCAGCGCCTAGAAATAACTCTATTTTTTTTATTTTCTTTACCGATTTTTGCCGCCTAATCCCTATTTTTGACCGTCTAGGCAACCGTCTACCCCCGATTTTGTGCCGCCTAGCTAGGCCGATTTTACAACACTGCTCATGTCACGCATCGTGAATCTCTAACAATAATAAAAGTTCATGTTACATCTCTAAAATCATAGAAATGTGGAGGCAAAATTATATGAAAGGCAAATAGAGAATATTCCTTCAAAAATATCATAAGAAATTTACTCATAAAAGGGAATTAAAGACTCCTATTATAATACGCTGGCTTCCTATTATATACCTAAAAAAGGAAAAAAAAAATTAAGGAGTCCCTATAAATATAACCTCATAATTTATTTATTTTCCAAAATATAACCTCATATTTCTCACACACCCATAAACCCTACGTCCCCTAATTTATTGTGATGGGACTTCTTTCTTGGTTCTACGGATCCAAAGATGATAAAAAGGAAACCCCTCCGGCGGGTCAACCCGACGGGTCGTCCGGTGTACAGGCGATGAACGGAGCAGTTGAGGTCCAACGACCCGACCCGCCTGTGGCGAGTTTAGAATTCGGATCCGGGGATAAAGAGACGCTGGCCGGGCTATGCCCCGTATCCAATAAGATTGAGCCTTGCACTTGGAAGATTGTGCCGGCGGGCAACGACCCGGATCCGGCAAAGATCCGAATTGAGTTTTGAGTTGATTTATATGCGTGGCTGCTTTTTTTAGGTTAATTTCGATCCCTTTTCTGTTCTTTTTATGAAATTTGACATATTTGGATGGTAATTGGGGAGAAGTATTATTGTTTTTAATGATATATTTTGTAGGTTTAATTGTTTGAACTTGAATATTAGATCTTTGTTTGAGTTTTTGTGTGCATTGCTTATACTATGCGGTTTCAATCTTTTATCATATCATGTTTTTTTTAAATATAATATATTATGTATATCTACAATAAATTTGTGGATTAGCGATGGATTTTTCCATTGCTAAGCACGACAATTTTTTTTATCTATCACTATTTTAGTGATGAAATACACTACGAGAAAAAAACTAAGTAAAATTGTTGTAGGTAAATATTTACTAATAAAATTTAAAATTGATAGTAACACCTACAAGGTCGGTAGATTTAAAAATTGTTGGTGATTTGTGAGTATTTGGTTTGTATTGTTTGAGGGAAACAATTTTGTTTTATTCTGTCGTTATTCTGTACGGGAAAATAATATTTTTATATTGCTATTCTTTAAGTAACTATTAAGTAAAGTGATAAAATTATTTATGTTGGTAATTTCTGAAAACTGCAAGTTTTTTCGTAGTATATCAGTTGTTAAATTATCAAAAATATCATCATAAATTCGTTTCTGGCATGACCTTTTTGGTGACAATCAATGAAATATCCGTCCAAAGTTTGATCTCTATTATCAAAAAAAATCATCGTTGCTGTTTTGTTAGTTTTTTCTAGTGATACAACTTCATAAATAAATATTTTATTGTGAATCATACACAATCCTACATGCCAAATTAAAATCGACGTCCAATGAATATGAAATTAATTTTCAATTTTCTCTACATAATACGCAAACTGCAATTTCAGACTATTATCGTTCTGAGAAACAGGATAAGACATAAAACCGATCAGATTATAGCATGGTTTATTTTTTATTGGAACAGAAATTAAATCAATAACTAAATAAATAAACTTCATAAGACATTACCACAGATTGACAGATACCAAATCGTCAAATCCAATGAAAGCCCAGTACTGTGGATGGCCCATCATTTTCAAAACCCATGATTGATTCATCTGTACATATATATCGAAGAAAGAGTTGGATCACATTATTAGAATGTTTTTTTTATTAAGGGTGGCAAATCATTTGCTTTGGGCCTCGATACGATAAGCTTAAGCCCGAATACGATTCTATACTTAAAATCTAAACCCAAATACGACACGCTAAAAACACGAAAAGCTTGCTAGGCCTGTAATTAATAACAGTATGATTTTTGTTTAATAATTGATACTTTTTTAACACATATTCTAATAAATTACTAGTATAAATAGTCATTTACTAATAAATTACAAATACTTAAATGTTATCAAGTGTTATTTATCGGGTTTATAGGGCTAGCCCAACTTTAACCTGACTATTAACGGGTCTTAACGTGTTGGCCTGATAACAGTTCGAATCCAATAAAACCCCAGTCTAATCCCTATGATTTTGTATTGTGTTCGTGTCGGTCATTCGTTTCGTACCTCAAATTGCTATATGTTTTGAGTAGTGCCTTGTTCTAACAATACTATTCTTTTTTTATTTTTTACCATTTCTTATATTTCTTGCACTTCGGCTAGTTTTTTCCATCATTAGAATTAGATCACGATGAAAAATTCAAGAGTTTGGACAGCAGAGCTTGACAGAAAAATAATTGAATAAAAAGAAAAAGTGGTTTAATTTATTATGGTGGGTATTAATAACCATTTTTGTTAATTGAAGGAGTTGGAAACATGTTACATGTCCAATAGCTTGACAAAAGTAGATAAAAGTTAAACTGAACTGGACAAATATTTTCTTTATCGGGGTGAGAAAGGAAAACTTCTTAGCAATAATTTTCTCCAGGGCCTATCTGTTATTATCAAGTTGACTTAGAAATGGATAACCTATGAATGACAAAAATGAGTGATCATAAATATCATATTATCAGTTGTGCATCTTTATTTCTTTGGGATAATTACAAAATCTAACATTAGATTAATTTATAGCTTAATTATATATATACGTTTCAATAAATTACAAATTTCTACCAACAGTCCATTGAGTTTTGTATTTACCAAACAAATATCCCCATTGAGGAGGCAATTAGTAAAATAGAAATAAATGCACGTTAAGGAAATATTTGTAATTTTGATAGATAATAGAAATAATAATATCACTTTAATAGTTTAATATATGATAATCACTTAATTAATTTTTATTTGACAAACTTGATTAATTAAAACATAAAATAAAATATTAACCAGGGGCTCAACCCACATGGCCACCATAAGTGATTGTGAGGTGGAGGTCAGAGGTTCAAATCCTTACTCCATCAAATTGCTCCCCGGGATATATACGAGCTGGTGAAGGATTGATGGATACTCATACTGAATAGCATCTGTGTGGGTTCAATTCGGGGCTGAATTACCAAAAAAAAAAAATTACAATATATAGATCTGGAAAAGTATTTAAACGCCGCTTTGAAATCCAATTTCTTAGATATTATGATCATCCATGTGAAGAATGGATGTCTCATTATCCGGATTAAGTGAGGGCTTCGGCCAGTGTGGGAATACTGTCGTCAAAAAAAAAAAAAAAAATCCAATTTCCCTGAATCCCCTGTAAGATTTTCCAGTCCATCACCTTTTCTACTTTTTTCCATTAATTCTTAAGCTGCATCTGGCATGTATAAATCCAACGTAGAGTACTATTTTATTGCAGCATTATCTATTATTAACTGACCAATGTCAGATATAGTACAATAAAAATAGTGGAAATTTTGCGGCCTGAAGAGGGCACAGGTCAAACTGAGGGTTAATTATTGCCTATTTTTGTTACATACACTTGTCAGATAACTTTTTATCAGGGAATTTAATTATCATGTCGAAAAATCATAAGTATTTTTCTACAATCTTCTAACATATATTTAATTAATTGCCTAATTGGGAAAGGACTTGATGCTTTATAATATTATTCAGTAAACCCTCAAGAAATAAATAGCTCTGTCCCACAAACCTTTTGTTGGATTGAGACTGTACACCTATAAATTTTGTGTCCGAATTCCGAAAATATATTAATATAACAAAGAGTTAAAGTATAACTTTAATAATTTAATTTTTTTATCTTCATGAACAAGAGAAAAAAAGGAAACAAGACGAAAGAAAAGTGGGATTTAGGAACTTAAAGATGGAATTGTCACTTTTATATATTCAATTTGTTTTGTAATTACCCAAAACATCAGGGTAGCTTTTGTAATTATCCGTAACTTAAAACAATAAATTAAATAAGGACAAAATGTGAATATTGAATAATTTTTTTAATTTTGCTATGAGGACCCAGTTGAGATATGTGAGTTGTGATAGGTTGTGGAAAAATCAGAAGATCAATGCAACTGCTACCAAACAATATATATTCCAAATCACTAATGAAACTATTGGACCCCCGATTTAAATATTGGGAAACAATTTATATATATATATATATATATATATATCATAATTCTATAACAAAAAGTCGAATCGGAAATTTTGTTTTGAAATTAATTGATCTATACACACACATATATATATATATATATATATCATAATTCTAGAGCGAAAAATCGAATCAGAAATTCCTTTTTGAAATTAATTGATCATATCTATATTTATATATCAGATGCAATGATAGAAGTACTTATTTTGTGATTGGTTATTGCTCGAGTTTTTTTTTTCTTTCCAAAACAATAGCATTTAAATTAAAACTCAAGAGAAAAATTACTAAGGCTGGTTTATTGACCAAAGATTTTCTTAGACACAACGGGACTTGTCCAAGTTACTACTCGGGTTAAAAGTGTTAAATGTTTATGTATACGTGAAAGCCACTTCAAATTTTTAAATATTTGGCGATTTGATTAATATATAACAAGTGGAATGATACAATTTGGTAATAAAATACAGAAAATTAGACATATAGTCAGTTGGAATTGCACCATCTTGATTAATTATTTAACAAGTGGATCTTCTAATTAATGTGTACCAACTGTTAGCAATGATCTTTTTTCATCTTTACATTTCTAATTAAATCCCTTTAATTTCTTAGGTAATTACTTGGTTGTTTCACACCTTATATTATTCAGATAATTTTATCGTGCATATATGCAATTCTGAATACTTTTTTCTAATTCATGTAGATTGACCATTTTGGTTTCGGTGATTAAAATTTTTGTAACTTAAAATTAAACTTACGGATGCGATTATTTTCTGCTATAATATTTCTTTCACAATGCATTCAAAGTTCATAGAAAGTCACAAATATATATGATCCATTAAGTATTTATATAAATAAATATACATTTAGCACACTTATTACCAGTCATAATAAAATATGAATTTGAAATATTTTGAACTGCAAGATGTTTAATTTGCTTTAGGCACTACCACAAAAATCAAATTTACCGACAAAATTTACCAACATAAATAACCTTTTCACTATTTTACCGTTACCTACAGATTACCTAGCTACTGAATAAAATATATTGTTTTTTCCAAAATTATACCGACGATGTTTAAATTTACCGACAGAAATACTGTAGATTTTTATTCCAACAGTTTTAGATTTTGTACGATAAATATTTACCTACAACAATTTTACTTACACTTTACAGTTATTTTATACTTACCTACATATTTTTTTGTAGGTAAACTAATTTTTTTCTTGTAGTGAGACAAAATTACTTCATTGAGAAAAAAAATAATTTTTCTAGAATTTTTTTTTTCATTTTCTGCTAGAAAGACCAAAAACATATTGTCAAAGAAATATTGTATATAAGTTTATGTAAGAAAATATTTTATAGACTCAAATATCTTCCCCCCGCCATGGAAATGGACCCATGCTGAAATTAATCTTCAGCTTGCCCATAATCTAGCTATCAAACAATTTCAATTCACATTTTAAAAGCACTAGGTCCAAACAAATTAATGTTGATATTTTTTTGTTCCCAAAATATTAAATTGTAACAAACATTAATATTAAATTGCTCGATTCTCCTGCTGCGTGACTTGAAGACACTGTAAACCTTACCTTGCTACCTCATGCCATATTCCTAATTTGATGTAACCCACCAACAATACTTCTATAAAGATGTGGAATAACCTAGAATAGTGAAAATTAATATTAATTTTTTTCTTTTTCCACGATGAACCTTATAAAATTGCCTACTGATTGAATTATTTTGAACAAGAAAATTCACTATTTGATATTTTTTTTCAATATATAGTTTTTTGAAACCAAAAAAAAAAAAGATAGAAGAAATTAGCAAGAGACATCAATTATATCTACCCAAGGGGGTATGTGTTACAATATATAAAAATACCGGATTCAAAATTTTAATCAAAAATATAAATTAATATTCCTTCCTAATATTATAATGTTTTGAATTAATTTATATTTTTTATCAAAATTTAGAGGTGGCAAAATCAAACTCAGCCCGAGGTTTGGATCGGGTTGGGCCGTATTTTTTAAGCCCCGAAAAAAGTTGGGCCTATTTGGCCCAACAGGCCGGGCCAGCCCGTTTTTTTGTGCATAAAATATATGTATGGGTTGGGTTGAGCCAGTAGTTTTTGTGGCCTAACCAAAATCGGGCGAGCCTGACCCAACCCGATTTTTTGCAAAAGCTCGATGTCCATTGCCAGCTCTAGAAGGATTTCACTAACAAAACAGAAGCTAATGTAAAATTAAGTTTTACAAATATAATATTGCACAAACTCCTAGAAATCATCCTCTTATCTTACTCTTTAAGAGTGATCATTATTTCAATCTTATTCTCCTAAAAATTAAGGGTTAAATGTACAGTGTGTGAAGAGCCAATATAGGTGAAACTAGAAAGAGATGTTGAAAAATTAAATGAGGCATTTGCGTGGTGCATTAAAAAAGGGAAACAACCCCATTTCCCACAGCCACATGTCCAGCAAAAAGGCCTAGGTAAGCCCTCCGTGTGTGGTCTAGTGGTGTACGGTGGATTTTTAAATTAAAATATTTCAAATTCAAGTTCATATATCTGCACTATTTGGTCGTAAATGTCCCACAGGCTCAATGGCTGAGCCAACAAATAAAAATGAGGTGAGTCAATATACAAAATTAAAGTATGGTAAGCCGAATAGAAAACTAAAAAAACAATATATATACAAACTCTAATTTAATTTTATTCTTTTAATTTTAGTGATAAAGCTATTAAAAACAAAAAAGGTAGAGGGGGAAGGGCCCAACATGGGACCCTCTAGCTCCGCTAGTGCACATTCCTTGTCTAGTGTGGTTTAACGGCTGACATAATTTGTGTATACTATTGCATTAAGCTCTTGCACATGATGGGCATAGAAAATATACTTTGTGTCATTTAGAGCCGACAAAATTGGTCCAACCAACCAGAATATAGGGTCCGGTTGGACTTCATTCTTATTAGAGCTGGCAATGGTCGAGCTAGCCCGAACCAAGCCCGTTAGGCTTTTGAAGATTTTTGGGTCGAGTTGGGCCATTCCGATTTTGGTCAGAACGCAGAAATGCATGGTGCAATCCAACCCATGTATACATTTGTACACTAAAACCAATGGATCGGGCTAAACCCGGCCCACGGGCCAATCGGATTGGGTCAAAAAAGTCTGACGTTTTTTGCGCCTAAAATATTACAGCCCAAACCTCCGACCGGGCTAGATTTTGCCAGCTCTAATTCTTAGAGTCTCGAAAGAGGTCAGACCTAATTTGGCCCGGTCCAAACAACCTGAAGCCCTACAAACCCGAACGACTCGCTCAAAAATACACTTAATGTACTAGGTTGGACTACAAGAAATGTGGCACGATGGAACTTTGGACCGGAATTTTTTTCACTTGACCCGCTAGACTAAGACCGGACCGGCTCATTGCCAACTCTAGCGTCATCTATATATATAAATATTATGTATAATTGTGAATCTCATGGAAGCCTAGTGACTAGTGGTAAGGTATTTGTAAAAATTCATGTGTATGTCTGAGTTCAATTTCTACCTAACGTCCTATCTCTCAATATTTGTTCTCAAACAAAAAAAAAATGCATAATTATTTTACATATAATTTAAGATATTATAGACACTAATGTAAACATAAAATATAAAATACCAAATCGAGTGCCACTAGCTATTTCTTGAATGATGATAGAAAAAAACAAGGGTAACGTATGACCTTACATATATCATCATTGATCATACTATATATATATTCCTATAGCTTCCATTTCTATGCTAAAGCTTAAACTTTTTCTTCATACTCTCTCTCCCCACTTAGTACATTTCCTTGTATGGAAATGTAAAATCCCACTCACTGCTAAATACATATAAATCATTCGAATTTCATAAAATCATGAATATCGAAAACAACTCATCATTATTCTCATATTCATTATCCCAAACTCAATCTCCACCGTCCGATGACGCCGCCGCAACCAAGCCGCCGGAATCCGCCGCCAAGAAAATCAAGAGAATCCGAGCCGCCGCCAACGCCGCCGCCGATAATTCCACGGCCAATAAGCACCCGGTCTACCGGGGGGTCCGAATGCGGAGCTGGGGCAAATGGGTCTCCGAAATCCGCGAGCCCCGCAAGAAATCACGCATATGGCTGGGCACTTTCCCCACCGCCGAGATGGCGGCGCGTGCGCACGACGTGGCGGCTTTGAGCATCAAGGGCGCGTCGGCCGTGCTCAATTTCCCCGAACTCGCGTCCGCGCTCCCACGGCCCGCCTCCGTCGCCCCGCGCGACGTCCAGGCCGCCGCCGCAAAGGCGGCGGCGATGGAGAAATTCGACGTTCTATCGTCGCCGTCGAGTTCTAGCACGTTATCATCTTCGCCGTCGCTTTCGTCTCTGGTTTCTTCGGCGGACCTTACGACGTCGTCTGAGGAACTGGGCGAGATCGTCGAGCTGCCGAGTTTGGCCGGGTCGGGTTTTGACCCGTTGGAGCTGAGGAATGACTTTGTGTACATTGATTATAACTCGGCGGTGGAGGGGTGGTTGGACCCACCGCCGCCGTGGGGCGGCGGCGGTGGTGACGGTGATGGTGTTGGGATTTCGAGCTGTTTCGAGACTTTGTTGTGGAATTACTGAAATTAATGTGTTTTTTTTTAAGTTGTTTTATTTTATTTTTTTCTTGTGTAGTTGAGAAAATTCTAGCCCTTTTCATTTTTCATTGAAGGGCTAACAGAATTTTCTCCCCCCATTTTCTCAACTTTAATTTGTTGTACTCTTCAATGAATCTAACTGTAAATAGTTATTAGGTCTCCTTAAATTTCCTTTCCTCCCCCTCTTGTTTATGGTTGATTACAAATTGAGTCTGTAATTTTAGGTGTTGATAATATTAGTCATGTAATTTCTTGAAGTGAGCTTGACGATTTTATCTTTTGGTCAGAGTAACAATTCCGGCCATGTAACCTTAGTCATATAATTTCTTGATTTGATAATTCCAGTGTTAGATGATTTTACGTTTTAGTCAAAATAATAATTTTAGTCATAACTTTTAATGATGATAGTTATTTGGGGTATTTTGGTTTAAGGATAAGTGTATTGTGGAAATAAATGAAATATTGAAACACTCATTTGGGGAACAAAATTGCAAAAATTTAGAATTTGTAGGATGAAATTGCGCAAGTTATAACTTATGGGATCAAATTGTAAATTTTTTTAGCCCCCTATAATTATGAGACCAATTTTGAACTTAGGCCTTTATGCTTATTTACATTGATTTATGGGTTTGAAAAAAAATCCAAAAATTAGTACATTTCCAGTACACTTTTGCAGGTAGTTTACATTTAAATATCTGTCAAGAATGAGAAAACTAATTATTATAGAAATTACTTCTTTTGAGAAAATATATTTCACCAAAAGAGAGGAAGCCTTAGTTAATTAGAATTAAGAACCTGGATTTCTATGCTAATCTTCAATAAATTATTGCATGGGATTTCCTATTTTTTTAATAAGTTGGAAGTAGTGGTTGGAGGAGAGGGTAAATTTCAAAAAAAACTGAAAGATACAGGTTCGAACCCTGGTCAACACCCTTATAAAGTGTGAGCGATACCACTTGAGCTACAAGCTAGTGGCGCATGGGATTTCCTATTCCACAAAGTATGTTCCACTTTCTATTATTATTGTGGAAGATCTCGTCCCCAATTGTAACAAGATAAACATATGTTGTTGATATTTTAGATGTATTTATACTTGTCAATCATACACTGCATGAAGTGAAATATGAATCTAATCCCATAAATTATAGGGATAATTAAAAAATTACCCTTAAAGCTTGGGGCAGTTACAAAACAATATATTCAAGAGAAGTTTCAATATTAAATTCTTTGAAGTTTGATTCTGTATTATATTTTATCCCCAATTTGTTAGTTGACCCGAAGGAATTTGATGACGTCGTCAAATATTTTACAATTATATCACTCATTTTTTTCTAATTAATATTACAAATAACCC
Source organism: Rehmannia glutinosa (assembly GCA_016081115.2). NCBI lineage: Eukaryota > Viridiplantae > Streptophyta > Magnoliopsida > Lamiales > Orobanchaceae > Rehmannia > Rehmannia glutinosa. The sequence continues at coordinate 112,334 of JABTTQ020001619.1, read as the reverse complement.
TATTTTTTGGTCTTGCTTTTTGTAATATTTAGAAATATTGAGTGATGTAATTATAAAATTGAAAAATATAGGGATATAATTGAAATATTTTATAAAATCAGTAAATTACACCAGTTCAATTAATGGCTGGACTTGGAGTAAGAATATAAGACGAAAGCAAACTTCAAGGGAATTTATGAAATTTGAAAATTTCTCTGGATTTTTTCATAATTACCCCAAACCTCGGGTAGTTTTTGTAATTATCCCTGATTATATTTGCTTCCCAAGTATTATTTCATGTCCATTTTCTTTCTTCTTCTTCTTCGTCATTTTTTTTAGGTTGTGGTGGGGTTGAGCGGTGGGTGATAATTGGGCAGGTGCAGTGATGATCAGAGGCGTAGATAGGGGGGCTTAAGACACCCCAAATTATTTTTTTTCTTTTTTTGGAAAAAAATTATAAAAAAATTATATGTATTTTTTAAAGAAAAAATAATTGGGGAAAAATGAGGGAAAAACTTTAAAAAAACTTTAGGGGTAGATAAAAAAAACTTGGGCTGGCTACGCCCCCTGGTGATGATATTGGGAGAATCTAAGAAAGTGACAAACTTCTCCATATATAAGGGCAAACACTATCTTATTCGTTTTCAACCATTACTTTCATCGAATTTGCTATTTAATAATTATCTGGAAAAATCAATTTGCATGCTTTCTTTTTGTTAAATTGCATGATGTGTAGCTAAGGAATTTGAGTTGTGCATATACTATTTCAAATGTTAATACACAAACATTTTACAATTATTTCAAGTCAGTTTACATATAAAAAAATTTGTAGTTAAGTATTAAGAAAATGTATATAAAATTATTGTAGGTAAATATTTACCTATAAAATCTGAAACTGTTGGTAAATACTTTCGGTATTTCTGTCGGTAAATTTAAAAACTATCGGCGATCTGTCGTTATAATTAATTTGGAAAAAAATATTTTTTTTATTATGTAGGTAACTGTAAAATTTAGTGACGAAATTATTTTGATGGTAAATTTCTGTCGGTAATCTGAAACTTTCTTGTAGTATTATTGATACAGTTATATTAATATTAATGTTGTTATTAATAAATATTTAGCAAGGATTAATTAAAATAAAGGAGATGGATTACCATTTTTTGGATACACGATTAGGGGTATATGAATTCACCATATCACACGTTGTGATGTTTCATTAATTGAGTACAAAATGGTAGGCAAGAGAAAGGGTAGCCTATCCAATTTTCAGCCCCATAAATATAAAAAATTCACTTTTGGGGAAGTTAATAAGTATATGTAATCCGTTCAATCCTTTTCACTTTCTTTTTTTCTTTTTCCCAATCTCCACAAGTTCACCTCAGAATTTAATGGAGCTGATAGCAATCTCTATTGTCCCAAATTCAATTTCCAAAGAAAAAATTAAGTCCAATCAACATATGTAAACCGTTTTCCTTTTATTTTTATAAAGAAAAAATGATCTAAATAAAACAATTAAGTCCAATCAACATATATTTATTATATAATCCAATTTAAGAAAAAGAATATATATTTTTCTAATAATATTACTATTAAAATAGACAAATATAGATCTATACATAAATAGGGTAGATATTTTAATCTTTTAACTATATACTCTACAAGAAAAAACCAATTTACCTATAGAAAAATATGTAGTTAAGTATTAAGAAAATTGTAAAGTGTAGGTAAAATCATTGTAGGTAAAATATTTACCTACATAATCTAAAACTATTGGTAAATACCTATAGAAAACCTGTCAATAATTGAAAAATTGTCGTTAATCTGTCAGTAATTTGTCGGTATAATTTGAGAAAAATGATATTTTTTATTCTGTAGTTATTCTGTAGGTAATTGTAAAATTTAGTGACAAAATTATTTTTGTGGGTAAATTTTGTCGGTAAACTGAAATTTTCTTGTAGTGATAGAGCCTTGCGGTTCAATCTGACTCATGTCATATATGTAATTTCACCTACAATTCAAAAAATTACCCAACAAACGGAAGTCATTTGGAACAAATTAAAGGAATTATTTCCCTTTCTTATTTGTTACCTTCATTTCTTATTTATCATTTTTTTTAAAGATTGTAAAGAATCGCCCTATTTAGTCTTGATGCATACAATGGTGGGTCAATGTTATCAAATCCAACTTTCTTATAGACAAAATACACTTTTTTCTGGTCTGAAAAAATACTTATATCTCCTTTTGCGGCCTTAAAAGAACTACATACACACATGGTACCCAAATAATCTGTTTTACTTTTTTTTTTTTTTTTTATAACTCACCTTTCAGCGCCATTTGGACTACGCCTCGAGACAACAAAACTCCGGCCTCCTCATTCTTTGCCGCCAAGGTAAACGGATGATGTGCACGTACTTTCAGCCAGGTGTTACGGACGGAGTCCTGGCGACGTCAACCAGATCCTCCTGGTAAAGAGAACAATTATATTCGACCCCCAATCTACTAATAACGATCTCTCCCCCGATCGAACCCACACGGATGCTATTCAAGATGAGTTCCCACCAAATCTTCACCACCGCATATGCCCTGGAACAATTTGATGGAAGCGATGATATGAACCCCTTACCTCCACCCCACAAACAAACAATTTGGTGGAGCGGGGATTTGAACCCCGACCTCCATCTCACAATTCTTTGTGGTGGCGAATGACTGTGGGTAAGCCCACCCTGGTTGTCTTTTTACATTATTTGCATATCCCACCAGTTGTTGTGATTTAATTTGTCCTTTCCTTGTCACACATTTCAATCAAATTGAAAATATTGTTCGGATACCTAAATCCTGAAATTCCATATATGTATTAATATATACATGAATGTATATATGTATGTAAGTGAAAAATATAAGTGAACGAAATTTTCTCCACTACATTGCTCCAAGCATGCCCGTATTAATTATACAAGCCGTAAAAAAAATCGAATTATAACACGTTGGCACATATATAGGCATTTTTCTAGTAATTAATTAGTGGATAATTAATTTTGCTTATGATATTAATTACGTGATTTTTGTCACTAAACACTCTTAATTAAATTATTGGTAAAATATGCAAGCAATTACCAGCCCCAGATTCGATCTGCCATCTATTTGGCCAACATTCATTTAGTCATACAAAAATTTCCTAATTAGTCAAATCAACCAACTAATCATTCCCCCGACAATCTAATTGTTTATTAATTACTGTGATTAACTAGTCCGTGGATTAACGAAACAGGATAATGATCTTAATAAACAAGTTTTTTTCTTCATGAAAGCAAATTCGAATCATAATCACATGTATTAATTAATGAAAAAGGAAAAATTAATGGGGCCTCACCAGGAATCAAATAAAATCAGCACTTACTGTACAAAATGCTGCCCTATCAGGGAGGAGAAGGCTGATATCTTCCACTGCAACTTGACATAAAAAGTTGCTTTAGAATATAGTAAAATAAATGTAACCCAATAGTTTTTTTTTCTTTTCCAAAATGATTGATTATAATTGTTATAGTATTATTTAAACTTGAGGATGAAAATAATGGGTTTTGGTCCAAAGTGCTAAACAAAAGAGGCACAGCTTGTTGAAATAATGTTTGCAATAATATACTCATCCCTATTAGGACTTTAGGGTTTCCAAACCTATCAGGATTGTTAAAAAAAAAAAAAAAAAAAAGCAGGTCTCTTGTAAGACGGTCGTACGGTGTGATGGATTGTACATTTATTGTAAAAAGTGATATTTTTTAACCTAAAAATGGTATTTTTAGTGTAAAAATTGATATTTTACCTGAATAAGTATTATTTTTTACACTAAAAGTATCCGTCATGACCGCCATGATCATTTCTTTCACAAGCTTTTGCCAAAAAGGAAAAGGTTTGCAACAATATATGTAAAATGAGAAAATTTTGAAACTAACAACACTCCTTTGAGAAATTCAATGCATATCAATTTGATACTTTAAGAATTTCTCTCCCCCTGTCAGATCTCATTAATGTTTGAAAAGTTACAATAATTGTTTTGGCACATTTTCTTTAATTTGTAGAACACAAAGTAACAAGTTTTAGTAATAAGCAAAAAAAACATATATTAGTGCAATTTTAACCCCCATCTAGACGTGTCAAAAATAGCCCGATCCAATGATAAAGCCTGACAAGGAATTTTTTTACAGGACCGAAAGAGCCGAGTCTATTCGGCCCCAAAAGCCAATTCATCCCGATACAATTATTTACTTGAATTGGGCTGAGCTTGGGCTCCAAAAAAATCGATTAGAAAGAATTTTGGGCCGATGAGACCCAATTTTTTCCTTATGCTAGCCCGACCCGTTTGACAGCTTCCCCTCCAAAAAACATTTCCAGAGCATATGTCATTGGAACTATTTATTTTTTCACATTTGGATAACATTCTTTTCATCCCAAAGTGAAAATAGAAAGAAAAAATGTTGAATTAATTATATTAAATAAAAAAAAGGGAAGATCCGTAGTTACTTTCTAACAAGTGCATCGAAACTCCCAGTCTCCGATGGTGAAGAAGCTCATAGGCATGCACGAGAATCGAACAATTCCCGTCACATCTTTTGACTTTATTATTGATTTGGGTGTGAACAAATCGGATGTACTTCGGGTCGGGCGGGTCGTCTTGAGTCTAGGTACTTTCGGTTCGGGTTACGTAAGACAAATAAACGTTAGGCTAGCGGGAGGTTCTCGGCTAAGACCTGATGATGCTTAAGTCGAAGACAGGTGTTAGGTCACAAATGAATCAAGAGCGAGGTGATAGCGTAATTATGAGATACCTGATTTTAGTCCGGAGTGGGGTATTTATAGATTTTGGTTATGATAGGCCGTACAGACTATATCCACGTGTCAAGACCTCCATCATTTACTAGTCATTCATGGATTTGGACAGGCGTGTTAGAACTTATAAGGAGGTCCTCGGCTCGTCCCGGCCTCGTATGGTCGCCGGGATAAGGTTGCCTAGGTCATATGGTCACCTCGGTCCTCGCGAGCCTCGATCCCCGCTTGCCTCGATCCTGGGTCGCTAACGCGTCCCCCATGCCGATCTAGCGTCTATAAGCTCGCTTACCTAGCCTCGTGAAGTCTTTCCTAATGCCCATAGGCTCGCTTCCTAGCCCCTAGATGCTTCGTCTACCGGGTCTTCATGGCTGGGTCCAGGTGGCCTAGCCTCGCATGTCCTCGGTCACTGAGCCTCCAAGGGCTAGGCTCATAGGGTTTAGAGGGTAGTGAAGTAATTTAGATATTTATGTATATCAATTATTATTATTATTTATTCTATCATTATGTGTATATAATAATTAGTACAATTATCAAAATCGGACAACTCAATCCAAAACATGCTCTGATAGATATATACATATATCATATGGTTGTTGGTTGATATGATGGAACGTTATATATAAGCTGCCCTATAGCTGATAAGTCCACACATAAATTTTTCATATTTTATCCGTTAATTGAATAAGTACAAATGGCATCATTAAATGCACATTTGCAATTATATGAAATGTAAGGACCTTATTTTTGGTACAATAAACAATGGAAGGAAAATGATGTATCATATCGAACCTTACCTTGCTAACTGTTGGATCTAAACTTGATTTTGGTCCAATTAATATTGAAAAATATATATTTGAGTTAAAAGATAAAATAAGAGTCCAATTCCAAATGGCCCAAGTTCTAGAAGTTATCTAGAACGTCTTGTGAAAATATCTAAGATATTATTTGTAAGAAAGTTTGTAGAATGTTAGGAAAGTAGATATTTTGGAGGATGATTCTAGTGAATGAATTATAGCCATTAGATCAAATAAATCCTAGCCATTGGTTAGAAAGTTGTACTAGTATAAATAGGGGTGTCTTGATCATTTTGTAACAAGCCAAAATTTGAGAAGAATCAATACAAGCAAATATTTCTCCACCAAAAACTCCCTTATATTTCTTAGCCAAATAACCTCCTCCTACTACAAAGAAAAATAATTCCTCTTCCAACTTCCAATTTCTAAATAACCCCTTCTTACCTAAATTGAGATAACCCTCCTCCAACAAAGTGGTATCAGAGCCACAAGATCACTTGTGGTTTACATAAAAATATGGCAAATGGTGTGGCTTCCTTTCAAGTCCCTATGCTCAACACAAGCAACTATGATAATTGGAGTATCAAGATGAAGGCCCTTTTGGGTGCACATGAAGTTTGGGATATTGTAGAAAAAGGTTATGTCGAGCCACAAGACGAGGCTACACTATCCCAAACTCAAAAGGATAATTTAAAAGATTCAAGAAAGAGAGACAAGAAAGCTCTCTATCTCATCTACCAAGCTTTGGATGATGATGGTTTCGAAAAGATCTCAAGTGCAACTACCGCCAGGATGCATGGGAGAAGCTTCAAACATCTCACAAAGGAGCCGAGCAAGTAAAGAAGGTCGTCTCCAAACATTAAGAGGTGAATTTGAAGCTTTACATATGAAAGAGTCCGAATATATTTCCGACTATTTTTCAAGAGTTTTAGCGGTTTCTAATCAAATGAAAAGAAATGGTGAAAATTTAAGTGATGTGAGAATTATGGAAAAGATACTCCGTTCTTTAAGTCCTAAATTTGAGCATATTGTCGTAATAATTGAGGAAACAAAAAATTTGGAGGAGATGACTATTGATGAATTATTGGGGTCATTACAAGCATATGAAGAAAAACATAAAAAGAAGCAAGATATTGTAGAACAACTTTTTAAAATGCAAGTGAAGGATAAAGAAGAAAGCATGAACAATGAACGTGGTCAACATGGAAGAGGTCGTTTCAGGACGAGGCGGACGAGGCCGTGGTCGTGGATGTGCACGCGAGGAGGTTTCAATAATAATGAAGATAGAAGAGAATACCCAACCAAAGGGGCGCGGGGAGGAGCAATCCAAGAACAAGGTACGAAAAATCACAAACTAAGTGTTATAATTGTCAAAAATTTGGACACTATGCTTCCGAGTGTAGAGCTCCCAAAAACAAGGTTGAAGAAAAGGCCCACTATGTGGAAAATAAAAACGAAGAAGATGTCAATTTGTTACTAGCATACAAAGGTGGTGATGGAAGACAAGACAACACTTGGTACCTCGATCTTTTGGTGCAAGCAACCATATATGTGGAAGAAGAAGCATGTTTGTGGAGCTTGATGAATCGGTGAGTGGCAATATTTCTTTTGGAGATGAGTCTAAAGTCCCTAAAGGAAAAGGTAAAATTCTAATCCGCCTAAATAATGGAAGTCATCAATTTATTTCAAATGTTTATTACGTTCCAAATATGAAAAGTAATATCTTGAGTTTGGGACAACTCTTAGAGAAAGGCTATGACATTCACATGAAAGATCGTAGTCTTTCTATAAAGATGATAAAATAATTTAATCACTAAAGTGCCAATGTCTAGAAATAGAATGTTCTTATTAAATATCCGAATGATGTAGCAAAATGTCTCAAAGCTTGCTACAAAGATATATCTTGGCTTTGGCATCTACGATTTGGGCACTTAAATTTTGGCGGATTAAATTACTATCAAAGAAAGAGATGGTAAGAGGATTGCCTTCCATCAATCATCCCGATCAACTATGTGAAGGATGTCTATTGGGAAAACAATTGAAAAGAGTTTTCCAAAGGAATCAAGCTCGATATCACGAAAACCCCTGGAGCTCATACACACAGATGTTTGTGGACCAATCAAGCCAAGCTCTCTCGGTAAAAATAATTATTTCCTCCTCTTTATTGATGATTTCTCTAGAAAGACATGGGTATACTTTTTTGAAATGCAAGTCTAAAGTGTTCGAAGCATTCAAGAAGTTCAAAGCTATGGTGGAAAATGAAAGTGGATGCAAAATCAAGGCAATGCGATCGGATCGTGGAGGAGAATTCACATCTAAGGAGTTCCAAGAATTTTGCGAAGCAAATGGAATCCGGCGTCCCTTGACAGCCCCCAAGATCCCCCAAAGAAAATGGCGTAGGCGAGAGAAAGAATAGAACAATTCTTGAAATGGCAAGGTGCATGCTCAAAAGCAAAAGGTCGCGAAAGGAGTTAAGAAAAGGAAGCGTGTGCGCGTGTGCGGTGTACTGTCAAATCGTTCACCAACCGTAAGTGTGTGGGGAAAAACACCACAAGAAGCTTGGTGGAAGAAAACCAGGTATCTCTCATCTAAAAGTATTTGGAAGCAAAGCATATGCACATGTACCTGACGAGAGAAAAGTAAGTAAGCTTGATGACAAAAGCGAGCCATTCATCTTCATCGGTATGACTCAAACTCTAAAGGTTATAAGTTATATAATCCAAATACTAAGAAGCTTGTGATAAGTCGTGATGTAGAGTTTGATGAAGAATCGGATTGGGATTTTGGCTCCCAAAACAACTTCAATTTCTTTCCTGGATTTTGAAGAAAATGAGTCGAGACCGATCGAGCCAACCCTAGAAGTTCAAGAAGAGCCAACTACTCCATCCACTTCACAATCAATAGGCCGGAGGAGACTCGCCACCATCATTTCTAAATGAAAGAGACATAGAACGTGAAAGGAGTCTAGAAGATCTTTATGAGAACACCGAGAGGATAGATGATATTACTTTGTTCGTCTATTGGCGATTGTGAACCAACGATGACTTTTGAAGAAGCGATCCAAAAATAAAAGATGGAGAGATGCTATGGATGAAGAGATACAAGCATTCATGAAGAACGACACGTGGGAGCCGACCTCACTTCCAAAAGGACATAAGGCTATCGGCGTCAAGTGGGTGTACAAAGCAAAGAAGAATGCTAAAGGGGAAATTGAAAGATATAAAGCAAGGCTAGTCGCAAAGGCTATAGTCAAAGAGAGCTGAATCGACTATGACGAGGTGTTTGCTCCATCGCTCGCTTGGAAACAATAAGGCTTATCATTTCTTTAGCGGCTCAAAAACAGTGGAAGATTCACCGAGATGGACGTAAAGTCGACTTTCTTAAATGGAGTTCTCGAGGAAGAAGTCTACATTGAGCGACGAAAGGGCTTTGTGGTGAAGAATGAAGAAGATAAAGTCTTGAAGGCTGAAGAAGGCTCTATACGGATTAAAGCAAGCACCAAGAGCATGGAATAGCGAGGATCGATAAATACTTGCAAGAGAATGGGTTCACTAAGTGCCCGCACGAACATGCACTTTATGTCAAGGTCGAAAAAATGATGTTTTGATCGTGTGTTTATATGTGGATGACCGATCTTCACAGAAATAATCCGGACATGTTTGAAGAGTTCAAGAAAGCAATGACCGAGAGAATTTGAGATGACGATATCGGGCTTATGGCATATTACCTCGGCGTTGAAGTTAAACAACAAGAAGATGGGATTTTCATCTCGCAAAAAGCTACGCAAAGGAGATTCTCAAGAGATTCAAGATGGATAATCAAGCCTATTAACACACCAAAGGAGTGCGGGATCAAGCTATCAAAGTATGATGGAGAAGAAAAAGTGGACCCGACATTATACAAAAGTTTGGTTGGAAGTTTGCGGTATTTGACGTGCACAAGACCCGACATTCTCTATGCCACCTGGCCTAATAAGTCGATACATGGAAAATCCAACCACTACTCACATGAAGGCGCTAAAAGGATTATTCGTTATCTCAAAGGTACGATCAATTACGGCTTATTTTATTCAACAACTAATGATTATAAACTTGTTGGCTATAGTGATAGCGATTGGTCCGGAGATGTGGATGATCGAAAAAGTACTACGGCTTTGTGTTTCTTCATGGAGATACCGCATTCACTGGATGTCAAAGAAGCGTGATAGTCACTCTCTCAACCTCGAAGTGTGAAGGTGAGTGCGTAGGCTGCGACGATACTTGTGTTTGCCATGCGGTTTGGTGAGAAATTTCTTCAAGGAATCGGATGACACAAGAAGAGCTAACTAAGATTCGTGGTCGACAACAAGTCGGCTATGGCATTGGCAAAGAATCCGGTGTTTCATGATCGAAGCAAGCACATTGACACTCGCTTACCACTACATACGAGAATGCATATCAAGAAAGGATGTGCAAGTGGAGTATGTGAAGTCTCGAGATCAAATTGCGGACATCTTCACCAAACCGCTCAAGTATGAGACTTCATACGACTTAGAAGTTTTCTCGGAATGACAAATCAAGTTTAAGGGGGTGTTGGATTTAAACTTGATTTTGGTCCAATTAATATTGGGCTTGAAAATATATATTTGAGTTAAAACTTAAAAGATAAAATAAGAGTCCAATTCCAAATTGCCCAAGTTCTAGAAGTTATCTAGAAATGTCTTGTGAAAATATCTAAGATATTATTTGTAAGAAAGTTTGTAGAATGTTCTAGGAAAGTAGATATTTTGGAGGATGATTCTAGTGAATGAATTATAGCCATTAGATCAAATAAATCCTAGCCATTGGTTAGAAAGTTGTACTAGTATAAATAGGGCGTCTTGATCATTTTGTAACAAGCAAAATTTGAGAAGAATCAATACAAGCAAATATTTCTCCACCAAAACTCCCTTATATTTCTTAGCCAAATAACCTCCTCCTACTACAAAGAAAAAAAATAATTCATCTTCCAACTTCCAATTTCTAAATAACCCTTCTTACCTAAATTGAGATAACCCTCCTCCAACACTAACTCATCATATAATTGATCACTTGCTCAATCGTACAACTTGACGCCTTTGTAGTTTGATATATATATATATATATATATATTATAGATAGATAGATAAATATTATAACTTAAAATTAAGTCTTACATGATTTACTAATTCCCTAAAAGATTAAGCATATAAATGACGTGATTATTAATATGGTATCATAGACGGACCAAATTAAACAAAGAGGCTCGAGTTCGAATCCCTCGCCACACATAAAAATATTATTCCACAAGACAAGATTACATATATAAACAACCACATGCACGTGAGGGGGCGATTAGAGTAATTAAATATTAGATAGTTCATTTTAGAAATATTGCCTCTCAAAGAAAATCTAAAGCAAATAATATTAGGTGTTATGTAAAACTAAAATTTTAGAAATCATTGGTATCCAATGATGTCAATGACCTAGCCATCCCACATAGGTGAGTCGAGCCTGCACACGAAAATGGGGCGAGTTGGAGGAAAAACTAAAAAAAATTTATAATTTATAATCTATTTTTTTAATTTATTTTATTTTCCCTTGACATTTTTCATATAGCTTTATTGACCACTTTATTTGTCTTAAGCCCCAAGAAATAACTTATTCTATGTTTTTTTAAATAAAAACAAATAGGTTGGTGTGGCCCTAGGGTTTCTTGAATATAATTGAAATGAACAATTGTGGACATGAAGGGTACTTAAACCGAATATAAAGGCTTTTTAAAAGAAAATCTCTCACCCCTTTTAATTGGTTTATTCTTAATCAACTTTTTGGATGTGTGTATAGTTTTCAATTTTCAACTTTTGGCCACCATTCAATTATAGAGAGACAAATCAAAGGTATTAGATTTTTGTTTCGATTTTCCGGACTAGATATAGAGGTCACTTTCTTTGTCTGCAATTTGTCAATTTCATTTTTTTTTGTGGTTATGAATTATGATCTCTCTCCTCTGAAGCTAGCATTGATATGGGTATAGGACTCGGGTATAATATATATAATATGGGAACGGAAATACGTCATGTTTGAAATTTTAAGGACACGAGTACGATATATATATACATATAAAATTATATATTTTTATTTTATTTAAAATATAGACGCACTAAATACAATTGAAAAAAATAACATTTCAAGAATAAAAAACTAAAATTTCATGAATACTTATATTTGAAATGTGATAACTCACGTAGACACACAAAAAATATGTTGAAATTATCAGCAATAGAACGCATTGCATCTCTAGAGTATACATGGAGTATCAGATAAAATATCGTATTCAATACATATTCTTGACGCGGGTATGCCATCCTCACGGAAGTGTCCGTGTTTCCTAGTCTCTCTCTAAAGGAAAACCAAGTCTAAACTATATGTCATATGATACAAAATAATAATAATAATAATAATAATAATAATAATAATAATAATAATAATAATAATAATAATAAATAGTGCATTTGATGGTGTCACATTTTCTTCGTCGACTAATAATTTACACCTAAAAAAAAGATAAAAATATTGCATATATAATAACAAGTTAATAAGAACAAATGCCTACGTGTATAGCCGAATTAATAAATGATTAGTGTGTCCCCTTATGATTCAGTTTAGATTTGCTTTAATGCCACTACTAATAATAGCAAAATTGATTACATTATCTTAATAGATTGTGGTGGTATTCTTTTACACTTTAAATATAAATATTGTCCAAATGAGGAAATAATGAAAACGACAGATGCTTTAAGAAACCCTAATCTACTTTTTATATTAACCCAAAACAGCAATTACCTTGTAATTAAAGATAAGTTGGTGGGTCATATCATAAAACTTAGCTTTAATTAATGAAGTACTTAGCTAGAACTTCATATATTGTCCCTAATTAGGATTTATTATAGTATAATAACTGTTGCCGACAATGGTCATACGTAGAGATACGGTTTTATTCCTTAAATTAATGTACTAGAGTGGGAATAAATAATTGTTTAATTATGTTTTTGTGATCAAGAATCATGACTAATTATAATACCATACACCAAAGTATTTGAATTTCTCAGGTTTAAAGTAATTAATTATCAGATTAACCTATTCTACCCAACTCAATATCTCACCGTGTCTTTGACTCGATCAACCTTATACTCCAAAGAATTGAGGCGTGTGTTGAAATTTCGATCACACGCGAATGTGTGTCTCTTTCCCAAATTACCCCAATTGAATTCAATATATATATATATATATATATATATATATCATCGTGTACTACATGTCAACAAGTAGGACCATGTCAATAATAAAAAGAAAAATTGTTGAAGCTAGAAATATAGAAACTATAGCCAGCCCTTAATATTTTAACTATTAGGACTAGTATAGTGTTGTCAAACGTTTGAAAAATTACGAGTCACATAATTTTGGTTTTTGGACAAGGGCTCCATCTCCATAGGGGACATCTAAGCATAGACCAGTTGATATTGCCAAGCTATACAAATGCTTCGTACAATTTGAATTTTTTTTAAGACATCAAATTATATAGATTATTGTGTCTAAAATAACAAGTTAGAAGTATTTATTCCTACTTTATTTTAAAAATCACAAATTTTTCATGTTGAGAATACTAATAAAAAATATTGTATATGTATAATGAATTTGAAACTGTTGTGGGCAAAAATAATTTTTCATTATTATCATTATAATATTAATTGTGTATTTATTTAATCTCACTAAATTAGTGGGCTACAGTTGAAATAACCCGACCCACGTGCCGCTATACAGGTATATAAAGGTCCATGCATCTCATTTGTAAGTCATATTATGAGATTCTCATAATTCATTATAATACGCATTCAATATTTTCTTGTATTGTTTAATATTTTCTCTCGTTCACTATGCTGACTCGAACGTCGGAGGGGCCTCCTTGGGACAACCTCAGGGCCCGTCTAACGTTTGTTGGTGTTGTATGCAAGTTCTCCTCACTAAAGACTTCCAACTTGAGGAGAAAGATTTTAACTTCATCAGATATTTTAACTTGGAACTGATATGCCGGAAAAAATAGCATTAGAAACGAAGGCCTTGTATGGTTGTGTTTCCAACACCATTTTTCCAGTTTCCAACTATTCCGGAAAATTGGTTTATGTTTGTTTCAAAAGTTTTCAGTAGAAATGAAGTCATTTCCAGTTTTCACGTTTTTTATGAAAAATATTCTTTTGAAAACACAACCAAACAATTTTTCATTCCAATTACGCAAACCTAAGTAAAAATACACTACAATCACGCAAACCTATGTGAAAAATACATTTGAAAATTTATAACCAAACATATTCTTATTTTCAAACAGGAATTCAGACAACAAACCAAACATATTCTCAATTCTCACACGAAAACCAATAAAGTTTGAAAATTCATTTTCCAATACTAGAAACTGAAAATTGGACTTGAAAATACATTCATACAAGCCCGAACATTTTGACATAAAAATGAATTATATTTAGTACAAAAGGGATGAGATCCTATGAGATCATAGCTATAGGTAGGAACATGAGACTCAATCTACACCCTTCAACCAAATAAAATAAAAGGCTAGGATTTAATGGCATTTTAGAGTAATTAAAAAATAGTGGGGACCAAATAGGGTACAATTAGAATGTTAAAATCACCAAATAACCGTTTTCCTAAAATCAAGGAATAGAATCTTACCATAATCACCATCTTCTTCTTCCAAACGTGAAAGCATCGTCCAAAACCGTAAAAAAAACCACGATCAAAGCAACGTCTTCTCCCGTCAAATATCACCTTCATCATCGCTCTTCTCCTCCCGCGATCAAAGCAACATAAAAACACGAAAATCCTACGCAAAAATCGAACCAACAAATATTCTCGTGATCAAAAACACCAAAAATCCACATCAACGGGATCGGTATTGCAATGTCACGCATACACAGGATACCCTCCACAAAACAATCCCAACAAGGTAATATTTGACACCAATTCATCAACAAAAATGTGAGGTTCGAATGCATGTAATATTGAACAATCAAAAAATTCTCCAATTAATTAATCATGCATATAGCTTTGTAATTACGTATATAGCTTTGCAAATATGTAACTCGTGTATATTATATTGCTTAGAGCACATATGTTTAGTTCGAATTAATGATATCCGTGTATAGTGTTTTGAATTTGTGTATTTATTATGAAAAATATGTATCACATATAATGTAACACATATAGCTTCTTCACATATGTGTGTTTAGTTAGTATTAATGAAATGTGTATATAGTGTCTCGAATCTGTGTATTTATTATGAAAAATATGTATCACCTATAATATATCCAAAATAGCTTCTGTACATATGTGTGTTCAGTTGGTATTAATGAAATGTGCGCATAGTGTCTCAAATGTGTGTATTTAGAATGAAATATATGTAGTACATATAGATTCTAATATATAGTGTCTCACATATAATGTATTCCCTAAATACGTTTTTGCCTATTAACAATGCATCTAATATATGTTTAAAGTATTAATTATGAACACAAATGACATTAAATATGTGTACTTATACAACAAATATTGGTGAGTTCAATTTTGCACCATACGTTCATGTTCTCAAATATGGATTTACACGATACATTTAAAATCTGTGTAAATAATATTCGAATTTGTTGTTTTAATATCTAAATATTGTGTTTTTGCGGATCAAGTTCCAGTTACACGATTCACGTTGGTCGAGGCTCAAATCTCACCGGATCAACTAAATATTGGATCTCGGGCGTTGAGCAAGAAAAAAATCCCTCGTGCAACATGCATTTTCATACATTGGAGGCGGGAATACAATTTTATAAAGATTATGGTTTGTGTAGTGGCTTGGCGTTAGAAGAAGCACTACTGAAGAAATTCAAGAACGAGGATTTATGATTTGTTTACATAATTCTGAACATAAACATACAATATCTGCAACCTATTTACACATTATCTGTGTATTACCCACACATCGTCCTTCAATGACAACATCAAGATCAATAAACGTATGTTTTGGAATTATGTGTTTAAAGATGTAGAATTATGTGTTTTTAGTTATGTAATTATGTTTGTTTAGTAATAGCATATTGTTTTTTGTTATTTTGTGCAAGCATGTATATTTGGTTTGGAATTATGTGTTTTAGATGTAGAATTATGTGTTTTTAGTTTTGCAATAATGTTTGTTTAGTAATAGCATATTATTTTTTGTTATTTCGTGCATGTATATTTTGGTTTGGAATTATGTGTTTTTAGATGTAGAATTATGTGTTTTTAGTTTTGCAATAATGCTTGTTTAGTAATAGCACTCGTTTTTTTTTTTTTTGTGCGAACATGTATACTTGTTTTGGAATCATGTGTATTTAGCAATAGAATAATGTGTGTTTAGTTATATAATAATGTGTATATAGTTTTGGGTTAGTGGATGCTTAATCGTACATAATTTTGTGCGAAACACATACAATGTAATAACTACAATGCAATATTAACGCTTATAACAACATTCCGACCATATGAACGTGAAAATGCAAATTTATATTGATTAAAGAGAAAACACCCCACGTCTGAACCATTCATATCCATAATTCAAGAAACCATCTAAATCATATGCAAATGGCTCCCAAAGACAAAAAACACCAACGATAGTAAACTAACTATACAAAAATGATGAGCACAATTCTGCATACTACGTTGTCTATTTAAAACAAAACTACAATACGATCTTCCCCGTCCAAAACTTCCTGGCTTCTTCCAAACATCTATCCTTTAGCTCATTGCTATGGTGGAGGATTATTGCAGCTGAGTACTTCGTGCGTAAGTTAGACAGTTGAGACGCATTATTCTTCTCCAAACCACAATCCCATCCCTTGGTGCCACCGCCCATGTAGCTCTCCATATGCCTCATGGCATATATACCACAATCAACTTTGTTTGTGGTATCTCTCCAAGGCATGCATAGTCTAGACGGGGGTGAATTTCCTGGACAACACTAGCCATTTGCGGGCAACCTTTAGTCTCCAAGTAGTTTGAAAACATCCGAACCTCGCAAAATATACCATGGAAAACAACTTCAAACTTCGTGGACTATATATTATAATTAACTATATCATACTAACTAACTACACATAATTTCAAACTTAAATACACACAATTACATACCTATATAAACACACTCATTCTACACTCAAAAATTATCTCCCCATATCTTTAACTCGATCACTATAAAATCCAAAAACATGTGGGGTTGGGGTGGGGTTGGTCGGGGTGTGTGTATGGGTGATCATTGTATCAAATAATTTATTGTTTAGTCCTTCACTTTTCCAATTCAAATTTCAAATTCACGAAAAATACTTTAATGTATATATCTTTGATGCATTGGTTTGAAAAACACTTTGTGCTATTACTAAATAAACATTATTACCAATTACTTACCATGTCAAAGTTGTTCAATTTATCGGAGCTCGGGTCACCGAGCTCGTGTCGAGTCCTCTTGCACAAAACGATCGATACACAAATTATATAGCTAAACACACGAATTCTATATCTAAGTTCACATGATTCCAAATCAAATTTACCTACACACACATAATTCTATAACTAAACACACGACTTCTATAGCTAAACACACAATTTACATCTAAGTTCACATCATCCAAAAGGGCAAATCGAGCGAGGAAATGCAACACATAAACCATAAACACATTATTATATACCTAAACACACAAAATTCTATATCTAAGTTCACATGATTCCAAATCAAATATACATGCCCCCACAAATTATATCTCATTCAACAATCCCCCAAAATTAAAACCCACATAAAATAGAACATTATACATGCCCAAAGACTGCTAAAATAATCCCTCCTTAACACGACAATTGCTCTATCCCTCCTAAAATTAAACAAATAAGAACAATAGAAATCGATAATAAAAAACCAAATTGGAACCCTAACAACAAGAAACACCCAAAATCAAAAAGAAAACAAATATCACAGAAAACTTACAGTGTTTTGTGCGAGATGGAGCCCGACCGTGATGAAGAGAGGAATGAGCAATTTATGAGTTGTTTGAATTTTTTACTGATGGAGCCCGACCGTGATGAAGAGAGAAAGAAGAATCGTGTCGATTGTTTGAAGTTTTTACGATGGAGCCCTACTGTGATGAAGAGAGGAAGAAGAATCGGTACAGTTGTTTGAAATGTTTACAGATGGAGCGATGGAGTACGAGGGAGATGAAGACAGAAGAAGAATCGTGTATTTTGAAAAGAGGGAGAGAAAAAATCGTGGGATAGTGATAATCAGATTTAGTTACCAAATTCGAAAATTAGGGATTTACAATTATATCCTTTGACTTAAAAGACAGATTACTTTCCTACCCTTGCTTGCCACCACCATGTCTAAAATAGATGGGTAAAATTTGGACCATCGATTATTAAATCAAATAGTGCAGATGTGAAATCCTAACGTTTTACTTAAAAGACTCGATCTTTGATTATCGATCATATCCCTAGTACAAAAAAATGCAATTTAGTTTAATTAAATGTGTGTGGAGAAGAGAAAAATAGGACATCCTAGTAGCAGCTGGCGGGGCCATGTCGGCATGGGGAGATAGTGACGTGCCATAGGACGGTCACATCTGTGCAATCATCTTTTCCTGTGATGGTAATGTCGCCACGTCTCATTCTCCAAGAGCTGCTATCTGTACGGAAACATCTTGTCACTCTTGTTTCTATCTTACCTTGTGTAACCCTACCCAAACCCCATAATTCGTAAGGAGAAGAAAAATGAAAAGTAAAATAGCAGGGACAGTCTACCCACCGCTTTGCGGCTTTTTGTATCTATTTATTTCTACATTGTAGTTCTGAATTTCTGATTATTATGAAAGTTTAATTTAATTTATGAAAATTCTAATTATTTTTCAAAGTTAAATGAACTTCATTATAAAATAGTACTTGAAGTTATTTTTGTGGTTTTAAACAAAAAGTTATTTTGTTATATAAAGGTTCTATATACTTGAGGTGACGATGGAGCGAGCTCAAGCCGAACTCATAAAAACCTGTCCTGGACCTGGTCAAGTGGGTCTAGGGCGAATCTCGGATCTATATTTTTAAATTCTGCAAGGTTATGGTCAGTAACGAGTCCTATTCAATTGCATATTCAACCCACACATAAAAGTGGAGTGAGTCGCATGAAAAATTAAAAAAAAACATATAAAAAATAACTTCAAATTTTAATTTTATTTAATTTCTTTTAATAAAACCAGGTAGAAAAAATAAAAGGAACAGGGGAGGAGGAGAGGGTGGGGCCCAGGTTGGCCCCCCTCTATCTACGCCATTTAAATAGTATTTACATAATATGTTATTTGTATTATAATTTAGTCACTTAATCAAGTCATTAAATATCTTTTCTATTTTCTAATATTGTGTATTTGTGTTGCAAATGTGGACTTTCTCAAGTTAAAGTATTTCATAATTCATGTTTTATTTTTGTTATTAATACATTAATATATGAATTCAATGTTTATTGTGTTTTTTATTGATATTGTAAGTTTTATTATTTTTTATATGTGCGAATGCATTATTTTTACTAAATATAAATGAATACAAGTAAAATAAAATTAATGTTCGTGGTTGCAATGACGGAGGCACAGCCCCCTTATGGGGGCACGTGCCCCGTAATAATTTTTTTTGTTTATTTTTAATTATTAATTATGTTAAAAAACAACTTTTCAAAAACAAAAAAAAAGATTAGAAATGACAAAGTGTGTTCCATTAATTGTTTTGTAATTTGCTCAAAAAAATTAATTGTTTTGTAGTTTATAATTAATTGTATCTATTTTATATTTAATGTAGTTTATTATTGTATTTATTTTGTGAGTAAGTCTTGTGAGAGGGTCGCACTGTTTTATGAAAACAAAAATAGTATCTTAATGTAAAAATCAAAATTTTTAGAGTAAAAATTAATACATTATATGAACAACTAAAAAAGTATGCTCGAGACAAAGATATTAATTTTTATCCAAAAATATATTTCTTACTCGAAAAATATTATTTTTCACATAAACGTTTACTTTTTTTTTTGGTCGAATGGTGTGACTATACATACAAGTTTTTGCCTTGTTTTGTGCCCCCTTTATAAAATTTCTGATCCGTCCCCCGGTGGGTTGGATCTGGGTTTTGAGTCTGGGATGTGGCGAGACGGGTATCAGATCTTATATATATTTTCGAGGCAAGGCGGGTGACGGGTTTGACCAAACCCCTATCAGACCCGTGTCATTGTCATTCTTAGTTAATCTTATAAATAAAAAAATAAATATAAAGATAGTATTTGTAACATACGATCTTAGTAAAAAAAAAAATTGCATGTAGTTCAAATTTAAAAACATTTATTAATACTGAAAAATATTTCAAATCCAAAAATAAATAATCATAATTACACATCCCCGAATTGTATATGCATATATCTATATGCTTGTACTTTGGTATAACAAATTAATTGGTAAGAAAATGAATGATTGCAACAGAAGGATGAGTAGTGTCAGCAAGTTTTTAGCTGATGCATTAGGCCCTATTACTCTATTTATTGTCGGATTGGGTAAATATTTGTGGACACATTTAAATTCAGGCCCATCTCAGTGCCTGTTACTACCCATACCTAATTACCCAACAAAATTAAATTCAACCCATATACTATTTTTTTTGGTTCCCCAAATTTAATTTTTTTTTGCCTTCCCAATGAAATTTAAGACTTAGTTTTTAAAATTTTAAATTTAAATTTGAAAATACACCCATTTTCAAGTAACCGATTGTGTGCCAATAACAATTGTTTAAAATAATTCCTCTGCCCAACTAAAATAGATTATGAAAACAAAGTGAGAGTTTATTTATGAAAACAAAGTGACAAAGTTAAAAAAATACAATAAATATAAGTGAGATCATAATCGTTTATGAAAACAAAGTATTAAACTTCATACTTTGCCCTTGCATTAAATGAGAGTATATCATTGTTGGTCTCAAATAAAGTGAATTAAATAAGGGTAGTTTAGTCTATTGTTGTGTAATTAATACTCTCAAGTCTCAACAAGGAAACAAGCCTATAATTTAGGACATACGAAAAATGAAATTTGGTGGGCTATCTTAGTGGGGCGGCGGGAGTATTATATAAAGTGGTAATTGGGAAACTTGAAAATTAATGTTTTTTGAAAATGAAAACTAGTCATGTTTTTCAAAAACATATTTTTTTAATCATTTTGACTACAAATGACAGTTATACCATTTTGTATTTTTTGGCAAGCTTTTTTTAAAATATCGATAAGGTACATTTCTCAGTAGCGATGAATGTACTGGTCCTGAAAATTTTAAAAATGGCAAAATGGACAATTTTAACCTTTGTTTGGAAAACCGAAAACATGGCTAAAAAATATTTTTGTTATGGACAAATACCAAAAATCCGACTAACTCTTACATAAATACATAAAATTCTTATTTTTATAAATTTCATGTAAAATTCCATATCTGATTAAATTGGATTTGTACACATAGATAAGTGAACATGATAACATGCAGTAGTATGAAATTGAGGACCACAATCTAAGTCCAAATTTTCAAATCCATCAATATCAGTGCATTGCAGTAATGTTTTCTATGCATTCAATAACTGCACTATTGTTCCCAAAAGCTCTTTTGATTGGGACTGAAACTGGCTTGTCTGTACAAGCTGGTGACTTTTGAGTTTTGAGAGGACAAAAAACACTTTATTTATTTATTTTCTTATTACCACCTTCAGTCTGACCAGGTGAATTTGTATGATTTCATATGAAGATCAGTTTATACCACCTCTGGTAGCTCATGTGGTATTGCTCGTCCTTTGTAAAGGTATTGATCGGAGTTCGAACCCGGTATTTTTCAGTTTTCTTGAATTAAGTGGCTGATCTATGTGGTGGGATGGGGGTGCACTTGTACCCCCAATTTGTGAAAAATCAAACAATAACCTTTAGTTGGAAAATAAAATAAAAAAATTGTACCCCTTTTTTTACAAAAATAATTAGAAAATCCAAATAATATAATACAAATCCCCACAATAAAATTTTGAAAAATTAAAATTTACTTATCAACGTTAATAAATAAAATACATGGCAAAATCTGCAAAAAATAAAAATACCCATAAAATAAAATCTAATAAAATAAATAATGTAATCAAAACTATATTTTGTTGTCTCATATTTTCTTAATTATTCTAATTAATCTTTTTATATATGTATATTAATTTTTCATGTATTGTTTCACAATTAGCTTTTGTAAAAATTTAAACAATATTTTGTTGTATGACTTTTTAAATATTAAAACAATGTTTATGTGTATTTTTTTCAAATATATCATATCACCATTTTCAAAATCCTGGATCCTAGTCAGTCATGGAATTTTAGAAGTGAAAGTGAGAAAATATGAATGTAATTAATGCATAATTGTGTTATCATTCTGAAATATGTGAACAACACACATATGTTTTTTTTTTTTTTTTTTTTCAATTGAGAGTATTTCCAAATATAAATTTGAATTTTACTAATTAAATCTGAATTTGAAATGTTTTGGGGAAAAAAAGAAAATAAGAGTAATAGAGTATTAAATTTGGGACAGAGAGAATTTATGGGCTCATTTTTTTTTGTTGGATAATAAGATTTATGGGGGTAACTCATAAATGGCACTGAGATGGGCCTGACTCAATTTAAATATGTCCACAAGTTATTTTTACTCCATCCGACAATAGTGACTTGGCAACAAAGAAATGATTTCTCATTGTCCAGATAGTTGGTTCTTGGGCGAAAATTCGGGGGGGAGGCCTGCGCAGATGGTGCCATGCCCCCCCTCGGCGAGAAAGTTTTTTTATATATGTATATATACAATCAATTAGATAGGGGCCAACCTCCCCCCATTTTTTTTTTTAAAAAATTACTAGGTAAAATTTTTCAAATTTTTTTAGTTAATATTTATTTGTATTTTTTTATCATTAATCCTTAGATACGCCATTATATAATGGCGTATCTAGAATTATTAAGGGTAGGCCGATACACTAAATTGGAATGGGCCGATAAAAAAAAAAAAAAAATACACATAAATATTAACTATTTTTTTTAAAAAAATACCTTTTTTGAAAAAAGAGGGTGTCGAGCCTTGG
Source organism: Rehmannia glutinosa (assembly GCA_016081115.2). NCBI lineage: Eukaryota > Viridiplantae > Streptophyta > Magnoliopsida > Lamiales > Orobanchaceae > Rehmannia > Rehmannia glutinosa. The sequence continues at coordinate 89,502 of JABTTQ020001619.1, read as the reverse complement.
CCTCCTCTTATCTCCGCGATTTGTATATATATTATTTATTGCTCTAGGTCCCTTGAAATCTTGGACCTGGCTCGCAAATCAAATCTAATATAAATAAAAATAAAACATACAAGCTTTTATAACAAAATTACATGAAAATTTGGGGGGAGGGGGCAAAATATGTTGGCACATTTTTATATACTATATTAATTTATTAAATAATATATTATAGGGTTCAATCGATAGATCACCAGCCCCCTTGGGTCCGTCCCTGCAGATAGATCAGTTATTATTTATTTATTTTCCCATAGCTATTTTAGAGGTTTTTTTTTTTAAAGTCCAAATCGTAGTTTGGGGTAACCTTTTCGTTTAATATTTGTATTACATCAAAGTAGTATACACAATCAATCCAATCATATTTTCTAAGCCCATGTATATCTTCTTCGGGCCGCCCGATTTGTTTTGTAGAAAGCCCACTAACCTTTTAGGGTAATTTTTGTGGGATTTAACATAGTTAATTTGGTAAACATGATAACATATGCAGTAGTACGAAATTGAGGACCATGAGTTCAAATTTTCAAACCCATCAATATCAATGCATGAGGTAATGTTTTCTTTGCATTGAATAATTGCACTATTATTGTCCTAAAAGCTAAAAGCTTTCTGGATTGGGGACTGAAACTGGCTTGTCTGTAAAAAGTGACTTTTGAGATTTTCATAAAGATCTGTTTTTTGTGTACTGAGTTATGATTACACAATCTCTCTTTGTAGAGTAAGGCCAATGCGTGTATTTTTGTGTGTTGGGTTTGCTTATAAGTTATAAGTGATGGAGTGTTTGCAATCACTAAAAAAAATAATTTACGGTTTCTGGCTGGAAAAAAAAAATAGCTTTTAGAATTTACAAATGTTAATTTATGTTTCTGATTCTATATGATCTAAATCAGAATCTAAATACAGGGTGGAATATGCTTTAGGTTTCCGATTCTGTTATTTTTATTTTACAAACAAAATAGCACTTTTACAAATAGACAATGACTAAAGAATGAACCCCATCCTTGAAGGCTCCACTGTCCCGCCCTTAGAGCTTCGTGCATGAGGTGAATCGTGGGATATGCCACACAAGAAATCCTCCTTCAACCTGCTACTACCAGGCGGATTCAAACCCCTACATTGTGGGTAATTGCGAAGCAAACATCACATTATCCAAGTCATTTACCAGTTAGGTAATAATTGATCCATCTAGACAATGAGAATAGAGAAATTACTTCTTTCTCGTCTACCGAGGGCAGAAAATATCTGTTGGTGAAAAGTATATCAGCCCATCTCATAAATTGGGCCTTCAAATACGGTTAAAGAGAGCCCAGACACATTCCTAGTGGGCTTTCTTAGAAGCCTTTTTAGGGAAATACCCTTGCCACTTTCTGAGAAAAAACAGCTCATTCTAAAAAAGTAAAAAAAAAAAAAAAAAAGTTACCAAGAAAAGAATATAGACATTATTATCTTTTTAATTTGTTTATGATTAGATAAATGCTAATCTTAGTGAGGTTCCAAATTTGTTATTTGCACGTATTAAATTTGTTTATGACACACATTATCACTCATAAATTTACTAATTTAGACAGTACTCTGTTTTTGCATGAGCAAACAAATGGCAAAGGAAGTTTATACTTCAATCAAAGAAAAATATAAATAAATCATCCACAACCACAAAATCATCTTTTCTACATCAATGTTCGAAGGGGACATTCATCAATAACCACAAGCATCCTCGTCCCAATAGGACCGCCCAGGGACACTGTCACGGGCGGTCCTTAGTAGGTTCCAAATAGGCTGGGCCTGAACCAACCCATTTGAAACCTTTCGGCAAAAAGCTAAGAAGCCACAAGAAAACACAAAACACTCTTACACACAGAGAGGGAATGTTACAGATTAATTTCTCTATACCATGAATCTATGCTAAGGATCACGAACCAAAGTTAAAACGTAAACCGGTAACAAACACTCGAGGATAAACGGTGTTTAGATAGATACTCGATGATCACAAGACAAAGAAGGATACTGATAACATTATGCACATTTATATGGATTAATAATAAGGTACAAACAGAAGCTAAGGAAAATTACTCCTCCAGAATAGCTCGTCCAAGATTAGTAGCAAGAGCCAGCCTGACAGATTTCAGGGCCTCGGGTGGCAATTCAGCATCGACGAAGCCTGGCAGCAATCTTGCCAATGATAACTCTTGTAATTTATTCAACAAAAGGTTAGTCTGAGAAACATTAAGCAAGGGACCCTCCTTCCAGTTCAGCAATTTCAACTGCACAGGATAAAAGATTAAGAATTATGTAGGCAATCTAACGAAAGAAAAACAATTAAGAGTGAGACGCATAAAGAGCCAACAAACTCAAGCATGTGAAGATATATTGACTGGTGGCTTTTAAACAGATCCCACATATCGCAATTAATTGCAAATTTAGTCCTAATTACCAAAAAAAGAAAAAACAGCTATCTTTGAAAATTACAAATACATCCTTGATATTTGTTTCTATTTTACAAATCGGGGGAGGGGGGGATGTATGTATCTTTGTAATACGTTAAGGGGGTATTTGTAAATTTAATAGATGATTAGGTTTTTCTTTTTTCTTTTTGTTTTGTAATTAGGTAAAACCTCAAGGATAGTTCTTGTGATTATCCTCACATTATACATATCAGAGAGAGAAAATTTCGATTATATGTTTGACTGACAAAAGTTCACAGTGAAGGAAGCAAGGGCGGAGCCAGGAAATTTTTTGGGGTGGGCCGATACATGAAAGTGAGATGGGCCGGATAAGACATCATATAAATTATACTTAAAATAATTTATTTTTAAAAAAAATCTAGTGTAATTTTTTTTCAAAAAATGGGGGGCGGGCCCATTGCCACCCCCCCCCAACTCCGCCTTTGATCATAAGTGGTGGAATTTAACAAAAGAATGGCTTACTGAGTCATATAAGAGAGGTAGCCAAAACTGCTGAGGTGTAGAAGGGTTTCTCATGAGCTGCAAAAAATAATAAAATTGGAAAATCTCAGATTGGCCACAAGCTTAACTCTTCATTCAGTAGAAAACCAGGAGCACAAGCCTGTCCCAATGATAAGTCAAACGCCCATGCATGATGTGTAAAACCTTCTTCAAGAAGATCGATAAATTATGCAACTCCCAAAAATAGACATCATATTTAGTGCACATCATTTTTCTAGTTTTAGGTTAATATCACTGTATAAATGCATTCAAACATACTGATATAAGGGCTTCGGCAGCTTTTCGAGCATCATCGATCGTGATTCCCTCCTGAACTTGCTGAAGAGACCGCCTGAAATCCCTATACCTGAGGAACATTGGAAAATGCTGAAAATAGTGCACACAGTATATGCTGGACCTCTATGGAACTTTTCTTTTTATTATTATTGTGGAATGATTGAAAGATTGCATACTTTTTCAAGAACTCGAGACCACCAGCCGTTTTTGATTCAGTCCCCAATAATTCAATCATTCCTTCCCATTGCTGCAGGAAGAAGGAAAAAGTTGCTCAAAGAAACATTTATTTAGCAACGAGGTGGAAGTTTTTGATGTAGAAGTTATAAATAAAGCAATTTAATGCGGTTATTTTGGACGAATAACCATGTAAAATTCTTAACACCATCTTCACATTAAATGTCAATTGTGATAAAAATACAAATTCAGCAATTACCTTGAAACTTTCATCAGAAACTGATTTCCCGACGAAATTATATAATTGCTTCGCAATTCGGTTTAAGCGAACTTCATCTCGAGCTTGCTGAAGCCAGAAAACAGCTGAACCTTTTTTGCCATGTTTCCAGTAATGAACTCCAGCAATCTGCTCACACAGATGGCAGATTTGAGACGAAGTGAACTTAAAATTATAAACAATTGATTTCAGATTGATGGCAAAGCAAGCAAACTGAATAAGAAGCAGATCAAGAAAAGTTCCACCAATAATACCTTCATCATGTTGCAACTAACATCATCAAGTCCATTGAGACGGCAGATCTCTATGCTCTGTTTAAGAGAACACATATACATTCACCAAGAATCGCATTAACAAATGTATGTCTCGTCAACTTCAAACAATTGATGTGAACTGATTGATGGGGATGGCAGATAGAAATAAACAAAGATTCCAGCCACAAAGCAGCTCAATTACCTTTAGTAACACTTGATGATATTGTACAGGCTGCTTGTACAACAAATTCTCCAACAATCCCAGTCCTTGCTTCATACATGACGTCAAATATATAGGAGCAATCTGAAAGACAAAATAATAAGATATAAATGATATATTAGGAAGAAAAAAGCTGAAGGATAGCTGAGAAAGGTCCTTTTTTTTTTGCTGACATACTAAGGGAATCGAAATAATCAGAAGTAGATGATATAATTGGAAGAAAGACTTGTAGAATGGCTGATAAATGCCAAAGTTCTATCTCACTGATGGTCTAAGTGAATAGACTGAGAGAAGATTTGAAAAGTGATACGAGCATGATAAGCATTTAAGGTACAAAAGAATGTTAAAAAAGTGGATATTTGGATGACGTGGAAACAGTATGCACAGAAAACATTATAGATGACAAGGGCAACCTTGCACAAATAATACATTTGACACTTCCAAGAACCTTAAACTGGCAGCAACCTCGTTCACACACCTATGCTCATAGTATTGATGTAGATAATTGTCACATTTTAATTTTCTTCAGTCTACTTTTGTTGAAAAAAGCAACTTCTGCATAAATTTTCCACCATCAAAAGTGCACAAAAATGCAAATGCTGATCAAAGCAAATTTTACCAACAAGAAATGTAATTTAAATTTTTGAAATGTATTCATCTAGCCAAATTAAAATAAAACACAAGGTTAAACCTGTATTAGCAACTTTCTGGTCCCTGAAATAAAAAATGCTAAGACGCATAAACATCAATGCCCAAGGGTATTCACTTGACTACTTACATTCCATGTGAAGGCGTGAGAGGACAGAATTTGAGCATAAATCAATCGATGAAGCTCTTCCATGCAGATTCCTCCGATTTTAGATCGCTCTTCATGCAAAAGTATTTCTGCTTGAGTACTTCCAGCTGTCAGCAGCTCTATAGCATGGGTTATCATCCTGTGCAAAGATAAAAATATAGCTTTGTTACATGTAACACCAGTTCTGTCATTTTGCATCTCTTTCATGATTTTATTATATTAATAAATCATGAACAGTGATGGACCACCATCCAGTCATATAATTAGTTAATAACGTGTACACAACTTTTACAACTTTGTCACATCAAAAACAGTAGAACCTAAATTGTGACACACAGAGAAGAAGAGATGTCTCACCAGGGGCCAAATGATCTCGAGCATTCGGCTAGAACAACCTAAATCATCAAAAGAACAGTCATTTCCGGCTGAATGGTGAGGCCAGCAAATAAATAATGGTTGACCAATGGTTCAGATTCCTTACCTCTGTATTTTCTTCTAGAATCCCGATTAAGAGTCCCATCAACTTGTGGCGATTGGAAATTGGTTTTAAATGCATGCATTTCTGAGCTAGGCTATACATGCTTTCTAAACCCTGCAACAGAACAGTTATTCTAAATATGCCCGCCAATAGAAGATCAAATTCCCATTGTTACTATTCCCCTTTATATTCCATTCTCTGGCTAGGCAACATAGGCTATGCATTACAGGCTAGGAATAAACTAAAATCTTACTAAAGGAAACTGAATAATGAAAGTAGCACTGACCACAGTGAAAGGCCTGATGTACAAAAAGTGGGAAATGTAAAGTTCTATCCAGTGGTATGTTACACGGGAGAGAACATTAGCATTTCCCAACATGATCTGAAGCATATTTTTTAATCCAACTCTAGTCTGCTGGTGATCACATTGAAGCCAGAAAGCACTGCAGTCCAATTTAGTAATTTGACCTCGCCACTTTTCCCATGCCTGATAAATATAATGTATCAAGAATAGGATAGCTTAATCTTCAGTATATTCAAAATGCCCCAGAGTCTACGTTACCTTCATAAACTCAGGTTTAGTGTTGTAGCATTCTCCTAATTTTTCTGTCGGTAGAACAAGCCGTAGACGAGGCATCTGTGATATGAGAAGAGCAACTGCTTCTACAAGTCCATTTTCTATCTGGTTCGAATAGATGCAAATGGTTCAGACGTTATTCTTAGCTAAAGATGTGTGATTGCAAAATCTTTACATTGAAACAAATCAAAATCAGAGTTTCTCATGGATAGTTGTATACGACCATATGTAACTACTCATTCCTGTTAAAAATTTCACTATAGCACAATGATAGTGTACTGTGAAAGCACACATATTATCAAACTGATCCATTTCAAACTCACTCGAAAGTATCACAAGCGTTGAACATGTAGGAATACATTTTTTAAATAATCTTATCTGTTGGAACTTGGAACAAATGAAATGAGATTTATTTGTTTTGGTTAACTTAATAGTCACGCGATGTAGAGATGAATTTTATCAAATATAGTGTTGACGTAAAACTCTTATGTACCTTGAAACATTTATTGGATGTATTGTTGGTGTAGGATTCTTAGTTTATTAGCCATGACTGGTGTAGGCATAAAAATCATGTTCACAATGGGATCAAAGACAATTAGGATTTACACTTTTACATATAGTGCAGATATAGATTGAAGTTCTCACTGACCTCACGAGTTCCTAGCTGATCGAATAGATAAGATCCATGCAAGCGCAACAGTTTTACCTGCAAGTAATAGGTTCATTATAAGAACCAGCACACAACTATTGCATATTTACTTTCGAATACAAATGATTTTTTCAATGAAATAGAGCTTACAACAACATCGAGCCAGCCTACTGCTAAGGCTGATGACAGAACTTCCCAATATTCTGGATCATTCTCAACTGCCTGAATGAGAGAGAGAGAGAGAGAGAGAGAGAGAGAGAGAGAGAGAGAGAGAGAGAGAGAGAGTAAATGAAAGGAAAAATGAAAAGATTGAATAAATCACTTAAAGCTCTTGTTAATACACTGTCAAAGAAGAGTTGGAACTCACAAGTGGTATCTCCACGACAATCTAACAATGGAAATTTCACTTTGAAATGATTTCTTACGACAATCTAACATTGCTAAACCCAAAATAAGTAGATTAACATATTCTAACTCCCCAAAAGGCCACAAAATTGACAAATATATATATGTCAGGTGTTGAACCTAAAATTACTTCCAACTAAGGCTGAAATCAAGAAAAATTTGCAGAATAAGGCCCATGCATTGCTTTCGTATATTTAGATGCTGTGTGGGAAGTACTACCATTATATAGCTCTACGACTCAGAGTGTGTTTTTCCAGCTTCTATATTATCAGATATAGTTCGTACAAAACCAATAAGCCATGGAATAGATCCTATTAAATGAAATTTCAAATCCAAACTGTAGTCTCACATCACAGACTCACACAACCAAAAAAAAAGAAATAAAGTCATCAAAGTGAAGACCTGTATAGTGACAAGTTCTTCTTGGAAAGCCACAAGTTTCGCATGTACAGTTGGCTGAGTTGCTGAGAACAGGCAATCAAAATCCTATAGAACAAAACAAACATTATTATTTCCTGTGGATAAAATAACAATGCCAAGTGAAGGGAGAAAGGTCAACACATGAAAACTTCATACAGCTAACCAATCAAGAAGGCGTTCAGGGATCCAAGTCTGAGATTGCCTGTCTGCATAAAACATTTCCATCAGCTCCCAGGCAGGTTTCAAAGAGGTTGGCTCCTCAATTTTCTGAATTTGTATGCAATCATCAATAATAGTCTTATTGAAACCTGAAACTCAAACACGCAGCAACAATGCAGAAACCTAATAAAAAACCGATGGCTTTGAATTACCTTCAATACTGTCTTTGGGTCTTCAATCATTGAAGAAACAGATGGCTTTGAATTACCAAGAAGAGAATTTATTTCCCTGATGTACTCCATTACATGTTCCCACCTGTGTTACATTAACCAAATAAGTCTTATCATTTCTACAACTTATTTCTTTCTGAAACGATAACAAATAAATGAAATTGAACAAATATTCAGAAACTGCAATACAAATACAAACAAGAAACTGCATAAACTGGCATAAGCAATACATGCGGAATAGAAAATGACCCACAATAAAATGATATCACAATCCTCGCATTCATCCAATCCCAATAATACACTATTCTTCCAAAATTAATCAACTATTCAAATCAATGTTACCTCTATTCCAAAAAGCAAAAAACTAAAACAAAAGGAGCTTGAATCAAGTACCAATCTTTGTCATAATGCGACGTGTCAATCGAATTCTTTCGGCTTTGAAGAAGTGCGAAGGGGGCGACTGAGCCGTACGCAATTCTCCGCCACTGCGCGTCGGGGATTTCTCCTCCCTCCACATTGGTGAGTTTCACTTCCACCACCTCTCCACCGGGTTTCTCATCCTGAACAGTGTCCTCGGATTGCAGGACACATACGCGGAGCGCGTTACCACGCGCCCATGAGATGGAGAGGCGGGCGAGTGGGGGAGTGACGCTGTGGATGTGCAGAGGGTAAACTTTTGGTGCTTGCGTGTCGAAGGAGTGAGGTACGATAGAGAGGGAGTTGAATTCCCCGGAATCTGACGTCACGCCCGGCATATCGCCGGAATATTCTTCCAGGGTTTTGGAAGGGCTTCGAAGTAGAGTGAAGAGAGAGAGAGGTTAATTTGGAAATTTGATATATTTCAAATTCAGCTAAGTTTCCACGTAAAGTCGCTTCTTTTGAAACGCGTTTCTAGAATAGAATTTATTTGTTGCTCTTTTTATTAGTGAGTGTTTGCAAAAACGTCTGCTTTTAGAAAAAATAATTTATTATATGAGAAGTAGAAGTAGTTGATAATCATAAAGTTGGTAGTGTTTGAAAATAGAATTAAAAGTTGAAAATGAAAAGTTAAGAGTGTTTGGTGAAAAAGTAGTAAAATTACTTAATTATTTGTAAAATTCAAACTAGAAGCAGAAATCAGAATCTAAAGCATCCTTCTCCCTACTTTTAGATTCTGATTAAATGAAGCAATTAGAAGCAGAAATTGGTATATGCAAACACTAAAAACTGCTTTTTTTAAACAAAAAACTGAAAAGCACTTATTTTTAGTGTTTGCACTCCCTTAATCACTTTTAGTAAAAGTCGCTATTCTATACGGTTTCGTTAAAAAATGTGAAATCCTGTAATTTCATAAAACCCTACACCGCCTTTCTCACTCTACCCCCGCTGGCCCCCTTCCTCTCAGAGCTCAAAACCCTAGAGAGAGAAACAGGCTGCAATTTTTTGAACTTGAAAAAATGTCGATGTCGAAGAGCTCGAAGATGCTTCAATACATTAACTACCGAATGCGGGTGACGATCCAAGATGGCCGTCAGCTCATCGGGAAATTCATGGCGTTCGACAGACACATGAACCTCGTTCTCGGCGACTGCGAAGAGTTTCGCAAACTACCTCCGACGAAAGGTTCCAAGGAAGAGCGCGAGGACCGCCGCACGCTCGGCCTCGTCCTCCTCAGGGGTGAAGAAGTCATTTCGCTCATCGTCGAAGGCCCTCCACCTCCCGACGATTCCCGTCTCAAGACCACCTCAGCTAACGCAATTCCTAGGCCGGGAATCAGCCGAGCAGCTGGCCGAGGTGTTGTTACAGGTCCACTCCAGGCCCAGCCTGGTCTTGCTGGGCCCGTCCGTGGTGTTGGTGGGCCCGCGCCAGGCATGATGCAGCCCCAGATTTCGTGGCCTCCTCAGATATCCATTCCGCCTATGTCTTATCCTCAGCAGCCACAGGTGGTTAGGCCGCCGGCTGTGGCTCCCCCGCCGTGGGGTTTCCGCCGAGGCCTGGAATGCCGATGCCTCCTCCGCCGCAGTTCAGGCCTGGTATGCCGCCACCAGGTGGATTTGCTCCTCCGCCTCAATTTGGACAGAGGCCGCAGATGGCGCCACCCCCTCAGATGATGAGGGGTCCACCACCACCTGGTGGGCCACCGAGGCCTGTAATGCCAGGAGGTCCACCACCTGGGCAGCAGCCACCTAGACCGGGCATGCCTCCACTGCCACCAGGTGGACAAGTTCAGATGTTTGGTCCACCGAGACCGGGCATGCCGCCTCCACCCAATCAGAATCAGCAGTAACAAATGTGATTTCTTTAGGTCAGTTGTTATTGATTTTTGGTTTTAACTGTTATGGAAACGCTAGTTCGATTAATTCAACGTGTTGACTGTGCTACTTTTCTTATACTTGGTTGATTAAACTGAACTTGATATCTCTCAAATAACCAATAATCTTTTCTTCGGATAATCTTTGTCAGTTCAATTTTGTTTGTGTTTATGAAGATACATGGTTAATTACCAATATTTTGCACCAAATATACCCTGTCGATGTTAGCGAATTGTAAAACAAGAATAGTCCTTTTGACTTGTACTCGCTTATTTGGTTCTTTTAGTGTTTTTGTAATATTATTTTATAGTATGTCTAGATTTTAGTCATCCGGAGCTGTTTGATCTCTTTAAACAATCTTATCTCAATGATGTAATGAAGGAGATAATTTGTGAAAGTAAAGACAATGAATTTCTCTTCTTATGGTCCTGTGAGAAATTCTCCATGTTTATTGTGTAATATGAAGTAGGAATGCTTCTATTGGACAAAGATATGTTTCTGTTGGAGAAGTCACGTAAAAAAACTTATTTTATGCATCATACTAGAAAAATATGCTAGCATGGTCAAGCAGAGAAGTTCATTTAAATGATTGCCCTGTATGCTTTTCTCACAGGGCCTCCATCTAATTAATGCATTCTCAAGCATATATAAGCAGTAGAAAGATTTGATTTGTCAAAACTTCTTGTCTTCTTCCACATGCACTTGAATCATCAAACCTGATGTTCTTGCCGGAAATTATAAACTTTTAGATTGTTGGGCCATCTACATTCTGTTGTTACAATGCTTCCACAATTTCAAACCACTAAGTTTTCTAGATTGTCTAATTGAACAGGATGCCGCATTGATCTTATTCTGTAGCCTGTTGGTGTCGTTGAAGCAGACCAACATGTCTCTTTAGCTTCAAACCTTGCTGGTATTTACTTATTGCCATCTACTGGGTGGGATGTGGGATGTTGTGTGTATCAAGTCCATGAAGGATCAGATATTGATGTGTTCTCTTTGTTGGATCACAGATGGGCAGTGGATCCATATTGGACCATAACATAATTTTATCTCTATAAATTATGACTCAACTCACTGGATCTAGTTCTGGCATGGGCGTGTGGGTCCGACCCATGGATTGTATACCTTGTATTGTCATCCTACCATCACTAGATGCCTAATATAGTAATATTATCATAGCCCCATCAATAGTGTTTACTAATGTAAACACTGAATTTTAATGATTAACCCAAAAATTGATGAACATGGTCACTGTGTTATTTGATGGCATTAGCACCAACTTTTGTTAGGCTTGTGTTGATGCCTCGTTGCATTTTATCATTCTAACATGGAGACTACTAATAAAAAATATATATGATCACACACATTCTGTTACTTGATTTCATTCAGTTCTTGGTTTTTTTGTTTAGTATTCCCTGTAATACTGAAATTTGTTTTGATTAGATAATTAGGTTAAAACTTATTTTTCTATCTTATCAACATCTGAAAATATGATCTCTTGTGGCAGGGATTGTTCGAGTTCTGTTGTTTTACTGCTGTGCCGATTCTCAGAGGAAAAGCTATGGCTGGATTTGATCCTGTTTCAGTGTGCAGTAATGAGAGATGTTCGATTAGTAATTAAGCTTCCTTATGTATTGGTAATTAGGATCCCTTTATGAGGTCATTTCACAGTATATGAAGATGAACATATATTTTGTCCGAACCAAGTCACTTTATGATGAATTTGAACTGCAGTACAGTTTCATTTTACAGTTCATATTTTTTTGGTTTTTTCTCTTACTGGTGATTTTCTTTTGAGCGTGTGCCTAATGCAAAATTTTATTTTGGTTAATCAGAGGTCACAAAGAGTATTCTAGAGGTTTAAGTATAAAATGGCATCATTAGGGTAATAAATTCATTTTTTACATATTGTTTAATTATAACCAAGGGACAAACATAGCGAAGATGTCCTTAATAGGAATTTTCTCGGGAAAGGGATTGTGTACCATGGTGTAACAGGATTTCATCTACTATGTTTTCTTGATAAAAAGTGGACCTTTTATTTGATTATCATTGATAATTGGCGGAAAAATAATTATATCTTGTAAAGAAGAATTAGATAAATGTTATATTGCCAGCTCTTTTTAATCCATTAAATCATAAAGTTGCAACTTCTAAAAATTTATTCAAGCTTAAAAAAGTATTGTTTAATTCTTATTTATAATCGAAGACTTTACTTTCGTAGTAATTAAATTAAAATCACAAAGTGGGGTGGCAAATCGTGTAATTGTGTTCTTATCGTGGTTACACGATAAGGACACGATAGTGATCTGCTCCGATACGAACACGAACACGAATACGAAAATTTTCAGTGTCGACACGATTTGACACGATCAGTAAAAAACAAAAAGAAATTGATTTACACGTTAATACACGATGGAAAATTACACACATTATATGATATTACACGACAATATACCATACAAACATACAAAATATCAGGTTATTGTGTCACTAACAGCTAAACATGTCACTATTGTGTCACTAACATATATAAACGTGTCATTATCGTGTCACTACGTGTTGGTATCGTGTTTACACTGATAAACACAAACACGATACAAAATTTCCGTGTCAAGGACATGAACACGATAATACTAAATACTAACTCATTATTTTTATATCGTGCTATCGTGTCGTGTCAAAAATTGTCACTCCTAATCGAAACTCCTCTTCTTACCCCTTCTAAAATGCGTTGGCCACCACAAGCCTGTTTTTATTAAGCTATGGGCCCAAAGCCCCAAACTTTTCCAACCTTGTTAGATCGAGCCTACGGCCCATTTAGCTACCGTACAAAAACCAAAACAGCATCTAAACGACGCCGTATTCAGCCTTCTTCTGCCCATTTTATCTCGTTCTGCAACTATGCCCGTTGCTAGCTTCCATCTTCATAGCTGCAAAACTAACAAATCCAAAACTAGACGATGGTTTCTTTTAAAAACCCTTCTCCAACCTCCAAAAAGGTAATCAGACAAACCCTTTACTGTTTATTCCTTTTAGTTTTTTCAGGTCTTGAGATTAAATTAAAATTTATCTTGTTTTTTTTATTTTTATTGTAAAAAAAAAAAAAAAAAAAAAAAACAGCTGCATAAACAGGAAAGGGAATGGTTAGGAGTGAGTTTCAAGCCAGAGAACTTCATTCCGGGCCTCATTATTGGGTTCATATTTGGGCTTTTCTTGGATTTGTCAAAGCCCACCAAAAGCTCTGGTGCCAAGAAAGTTGGTGGCTCATCACTTGGCAAAAATCAACAGCAACCAAGAATTCTATCAAGCAACATCGATGAAGAGCTCAAAATGGTCTGTGAGTTTTTGCCTTTTGTCAATCAGATATTCAATTTTCTTGAAGGAAAAAAAAATCAATTTTTGGATTTTTTTTTCTTTATTTTTTTTTCTTTCTGTTTATTATGTCGACTGTGTTAGTCTGCTATCATGTCAACAGTTTGACTTCATCAGTAGTTTTTCTATCTTTGTGGTTTTAGGTGATAATTTTTAGGTGATAATTAAGTTGGGAGAGACTGTGCTACAAGATAAAGACTGTTTTTTTTAGGACTTTTTTTATGTAGAAAATATTGAAATTCTTGATATAATTGGTGCTTTTTGAAGTTTATTAGGTGTAAACCATAAGGTTATTGAGGCAGTCTGGGAAATGAAACCGTGAATCAGAAATTATGCCGGTTTTGCTTGTATTTTGATTAATGCTAGTCGTTTCTATTGTGTTATATGCCATGTAAAGGAGCATAGAATTTACAGAGTGTGAATGTTTCTTTTTATCATTGCCGAGCTATGAGAAATGTTTCGGTTTTAGTTTCGTAGAATTTATTAGACGAAATTCCTAAGGTTTTTCCATCTTTGGATTGACATGAATGAACTTTACTTCTCATACATGTTGCTACTTAGATTAATGGTCTGAATTAAATCCAACACCAAGTACAATAGTATCAATACACATATAGCCCTTCGTTCTCTTTTAAAAGAGTTTTAATTGGAAATGTGAGCCAATTTCATGCATAAACAGTGAGAAAGAGGCATATAGTTAAAGATTGATATTGTTATTTGTTAATATTTACAAGCATGCTATCTGACTTGCCGAACTTTGTTAACAGGTCTTAGTAGTTAGGCAAGACCTGAAGATGGGAACTGGAAAGATCGCTTCTCAATGTGCTCGTAAGTTGTTGCAAAATATTCAGTGCTTATTAATTTAAGGAGTATTTAATTTGACGCTTTTATGTTGTCGCCGATCTTATTTTTGCTTACTGTGCAGATGCTGCCACTGGCATGTATTCAGAACTTATGCAAAGGTCTATATTTTTAACCTAATTACCGTGCAATTCCTTTGTTAGGTTCTTAAAAATTCTGCAGTATTATTTGCCTAACACCATCCCAGTTATTTTTGTATCTTTTGTTTGTCGTGCCCTTTTATTACATCGTGCCCTTTTAAACTCTATGCCCTCTACACGCGAAAATGGTTAGGTCTTTCAGATTTGACTCTCTTACCAAGTGGTATTGTAAAATGTTTTGTAAATTTTTGTAAATTTTCCTTTTTCTATGTTGACGGTTCACCTACAAGCTACAATGTTAGAGTTTTATAACATTCTTAAAATTTTCAAAAATATAAACTTTTCTTCTTATGTACAAGAATTTTAAAAAGTATCTCCTTTTTTTAAAAAAAATATATATATTTTTTCTAGGATGTTAGAATTTTATAAAAAAATTAAATTTGTTTTTTAATCAGACGAAAAATTATTAGATGGATACATAGACGAGTCAGTTTACACTTAATATATCAAGTAGCTCATCATAGTGCTCTCGTCTTGATCAGTTTGAAGGCATTGAAACACTGCTTATACCAGTTTTGTTAAATGTCAGTGAGTGATTTTATGCTACAAATCAATTTTTTACATAGGATATGATAATTTATGAGCCGCTCTATCTTCTGACTACATATAAGCACTGCCTTAATACAGCCATCGGTCTCTTCTGAGGCAATGGGAGCTTTGCGGGCAAGCCAAAATAGTTGTTACATGCAAGAATCAGCAAGAAATGTAAGCAGGTGACCTTTCTTTATACATCCGGTCATCCACTAGTTGGAAATATGTACCATTCGATACCTAAATCTGCTACTATAGGCTTATCTATGAGTTACCGTAATACGTTTAGGAATTGCAGATACTACCCTCAAAACTTAGTCCAATTAAAAAAAAAACCAGTTATCTTTCAAAATTACAGTTTCCCTGTTGACATATGTTTCTAGTTTATAAATTGCATCTACTAAGGGAAACAATTTGTAAAACAAATACAAACCTCAAGAGGTATTCTAGTAGCTTAAGGTTGTATTTGTAATTTCAAATGATAAGTGGATTTTTTAATGTAATTAGACCAAGGGAGTGTTTGCAAAAAAAAACTTCTGCTCTGAAGTGATTTATTGTAGTAGAAGTAAAAGTAGTTGAGAATCAGAAGTTAGTAGTGTTTGCAAATAGAGTTAGAAGTTGAGAATCGTGAATGGAGAGTGCTTGGTGAAAAAGTCGTAAAACTGCTTATTTGTTTGTAAAAATTAAATCAGAAGCAAACTCAGAAATCTAAAAGCACCCATCTCTCTACTTTTAGTTTCTGAAGCAAAATTAGAAACAAAAGTTGGCATTTGCAAACGCTGAAGTCTAAAAAGTGATTTTTTTTCAAGCAAACACTCCCTAAACCTTAGTGGTAGTTTTTGCAATTATCCCATATGTTTATTATATCAGGAATAAGCTCAAGGATGCCGCCGAGAGCATTGGCCTTCCAACTTTCACCGTTGCTGATGCAGGACGAACCCAGGTAGTATTTCATTCACAACTTTTCAGATTTCTGCATTTTTCTACTTATCATGGGACGAACTCGCCAAACAAAGAAAATTAGAGAAAGTTGTTCTTGCCGGGCGAGTAGCGTTTTAACAATTGTTGCCTTTTTTATGCAGGTTTCTGCTGGGTCAAAAACAGTTCTTGCTATTGGACCTGGTTCGTTCCTCATCCAATCTCTCCTCCCTGTATTTCTTCTATATCGATTTTCCCAATTTTTATCTTCGATGTTTAGCTCCGCATTTTTTTTACCAAACGAGCATCAAGCACAAACCACTATGAAAGTTGTTCACTCACTAATTTTTTTTTACCCCGATTAATCTCACCATATATTGACATTTATTCTGAGAAACATAGTTCGGAGCAGGCAATTTTTTTTTTAATAAGTTGAGAGTACTGATTGGAAGGGAGATGATAAATTTCAAAGAAACTGAAAAATATCGGGTTCGGACCTCGGTTAACACCCTTATAAAGGATGAGCGATACCAATTATAACAGTAGAACTTGAGATACAAATTAAACTCAAGTTTTATCACTAGCTAACCGAGTTTTATACATATTATTTCAGTTGTATTTCTTGTGTATGACTAACAAATTTCCTTGTTGAACAGGAAATAAATCAGCTGTGGATTCAGTAACTGGGAAACTGAGGTTGCTTTGATGTTGCTGCTTGTATTTTTTACCTGCTATATAGCTTAGACCCTTGTTAGCATTTTTCTTTTCTTGAAATATTAAAAAATATGTAGCTCTCGTTTAGGGGGCTTGATACAAATTTCCTATTGGTATCTTTTTTTTTTTTTTCCTTAATTTTATTTAGCCAATTGTAAACGATGAATTTAATTTGTGAATGTGAAGATGGACCAGAAATATTGGTTCGATACTTGACTCGAGATCGATCATTAAAAACTTGTTCGCATATATTCATAATAAAATATTGGGATAATAACAAAAATGCCCCCAAGGTTTGATAAAATATAAAAATTTGGAAAAATCTTCCATGTTTGATTTTGTCTTAAACTTCATGGGTGAAGATTAGTAAAAAAATAATAAAATATATGTAAAAATATCAAGTTACTCTCGTTTGAGCTTGGCTCGGTTAATAATTAAACTAAATTCATATATAAGTCTTGAAACTCGATAAATATCCAAACAAATTTGAACAGTAGTATGTTTGCTTACACTCGATTAGTTTATACTTACACTCGATTAGTTTATAGTTTACACCCCTACTGGTGGGCTTGCTTAAATTTCTTTTAGGTTATTTTTTTTATTATTGTTTAAATAAATTGATTTATCATCATTATTTTATTTTATTTTTTTGAGAAAATTATCATCATTACTTGATCCTGTTTATAATAGTAATAACATTATTAACAATGAAAAATGCGTCTCTACTCTAAAACATTATCTATTAATTTACATAATTTAGCCCAAAAAAAAAAAAGAATAGACATATTTTAACAAAATACTGAAGTCCAACATCTCAAGCACCAAGTACAAACACGCTACAGCTTCTAATACCTCTCCAAAACCCTTGTCATTTTACTTCCGTGCCTGCTAAATTTCAGCTCTTACGGCCACAGCTCAACAACAATGGCGTCTCGCTGCAGAACAATCTCAAGACCAGCAATCAACCTTCTCAAATCCACCATTGCGAAGCCTTCTAGCAGACCAGCCTTTTCTCTTCAACCAACGCGCTCCTCTCCATCGCTTTTCTCAAGGTGTTTTTCTTCAAACCCTAAAAGCATCCGTCTTCTGTAACTCTTTTACTTCTTGAGTAAAACATTCGGTTTTTGCTAGTATATTTTATGAAATTAGGGCCATGTTGTAATTATGAGTTATGTGGAACATTTCAATTCTTGGTTCAGTGTTTGATATTTGGGCATTTGATTATGGATTAGACGGCATTATTGTATTATCTCAGATGGGTTCTTCATAAAATCCCTAATTGAGTCTTCAATTGACCTATTTAAATCAAATAGATAGACTTTTTGAGTTTTATGCTTTCAAATTTGATATTTTGGCCATTAAATACCCAAAATTTTGATATTTCTGTTTGAATATTTGCATTTCTCAGGCCATTGCCTCAAATGGGTGCGCTCATGTCTCTCTTGCCTCTCCACACAGCGGTCTCCTCGGCTAGGCTTAACTCTTGTCTAGGTCCAGACACCAATGGCTGCAGGTCTTTGTCTCAGGGTATGCTCTGCAGTGCCAACCCTGGAGTTTGATAGATTTTGTAATGTTTCTGTAAGATATACTTCTTTGTTCTTTCACAATCATAACTGAAATTTTGTATTATTCACACTCTCTTTTTCATTCTTCCTTGGAAGTCTTTGCTTCTTTTGATACATCATTAGTTGTTTTATGTGCTATATTTAGTTGCTATGTACTTTTGGTATTATTTTGGGGTATTCATGTTGACAGGCTCAGATATTCGGATGCAAATTAGCTTTAAGTTTATTGTAATTTTAGGGAAAATACGGTGAGATGGGCTATGTCATGATTTCTGGTTCAAAATATTGAGTTTCTTGCTACTGAGCAATTTCATTTAAGTGGAGCCAAGATGCCTATATTGTTATGCCCCTTGTTTCAAACTGAATTCTGTAGTTTCATTTTTTAGTGGGTCACAGCATTTAACTGGAGAGGACGTCATCAAGCCGCTGGAATGTTATAGCCACTTATGTTGGATCACCTGCCATAGAACTATGTAACAAATTTCCAAACAACAGCTATTTAGGAATTTTTTGGCTTTAAAATAACAGCATAACAACTCAGGTTTTCTTCCCAGGGCATTGCTTATTAGTAATAAGAGACGTCTTTTTTCTTTTACTATAGAAGTATTTCATTCAGTTTATGTCCAGCGTAGGGTTTAGGAAAACTCGTATACATGTCTGTGTAAGAGAAGAGACAACAAAACCGTCTCGACTTTTTGCAGACTTATATCAAGGTTACCAATTATTAATTCACATGATTGGGTCAATGCCAACCCTTCTCCCGTGTGATACAATATTTAGTTATGATCTGCGTCAAATACTTTCTTTACCTTTCTGCCTATAATAGCATTTATATACTTTTGAGAAAGTGGATTTCTTGCCTTGTCTCTCCATAATTAGAAATCGGGAATAAGGATGCGGCTAATCAGTGCCTATAGGATTGCACAATACCATAAAACATGTGGATCATCTCACTCACAAAATTTTGACCTTTTATTTTATATATAATGATTTACAGCAGCCTCTAATTCCTCCCTTGACAGTTCTTTTCGTTTTTCTTTTTGGGAATTTTCTTCTTGTACTTATTGAGGCAATCCTTCTTCACTCAATCAGTGCATTTTTCATATGACTGTCGTTTTCTGTCATTTTCTCATTCTTTTGTTACAATTGGAGAAGGAATGTGCTGCCTCCTGTCTACCACCTGATTAGTTAGGCTCCATGTGTCCACATTTCCGGCGCTCAAATATTATGTAAGAGTTTATATTTTTTGTCGTAACTGGGATATAAGCCCTTAGTATTCCTGTATGCTGATTGGTCGACGGATTGAATATTATTGTTACGTTAAGTAGTTCTTTTACTAAGATTTGTATCACCACTTTATGTTCTTGTCCATATAAACAAATAATAAGTAACTGCAGTACCTTTTTCATTTTAGTTTCTTGATCCTATATAACGTAATATGGTTTTAACAATCTACTGCGTTACTCTTTTTCGGTTCAGGACTTTTTTACAAATTAAGTTTTTGGAATGTATAATGTTTCAAGATGATCAACTTTTTTTTTTTTTTTTTTTTGCATTACTCCTTATGCACGGTTTCCTTCTTATTTCAGAATTAGGTCAATGCGTGCGCGATAAGAGATGTTATATTAAAGGTTGAAGAAGTTACTTGATTTGATGGATTATGGCTTCTTATTAATCACTATGCATAACATCTTTCGGCTACAATCAAATTCTCGACAATTTTGTATAAGCATTGCTCTTGGTTTTGACTTTGAATAGCATCTCTCGGAATCGAACCTCACTTGCACTCTCAAATTCACTGTTTCAGTATATTGGCACTTGTATTGGCTTATATTGCAATTTTTATATCGTTTGCTATGAATTTCAATATGCTTTTCAATGATAGAAATGTAATCACTAGTTTGCTTTGGGGTCTTGATATTAAGTCTTAGTATTACCTGTGCTTTGTATTATGCTCTGGGAAGAACCAAAGGACAGGTACACCAATGCTAAGTCAGCATGATGTGAGGTCTGTTTGCTAATATGCTATAATCATTAATTTTTGGGATAATTACAAAAACACCCCCAAGGTTCGGGCTAATTACAAAAGAAATCCAGAGATGTTTCAAAATTACAAAAAGCCCCCTCATGTTTGATTATGTCTCAAACTTAATGAGGTAACTGTAATATTTCTATAAATAAATATCATGGGGTTTTTTGAATATTTTTTGCTTATGAATGGTAAAGATGTAAGCAAAATCAAACTTCAAGGGTTTTTTTTTGGCAATTTTCAGAAATTTATGGATTTTTTTGTAATTAGCCTGAACCTCAGGGTTTTTTATGTAGCTATCCCTTAATTTTTTGTTTGAAGACTAATGTAGTTAAGATTTATGAATTCCTCCATGTAATAAGCAAATTAAAAGTCTAGCTTTCCGGGTTCAAATCGCACTATAGGTCATCAATGTTGGTTCAAATCCTGGGGAAGCATCCTCGTCCGTCCTTATGGGGTAGGACGTATGTGGCAGTCACTTGATTGAATCACAACCCTGGTCGGGTGATGCACCGTCCGTGGTTTAACCGGTGGCAATAATGATGGGTTGTTGCTCATGCATACAACCTTGGTAAGCTATGCCGACTCTAAATTGTACAGTTGGTTCTGAATAATCAAAGGGCATTTTCGATTTTTAATTTGCTGTTTTATTTTATATTTCACTTTATGAATGCACGTCGTATGTATATGATTCACGAAAATAGTATATATATAATGTACTTGGTGTGCATTAATGAAGTGAAACACGAGAAAAAAGACCATATTGGAACCCATGATTCCGACTGATAAAGATGAAGCTTTCCTATTGAGAGCAAAGAAATATATAATTCAAGGAATATAAGACTAGTTATTGCATTCAACTCAATGTTTATTCGATAAATATTTGTACTCTGAAATTAGTCTTATGCTACATGGGTGTGCGTCGATTGTGGTGTGGCCACGTCCAATGGGAAAGGCGTATGTTAATTTTCTAACAAATAATTTCGACAAGAAATTATCATCGCAATAGTCCCAAGTTTGGAATAAATAGTAGGGATAATTACACAAAACCCTTTGAGATCTGGGATAATTACAAAAATAAAAATAAAAAAAGTTTTTTAAAAATTACATAAACTCCTCGAAATTTGATTTTGTCTTACATTTTTACCTCAAACGTTAATTGAACTGGAATTTGTTGTAGTCAACCAAATATATCCCTCAATTTTTCTAAATATTATAAAAGTTGGGGTGTAATTATAAAATATATGATGACCTCGACAAATTTTGTCGATCAATTAATAATTGGGGTAAAATGTAAGACGCAATCAAACTTCAACGGAATTTTTGTAATTTTAAAACTCATCTGGCTTTTTATAAATACCCCAAACGACATTAGGGTTCTTTTATAATAGTACTAACGAATTTGAGTTGAAAAGTATAACATGAGATTTTCTCTCTCACCACATTATCTTTTACACATTACTGTGAAATTAATACCTAGCAAGTTTTTAATTAAGAATAACACAAGTATGGGGCGATTGGCTTGAAGTCCTAATTATCCTAAACAATAATTTTTATTGTTCATTAAACGAGAAGATTATTACATCACCTATATACTACCTACTAGCGGATTGAGATTTCCTATTCCACGATTATGTTCCACTTTCTATTCCATTGTATTAGATGTATGATATGTGTACATAATGATGTCATAATTGATAATTGGGCATGTGTCATTCATTCTGTACAGTGGATCTGAGCCCCTTAGACCATCTCCAGCACTCTGCACTACTTTGGTGCAAAATCTGCATTACTTTGGCGCAAAATTTACATTTCATTTCTAGCAGTTTGCACTACTTTATGCACTAAAAAAGCATATTCCATAAGATTCTTTCTTTTATTTTGATTTTTATCATTTTACTTATATAAAAAATTTATATAAGTAATTTTATTTATTATAAAATAAATTAGTTTTTTTATTTTATGTAAGATTTATAATTTTGTGTGAAGTATTTTAAATATTATAGTATTATCTAATTACATACCATATTTTATTATTAATATTATTTTCTACTAATTTCTAATTAATAAAAATGCCTTTTAAAAGAAATTAAATTTAAGCAAAAAAAAAGATAGTGCAAAATTTAAATAACAATTCATAAAATTACATATTATATTATTTAAAAAATTATCACATATAATTAAATTAATTTTAGTATTATTTTTATTAGACCACCAGAAATATAACATTAATAATAATTTTTAAAGTTAAATAAATTCAAAATAAGTTTTTAAAAAAACAAAAAAAAATAATAGCGCTGCTACAGTGCTACGCCATTTTTGGCGCAACACTGTAGCAAATGCTAAAATAGCGCCCATGTTGGCGCAGTGCTGCAGAAGCAGAATAGCGCTGGGCGCCATTTTCCAGCTAGTGCTGGAGACGCCCTTACTAGCACAACTGTAATTATCCCATGTAAAAATAAAATATAAAACAAAAAAAAAACAAAAATAAGAAATATCCCATGTTGGGGCAAATTTAGAGTATAAAAGGAGGGTCGAGGTGCATTTAGGGGTGTTCAATTAACCGATTTTTTTCTAAGAACCGTTAACCGAATCAATTCGGTTAGTTCGATCGATAACCAAATTATTTCGGTTCGGTGAATGGTTAAAGGTTTTGAAGAATTTCGGTTATCGGTTAATTCGGTTCGAAAATTCAAATTAACCGATTTAACCGAATATTATGTAAAATATATATTTTATATATAATTATAATTATATATAATATATAGCATATATTTTTATTTATTTATATCATATACTATATATAAAAAGTATATTTTTTATTTTAAATAAATTTCAATGAATTATATTTATTTATTTATATCATATATTATATATACAACATATATTTTTGTATTTTAAAGAAATTTCGGTTAATTCGGTTAATCGATCAATTAACCGAAATATAATTCGGTTCGGTTAATTCGGTAAATGTAATTTCGGTTCGGTTAATGGTTTTGCCAATTAGCAAATTCATTAATTCGGTTTTCAACATTTCGGTTAATGGTTAATCGAATTAATGTAAATGAATACTCCTAGGTGCATTTGTCAGAAAGGTGATGAAGAATTGGAGACAGACCCTTTATAATGAACATGGAAATATCCCTCCATGCATGGAACCCCATTATGGATTCAATATAAGAAAATTTATCTTCACTTTAGTCACACCATTTTTTAAATTAATTATTGAAACCATTTACATGGGCACTTGGGGATTTGAAATTATTTTAATCAATTTGATGGAGTAGCGTTGAAGATAGTGGTATACCTCTATAGGTGCCAAAGTATAATGGCATTTGATATTAATCCTTTTATTATTTAATTAAATTAATGTTAAGTGATGATTCTTGATGAAGCAATGAGTTTTTTTTTTTTTTACTTTTTTATTTAAATTGCTTTGGTGATTACTCTTCCATGGGTTGCGCTGACGTGGTAATTCAAAAATTATAAAAAAATATTTGTTAATTTCCCGTCAATCTTAATTATGTAGCAAAACTAAGCATGAAAAAAAAAATACTTAATCAACACATTAAATCAATTTTTACTTTTGAGGCTTTTGCTTCTATGTAGCTGTGAAAGATCAAGGGCGGAGGGAGATGGGCTATTCTGGGCCCCGGCCAGTGGCGAACGCAGGATTCCAGCTTTGGAGGAGCGAAAAACGAACTGAGTTTATAATTAATAATTTTTTATATTGTAAAACACAATTACTTGAAGTTTTTAACAAAGTTTTGGGGGGGCAATTGTAAATTAATTTCTTTAGCTATAAAAAAATAATTTAGAAAACTTTTTTTTTGGCGGGGGGATCTTGGAAAACTATTGGGGGGGCGGCAGCCCCCCCTCGGTCCGCCATTGGCCCCGGCCCACCCCATTTTTTTAAAAAAAAAATTACACTGATTTTTTTTTTTTAAAAAAATAATTATAATTTATATGATTTTCTTATCTGGTCCACCCTATTTTCGTTGTATCGACCCACCCCAAATTTATTCATGACTCCACCCTTGTGAAAGATGTATTAGTTATATTTAAAAGCTTGTGCAGACATGAATTTTATGTCCACATTAACATGGATTTTAATTCCCAACAATAAATTAAAAAACAAAAAACGAAAAAGATTGGACAATTATTTTTTTTTAAGTGGGGATAAAATGGGGGAAGCATGAGAGGTGGAAGAAAAGGCATGTGACACTGAAAAATTGCTGCCCAACAAAATGTAATTAATGCTAAAAAAAATGTTAACTATTATTGCTCCACCACTCCCATTTCAGCTTTCACTGTCAAATTTAATTTTAATTAATTAAAGATCATTTGCTTCAATTATACAGCTTCATGCTACACTGTTACAAAAAGATTAAACAATTCTTGCTGCAGAGGACAATTACTGTACATTGGTTCAGAGTTATTTAATTTATATATTCAAGTCTTATATTAAACGGTTATTATTTATTTTAGTAGTAAATTATTACAAAAATTAAAGATTCCCTAATTTAAAAGTACAGGCTAAGCCTATGGATCAGTGATGCCTGGGATCTCACATATATATAGTACTACTTCTATTTGCAACTAGAAGTGTACATAGTATTACTCTAAAGATAAACTAAAAAAAAATGTTGTTGAGATTTAGACTAACTACATAGAGAAAAATTAATTATGTTTTAAAGTTACATGATAATTATTTTTATTTCACAAATTGTACGTTTAATCTCAGTGTTAGCAAACATTTTGGCTTTTAGAATAAGTGATTTAATGTGGAAGAAACTATAATTGAAAATAAAAGCCGATGTTTGCAAATACTTAAAAGTGATTTTTTTACTAATAAAAGTTGAAAATCACTTGTTTTATAGTTTGCAAACACTATATATGATAAGTGCATTTTTGTTCACATTTTTTATAAATATTTTTAGATAATTTCTTTAACTTTTTAGTTCATTAATCAATAAATTCAAGAAAAATCACATTGGCTTGTTTTAAATGATGAAGGTAAAGACTTGAAGCAAACTCGTATGGATTTCGTATGAAAATACGAACAAAAATAAAGTCTAAAAGAAGGCAAGAATACTCTCAATCTCGTGCGAACACACCCTAGTGTGTGTTGGGAAACATGGCCATGTTTAAAAAGGAAGAAAAAACAAGAAAAGCAAGAAAAGCGAAAAAAACACCCAGGCCGTGCTTACAAAGCACGGTCGTGTTCCCCACGTAAATCATCAAAACACGCTCAAACCGTGTTTAAAAGCACACCGCCAAAAAATCCCAAATGACGAAGACAACACGGCCAGCCGTGCTTTATAAACGGGCCGTGTTCGTCAAATTTGACGAACACGCCAGGCCGTCTTTTTAAGCACGACCGTGTTTTCTCTCCACCAAAATCTTTTCTTCTTTTGGCGGAAATAATGGAGACTTTTGCTTTTTGACAACCTTTGAGCAACTTTTACACCTCATATTGCTTTGCACCAAAACTCCATTATCCCCTCAATTATCATGTGGACACAATGATTCAACCAACTCAACCAATGGAAGTGGAGTATTGTTATGTGAATACAATGATTCAACCAACTCAACCATGAATGTACACACAATGATTCAACTAACAAGCATGGAAATGGAGCATTTGTTAATGTGTTCTTTCACAAAGATGGTGTCTATAAAAGCCAAGAGTTTGAGTTGGGAAATTCATTCATGTAATATTCATTCATATAGAGATTCATTGTGTATTCATCATGTATTACTTAGAAAATATTCATTGTGTTCAACATTTTGAGTGGAATTGGGATCAAGAGGTCTTGGAGGAGTAAGCTTGTAGCAACATTGGAGAAGAAGGCTTGGATCAACATCATCTATCAAGGAAGGAGTCATTGAGATTTTGAGAAAGATAAGTACATCATGTCTTCAATACTTAAATCTTCTTGTGTAATTTACTCTTTTGTCAAAATCATGAGTAGCTAAACTCCTAGTGTTTGAATGTAATGAACTCTAGAATGGATTTGTGATAAAGGTTTGTATGTTTTTAATAAAATTCTCATGTCTTGTGTGATTCACTTATATCATGTTTATTTCATTCAAGTTAATATTTCCTATATTAATTTGATATCTATTCCTCATCGGGTAATCGAGAGATTTATGGTGAGAAAGAACCTATATAAGTGAAAAGAGTTGCATGCACTCCTAGATATGGACGACATAAATCTTCCGGATTAGTATCAAACCTAATATAGGAATTCATAAGTCGTTATAATGCAATTTTAGGGGTTTTAACTAGAAAGAGATTTCGTTAATCAACTTGAGATTAGAAGTTTTTCGCCTTGAGAAAGGGTTTAACTTAAATCGGGAATTTCTACGGTCCACATAACATGAGATTTTATTAAAAGAGGTTGGTTTTTGCTTAAGGGCTTATGGTTGTATTTTTATCTTGTTGAATCACAAAAACATTCTAGAGGGGTTTACATTCAACACATTTCTATCTCTTGATTTCTCATTCTACAACCTACTTTTAAGTTGCAATTATTTTAATTCTCTATTTTTCATTTTCCATTTTAACAAACAAAACTCAAAATTGCTGCAGATTAGATAACAAAAAGATCGTAATTATTAGTACTTACAATCCTCGTGGGAATGACACTCGGTACTCAATAATCTATACTACAAAACGATAGGTGCACTTGTCAAGGTTTTCTAGAGTAGCTTTTGAGCCATCAATATATATATATATATATATATATATTAGTTTGAGATCATACCGAGCTTTGTATTGAGACAATTAATTCTAGTCGATCTAACGAATTTGTCATCGTATCCCCACACTAAGAGCAAGAGTTATACTCACTCTGTCCCACTAAGATATGTAAGTAGAGTATTTCACACGATTAACAAAAACACAATAAATATAAGAGGTTGTCTCATGTGAGACCGTCTCACTGATTTAAACATGACGGATCATACAACACACAAAAAATATGGGTCTTTTTTATGGGTTTGGATTTGGGTTGAATCCTATCTACATATAGGATCCATCTCATGAACAATGTCCATGAGACCGCCTCATATAAGTTTTTGCCTAAATATAATTGTGATCATATTTTTTCCATATTCTTCCTAACCTACCCCGTATCCAAATGAGATAGTATATCATTGCTGGACTACCAAAGAAATTGAATTAAATATGGGTAGTTTAGTCTATTGTCGTGTAATTAATACTCTCAATAAGAAATTGAGCGATGAAAAAGGAAAGTTGGATTATCTTAGTGGAACGGAGGGAGTATTAGACTATTAGTTTGAGATCATAATCGACTAAAAAAGAGGTGAGGTGTAATAAAAATAATTCTTATTGAACCAATTTTACAAGTTATTAACAAAAAACAAGGGTACCTAATTTTGCAATTAGTGAAAATTGAAAAGAAAAAATAAATAAGATTGTTGATTGTGATCACAACTCACATGTTGTGCATGAAAGTGGGCACTTCTAAAATTAAAGTTGTGACTCCAAAAACCCATTTATAGTGTTTCTCGAGGACCAATGAAAGAGGTGGTAGAATTGAATTTCGTGCAGAAAGATATTGATGCCAGTATTTAAAAAAACACCCAACGGATTTCAGTGAAGGCATCAAAAAACGAGGTAAGAGCCAAAAAAAAGAATAAAATTATTTCTTTATTGTGGCTATATTGATAAAGAAGAACGAAAATTCATGTTTCGCTCTCATAACATTCTCTGTAATTTTTTTGGAAATACACACACCAGATATATTGTACCCTTCACTGAAATTTATGTGAGGCCAAAGATTTATAGCTTATTCTCATTTATAAATATTAGTAATGTTATAATTAATTCTAATATAATAGTTGATTTATAATTTCTTTCTTATTTTTCCTTTAGAAGTATTAACTACATATAATATTGAATTTATTGTTAACTAGAGTTGGAAATAATTTAGTGACTTGAAATCAATGGTATATAATCATTTTTTTCCTAAAGTTGTAGCTGTGATTCAAACCTGGTTTATATTTATCATATTATTTTTTTTTTTTTTTTTGTAGAGACTCAACCCGAATCTCTTCACCAAGAAAGAATACTGCGCCACCGGCGCTAACCCAGTGGTTGTATTACTTATTTGAAGACCTATGGATCACCAAATAATAATATATTTATTTAATTTGAGATTTTTCTGTTTGATTTCAGGATATTATATATAACTATGCGGCTCCAACAAAAATAAGAAAGAAACGATAAATTCTTTAAATAACCAAAATTGGTTCAACAATTTGCCAGATTTCGGCAAAAAAAAAAAAAAGTGCCAAAATTCATAAGTTAGAAATTAATGCTTCTAATAAAAATCAATATAGTAAACCCAAAAAAAAATTAGGAAAATTGTCTAAACCTCCTCCATGAATAATAATTATCTCATCCATCACTAGCTAAATCAGCTGCCTAAAATCGGGCCCAATATGTTGATGAATCAAGTAATCATCACCGTTGGATACATCAAACATCATATTTTGATGGTGTTGATGATGGTGGTGCATATACTGCTGGTGTTGCTGAGCTCTCTGCATCTCTTTCTGCCTCCTAAGCTCCAGAACCTTCCTGTGCGAATTCGAATGCTTCGTCAGAACAAATGTCGGGCTCGCGGCGGGCCTGTATTCCGGCACGAGCCGGCCCGATTTGTACCTCACCCCGCACGCGTTGCAGAGAGTTTTCGGGCCCATGGGCCCGGTCCGCCACTGCGGCGTCTTGTCGGTGGCGCAATGGAGGCATCTCCTCCCCTCGCCGCCGCCGCCGGAATTCTCGGGGACTTCCTTTTTCTTCTGCACGGCGGCGGCGATTTCGGACTCCGACGAGGACGACACGGCGGGGATGTTGGCCGGTGGTGTTGATGACACCGCGAGAAGGCGTGAGGTCCAGTTCCCAGGGGCGGCGCGTGAGCGCTTGCTACGGGCCTTGGCGGGGACGGAAATTTCGGGCCGGAGCATTGGGCTGGGCCGGGTGATGTCGGGCTGGAATTGGTATTGATGAATTTCAGAAGCTTGGGCTCGGGCTTTCATTCCTTGTATCAGATGTAGCTTTTCCAAGTCCTCACTGGAAAATGATTCCTCCGCGAAATTCGATACCCATTCTAGCTCAGCCAAATCATCGTACTGTAAAAAAATAAAAAACATCATTATAATTAGGGGCGTAAATGAGTCGAATTAAGTCGAATATAGTATTCTTTAAGAGCCCGTTTGAATTTTAATCGGGCTTCAAAAATTGACTTTGAACTTGATTTGATTATTAATCGAATCGAGCTCGAACGAGCTTTAGTAGAGTCAGACACGAATTGAGCTCAAGTAACTTTATATTTTTACACATTTTATTTAATTTTTACTAATTGAGTCGAGTTCAAGCCGAGCTTTACATCTTATCAAACGAGAAAATATGTTCAAGTTCGATTCGTTATATTAACGAATCGAGCTCAAACGCAATTGATCTCGAATCGAATACTGATAAGTTTGGTTCGTTTTTCAGCCATAATAATAATTTATAAAGTTACTCAAGATATTCTTTTTTCTTTTTTTCTTTTTCTCTTTATTTAATAAAATTGGCCACATTTTCTCTCAAGAAAGTAACATAGCTAGTTTCCAAGAGTATTAAAAAAACATTTTTTTTAGAATTTATTAGGTTCTTTTTATAAAAAAAAAGAATTTATTAGGTTTATTTTGTCAAAATTAATTAAATTTCTCATGATAAAAAACAATCTTATTACTAGCCATCAAACAGGAAATTAAAAAGCACATGCTTTTTGTTTAGAAATCAAAAAAGCCATCAAGACGAAAATTCCCAGTTAAGATATTGGGATTATTTGCAAATTCAAAAAAAAAAAAGTGATTATGTTGTCGGTAATCATTTTTTCTAAGTTTCCAAACACACCCTTAACATACCAACAGTTAAAACCCAGACGGCCTGCACCACATAAACTCACAAACTGTAATTTAAAAAAAGAAAAAAAATAGAATTCACATTTAATTTCTACCGAATTATATTTTGCACGAATCGATTACTCAAATTACATACCGGAACACAAAGATCACCAGAAAAGTGTCCACCGACGGAGCCGCGGGGCCCACCGACGTCGGCCGGTTGGAAATGCAAAGCTTCCGCCGCGTTGACGGCGGAGAACGCGGAATTGCACGAGTTATCAACCGCCGTGACGGTGGAGGAGTCGATGGAGGCTCCGGCCATCGCCGCCTCGAGTCCGCCGTCAACCGCCGCCATGGTTTCATCGCTAGGGAAGTCCGCCAGGAGGTCCTCGATAATGAAGTGGTCCCCTGTTTGGAAGAATTGATCCGGTGCGTTGTCCATTGGAATTTTGTTGAATCGAATTAAAGAGCTGAACGGAAAGCGTGAAGAAAAATGGCGAAACAGAGTGTGTGTGAGTTTGTGTGTTTTGGTGTGTGTAAAATTTTTTTTGGGGAGAGAAGTGAGGAGATGGGTTTATTTTGCGTTAGAAGGGGGACAAGGAGACAGCTAAAAAATTGGATTTTGACGAGGGGAAATTATGGCTTTGAAAGGATATGAGGATTTGGTTAGTTTTAAAATGGGCAATAATGGTGTAAAAGAAGAGATTAAAAGGGGAGAGATTAAGGGTGTGATTTGTGAAGCTACAAGAATGCCCTTTCAACTCCGTCAAATTGCTTTTGGAGACATATACGATTTGGTGAAAATTTGGTGTGAATTCAAATCGAATATTAGATTTGGGGATTCGAACATAATCGTTTCTTTTTACTTGGGAGGATCTGGTTATACGTCATCGCAGACCTCTACCATAACACTGCCAATACGTGAGCATCATACGATTTACCTTGGTAGCAACGATGAGGGGGCGAATCGATGTCCTCGGGATAGTCGGGGCGTAAGTCTGGAAGGCGATTTATCAACAAAAGAAAATGTCTTTCCCTTTTAATTCTTTTAAGCTTGCTAAGACAAAAACTATTTCATGTCCAAGTTTAGAGTATAGATGATT
The DNA here is from genome assembly GCA_016081115.2 of Rehmannia glutinosa. Taxonomy (NCBI): domain Eukaryota; kingdom Viridiplantae; phylum Streptophyta; class Magnoliopsida; order Lamiales; family Orobanchaceae; genus Rehmannia; species Rehmannia glutinosa. The sequence goes on along the minus strand of JABTTQ020001619.1, from coordinate 58,140 downwards.
GTCATCACATTTAAAGTGTCATATCAATTTTGATACATAAATCAAGCTTAAATTGTGTGTTTTAAATATAGTAGTATTTATACATGTGTCATCATGTGGAATAGAATATACAAACATATATTCATAGAATACCCCATCGAGAAAAATTGCGATTGTAAAAGGGAGTCAAGATCCTGTATTTCAAAGTGTATGTTTAATGTCGTATTCCAACTATTTTAAATACACTCCAAATATAAATTAATGACATTAACTACGGACTTGGCGTGTATGATATTTGGAATACGAGATGATATATAATTTGGAATAGAAAATCCTTTATTATTTTTTTAAACTTGCTAATTTATGGAGACAAAATTGGGGATTTTTGGTGATTGGGTGTTATGATTGGTGGACCACTTATGAGGTGTGATGTTGGGGATGAATGGGAATGGTCTTTACTTAAGAACTAGGCCATCCCACTAGACACCCTTTTTGAGATAAGAGGTGATATTCACTGCAAAAAGTGCAATGGGACCATTGAAGGACTTGGACTTGATGGGCTATGTATAAATTTAATCAAGAAATCATTTAATTTTAAGCCATTTTTGTGTTACTAATTGTGGTCGAAATTAGTTTTATATATACATTATTTGGGTGCTAGTTAAGGTTTAATTTTAAGTTTCACTTGGTGACAGATGTAGTGATTTCTCAACAAAAAAACAAATGATGTGTAAAGGTTATGGTTTGGAAACCACTATTTGATTTCGTCCAATTGTGATTTTGTCCATGCATGTGTAACATCAATTTCGTGCACTTAAAATTCTCAAAAACTATTCTACCGACATTTTAATGCTTGTATATATATCTTAGGGAAAATTTTTAAAGTAGGTCTTTTTTCTACCCACTAAGATAAGAAACTTTTTTCTACCCAAATTGGCTAAATTACCCTCCTTTAAGTTGGTGTTTTTGAATTTGAATTTTGAAATTTAAGTCATAAATATACCATTTAAAAGGTACCGTATAGGAAACCGTATAAAAGCCAATTAGAAAACAAAAGTGAAAAAACAAAACAAAAGTAAAAGAAAAATCAAAATCCATTCGTGCCCAACTTCTGGCAAAACGAAGAAAAACACAAAACCCTCATTTCGTGCACCATCGCTTCAAGAAGAAGAAAAATACCCAACCCCTATTTCGTGCCCAATTCGATCAAGAAGAAGAAAAAATACCCATACACATTTCGTGCCCAATATCGTGCGAGAAGAGAAAACATGGATTCAATCGTGTCGCCGACGCCGCACGCCCACCTCCGCCGCCGCCGCTCGCCGCTTCCCACTACTACCGCTTCGCTGCCGCTTCCCGCTCTCCGCCGCCGCCCCCATCGCCCTTCCCAACAAAGCATATCAATCGATTTTAAGTTTTAAACTCTATTTATGTTAGTTAATTGATTTAGGATTTTTAGTGTTCGATTTTGGTGTTTAGGGTTTATCAATCAAGTTATTGTTGGATAAATTTGTGAATAAGTTGGATAAATCCGTGTGTTGGAGTTCTTGTGGATGTTGGTGACTTGGTGTAGCAGCCGCACGCGCCGCGATTTGATCTAGAAGATGAAGCGCACGATATCGCGCCTTTATATAATTTGACACGATATCGTGCGCATATCGTAACTAGGTATAACGGCACGATATCGCCCCTGTTATAACAGGGTACGATATCGCGCCACATATCATACCAAGATTTGATGGGTGCGATATCGCGCCATGTTATAATCGGGGTGCGATATCGCGCCCTGTTATAATCGGGTGCGATACCGCGTCCGTGATCGCACTATGTATAACGGCGCGATATTGTGCGTCCCTGTTATAACATGGCACGATATCGTATCGCACTCCATTAAATCTTGGTACGATATCGTGCGAAATGGGTTTTTTTGTATTCTTTCCATGTATTCTTTGTTTAGATATCCATATCCATATTGTCCCACATGCTTTTTTTTTCACTACGATTCGCAATTTTTCAACAATTCATCTTAATAAATTGAAATTTATTAATTGTTATAGTCGGTCCACAATGGAAGAGACCCTCATATCATCGAGAGAGGCCCACATCGCGGGATACGTTCGATCGAATATTATTCGAGACCATCGAGAGATGAGTTCGGAGATCGATGATGATTTATATAGTCGGTTTAGATAAATGTCGGCGTTCGGATATTTTATGGATTTTGGGTATGACGGAGCCGCTTGTAATGCGGACCGCATCGCATGCATTAGTTGCGATGGAGGGAGGTGCATGTGCTTGACGCTCCGGAATCGGAGTGTTGGTTCCACGCCGGAGAAGCGTATCATCGATTCTCTCGGCGTGATTTTGCTATGATATCGGGATTGCGATTTTCGTGGTCCACATTTGACCCTAACGGTGATTTTGAGGTACCCGAGACCGGTATATATGTATCGGTATTGCCTAGGGGTGATCGGGTTACCGCCGCGCATTTACGCGATTTATTTGCTCTTGCACCTTCCGTGACTCACCGCACGATGCCCTGGAAGGTGGCGAAGGTGTTATTTGCCTTTTACATGATATCTTTGTGTTTCGATGGCCGAATGACCACGCCGACCGCTGGGTCGTGGTTTTTGATCGGCGACGATGCACAGCGGGGCGTTCCTCGGAAATACTCCTTTCGGATATTGATGCATTATATTCGCACTGCGCATGATGTTCTCGCCACTGGCCGATATACTAAGGACGTTCCACCTAGATATCGCCATATCGCCACCTTCTTATCATTTTTATGGGGCCACTTATGTCTTGTTGGTACGCATATGTTTTTATTTTATTTATATTTGTAATTAGTTTTTTAAATATTTAAAAAAATTTATTTTTTCATACTTATCAATGTTCTCACAGATTTGGGCATTCGAGGTGATACCGCCCGGGTAATGCCTGGGCGACTCAGTATCGACACCCAGCTTGCCTAGGTGCCTTCGTTGGAGGTTTTCAAGACCGCTATTGACATGACATTTTTTTTCTTTGACACGGTATGTATTAACAAAGTGTTTACTTAATTTATTTATTTAATAATTAATATATTTTTTTATTAATTTATTTATTTATATTATTTACAGGCTTTAGTGTGTCATGAGATATCGATCCGACCGAGGAGGAGCTCCAAGAGATATATATAGGAGTCGATGATCCAGCTTATTTTGTTAGTCTCTCGCTTCATCCTTCGGGAGAACCTAGGTTTTTAGCAGAATGTAGGCGAGAGGTACGAGTACAGATTCGATGCCCCCCCCCTATCGCGAGAGAGTGTCGATTCGACACCCCCCACCCCTATCGGGGGGACAGAGGTAGTCCGCTTCCGGGGGCAGAGAGAGAGGCAGGGGCAGGGAGAGGAGAGGTACCCGTTTCGAGGCCGGCCGATCATCGCTTACTCCTATTTATCTGAGGCCGGAGAAGCGGCTTTAGGGAGATGGTCCATCATCCCATCGGGCCGATGATCCTTTAGATGGCGGACAGATGACGATCGATCGATCCGACAGATACTGTGTTGATCCATCCGTCCCACGACGACTATGCGCGCGCGATGATCCACCAAACGTCAGATACTCGTGTTGATCCATCCGCGAGTTGGCGACATGATATGTTGACACCGATTCGGGTGTTATGCAGCCAGACAGCTTGATTCGAGAGACTTACAGAGGAGCGGTTCGCTCGATTGGAGACACGAGTCGATGATGTCGTTTCTGGAGACTGTTATCTCGGAGGAGGGTTCTCGCTGACGACGCTGGATCGGGAGATAGGTCGAGTTCCGGACCTTATTCGGGAGGAGATTAGGCGCCTATTCCCATACCTTGATCAAGACGATGACTTCGTGCATGGTAGTCGAGATATCCGAGCTTATCATCGCAGCAGACACCTCCTCCCAGAAGATCGACTCCTCCTCCGACAAAGGTCGACTCTTCCGTCGCCAGTGATGATTCTTCTTCCTCCTCCGCCATGTCGACTCCTCCCCCCTCCCAGTAGTGACGTCTCTTCCTCCTCCTCCCGCCATGTCGACTCCTCCCCTCCTCCCGCCATGTCGACTCCTCCTCCTCCCAGTAGTGACGTCTCTTCCTCCTCCCAGAGTGACGTATCTTCCTCCTCCTCCGGCATTGTCGACTTCTCTTCCGCCATTGTCGACTCCTATTATGCCCGTGTTATCACATTCTCCGCGACCACGAGTGTCGGTCCCGATTCCGAGGCCATTGTCGTCTCCTATTCGAGCTCCTCTCCCGACACTCGTGGTATCCGGTCCACGAGCGCCCTCTCCGATTTGCCCTCACCGCCTACTTCCTTGATCCAGGTTCGGACAGGCGGCACTCGCCGCGCATATTCGCAGCCCATTCGGATCCTAGTCTCGCAAGCCACCCGTCCGAGAAGAGTTTACCCGCTTCTTAAAGTCTAATGAAGAGTAAGTAAATATTTTTGCATTTGTCTTATCGTCTTAGTATTTACATCTTATATTCCACTGCCTTAATATTTGAGGGTCCAATTGCGGGAGGAACGTGGGGCTTATGTGACTTGGGCCATCATTTTTAAGAAATGGCGGATCCAAAGATAGAGTTGGAAAATGATGTAAGTTTCTTTTGCATTATTTAGTTGATGAATATTTTATCGATTAATATTGATTTCTTTCATTTAATATCAGACAAAGATATAAATGCATACCGTCAATACTATTAAAACAAGTCCGATCCACGCTTTCTTGGGGTTGTGCCTCATGAGAAACAAGTGGGAACTTATAGGATTGTATCTACGATATTTTCTGGTTAGTTTATTTATTATGTGTCTCGCATTTCTTCAGTAAAATTAATAAATCATACTTGTTAACCTATAAACATTTTTCAATGTGTAGGATTCCATACGGCACATATGGAGTCGTATGCATGGTACGGATCCTCGCCGACACAAGATATGACCCAAATGCGACCATGGAGAGAGATTCCTCCCTGACAGAGCCGGATGAGTTGGTCGATGTGTTGTCCAAAGACGGAACTCCGGATGGGGTAATCCTGGTCCATGGAGTCTTTGCATCATAATACTTGAATAATTATTTTTTTGACTAGTTTATTCATTTTTTTCATTCAAATTTTTTTGATTATTTATCGATTTTGTTTTCACCTGGTGTACATAATCGTGAATTTGTCGGCCATTTTGTCGTGTGCAGATCGGATCTACATAGAGTCACAAGACATATGTACGACTCAAGACGTGCGTGCCCGATACACGATGATAGTTTTGCCAATCGGCGTGCCGACACACGCCCCCTCCGCCGCATGCTCCCATGTGTACTTATTCGCGCTGCTTCTACGCCGCCTTAGGTAAGGAGCCCGTCCGCCGCGAGTGGGAACTTCTCCATAAAGCAACTTTAAAGATTGTTTTTTGCAGAACGACACCACTAGTTGTGGTGTATTTGCCATACATTCTATCATTAGTTGTATCACAAAGAAGATTAATAGGAAGTATGTGGAGCAGTCGATTCCAGAGATAAGGCAAAATATGGCACGACAAGTTTACCAGTACAGTACTGATAGTAGTACTTGGGAGTTGTAGTACATATTGTTGTATATCTTCTAAATATTTTGAGTTATTTAATTAAATATTCATTTTGCATGATTTTTCTTAATTTGTTTAAAAAAACAAGATTTTGTTTACTTTAAATTAAGAGAATTACAATGGGCAGATAAGAAATCCACAAAAACAACCAACATATTCATAAGAGCAATTGGGACACGATATAAAATTTGGCACGATATATCGTGCCCCTATATATATTTTGGCACGATATATCGTGCCCTTATATAATTTGGCACGATATATCGTGCCCTTATATAATTTGGCACGATATATCGTGCCCTTTTATAATTTGGCACGATATATCGTGCCAACTATAATAGGGAACGATATATCGTGCCCGAGATAGTTGGCACGATATATCGTGCCAAATATCGTACGGTAAAGGGTACTACTGACATGATTAACACATTTAGACTACTGAGTTTCAGCTCTTAGTGTGTTTTTCTAGAAAATAGTGTTACATTTGAAATAAACTTTTGCCTAATTTTCATCATCCTGGACGCTCGGACATTTTGTACGAGTATGATCATCTCGCTTCGGCATATTCCACATTTCTTCTTATTACGCACTTGTCTCGAAGGACCTTGTGTGTGTCACCGAGGCACTTTCGTGCTCATCGAGCGGCAATGACATAGTGCATTTGACGCAATTGTGGCCAAAGACTCCCCACACCTTGAACAAATTTGACTCTTACGTGAACGATTACTTGATGATTCAACAAATGAATGAACTCTACTTTGTCAGACGACCTGCTTGTCTCGGGTTATTTGGAGGGTTGCATACTAGGTCTCGCACCTCTTGTGGTAGAACCCATTCACTCGGATCGTGAACTGGTAAAACTTCACCCGCCCACATTTTTTGAAGATTTTCATTTTTATAATAATGGGCAACAAATGAATAGATATTGAGGTTCTCCTTCCCGCACAAATAAACAAACAATTATTTGAAAATATTGAACGAATTATGTGAAAATATTGATACAAAAATTTTAAATTTCTTTATACCTAATTGCAGTTGCAGATGCATGGGCGCAAGGCATCAATTCATATTCAAATTATCGATAAATGCATGTTCTTTGGGATAAGTCAACCAAATAAGTTTTTGTTCCATCTTTCACCTTGTACTTCACATTACTAAGACATTGTACATCCATTCTACGACCTATCTCAATCGCATCATTTAATCTTTTGGTTGCTTCAAGTGTTAGCTCTTGATCTTTATCATTAGCAAGTCGGCCGCTCATAAAACCACTTTTCAATAATAGTCCGAGCACACTCAAGCCACGAACAAACAGTAACTTTCTCGCCCATAATAACCGACTATTGAAGCTCTCACCGAGTTTGATGTCATGAACCCATAACGCCGGACAGACACTTAACTCGAGACCATCCGTCTTCCCCCGCGTTCTAACTTTTTAAACGCACCCGTCTCACTAGCAACTTTTATGTTTTCAAAATACTTATCATAATCTTCACTACGGTATGAATATGCTTTGCATTCCTAAACATTGCTACTATATGTTGACCGTATTGAGCCAAATTACTCGCAAATGATAAGTGCAAAGCCCATGTGATGCTTCCGGGTATATCGCTTTTATGGCATTATCGATACTCTTCTTCCGATCGAAACAATCAAGATCACGAGGGCAATTATAAGCATCTCTCAATTGTCTCAAAACCATGTCCAAGAATCGCGTTTTCAACATCCCCGATTCCAACAAAGAAGTGGGAAAATCTGTCATTACCATCTTTTGTTACTTTGCCACAAACAATATTCCTCGGTATTTTCCTTTAAGGTGTGTTCCATCAATCACAATAACTCGGTCGGGCATTGTTCGAATCCGGTGATTGATGCATGCAAAGCAAAAACACGTTTGAATCTATTAAAATTATCCGACTTCCATCTAGTTACCGATCCGGATTCGTTAAATTCAACATGTGTAAGTATGCCTAATTAGATTGAATGACTTGTTGCTATCTCCATATATCAACCCAAAGGCATGATGTTTTGCACTCAACGCAACATTATAACTCATTTTAAGCCCATGTCGCGATTCCAACTCCGCTATCATATCTCTTGGCACGAGCGCAGAATGTTCCACTAGTAATCTAGATGCAAAATACGCACCTACTACTTTAGAATGCACCCGCCTAGATGCATTGTCATTCAAATTTAACCCACATCCATGGTGCTTGTCAAACTTCCCTACTCTCCAAATACCATCCTTTCCATATGCACGCATTCGAAAAGGGCATCGTTCATACTTGCATATTGCATGAAAACGAGTCTTATCCGAGCGTTCAACTCGATACATCGACTTGATTTTCAAGGTGATACATGCCTAGTGCGATATCCAATTGAGTTTTGCTCATGTATGTTGCTCCTTGGCGCAATGTCCCACCGATGCTTCCAACTCCAGCGTTCCTCGGGAGAACTCGAAAGGTGCGAGTGTGTACCAGAATCACCCAACTTCGTCCCGTGGGCACTATTGTTTCGGCCATATTGTCTCTATGGATATCCGGATGTAAGTTAACACCTCGTCTTCTCTGCATCTTGGTTTTGGTTTTAAAATACTTCTCTCCGCTTCACGCCTCCACTCACAAAATTCCTCAAATTCAAGACGTTGTCGTCATCATTTTCAAATTGATTATTAGCTTCAACGCCGCATCAACATCACCATCGCAGTAGTTCTCACCAAAATCATTTGACCGTAGTTTGCACCATAATTAATGTCATTATTATCACAACCAACATCAAGATCGATATCACAATTAACATCGATTATCACAACCCATATCGGGATAATAGCCATCTTCATTGCTTGACCTTATACTAGTCCCGCAATTGATATTTGGAACATTAACGCAGTAGGTGCTAGTGGACGCGATGATCAATAATTGGAACATTGTTCATATGCATAAAAGGTGCTCCACTAGGCCTTACCGCATGACTATATGGATTGATGTGCGGTACAATCGTATTGTTGAAAACCAAGATGTTGCATGTAGTTGTAATTAGCCCAATGACCGTTGAAAAATCATTCGACTAGCCATTAGTTGCATAAAACTTCCACCAACACCTTGTGGACATTCAACGCTCAACTCGATTATGCCCAGATCGACCTCCCAATACATTATGCGAACTAGTCTCACCCATCGTTTTTCTTTTCGTTGTTACAAAAACAATCGGTAACTCTGTTCCCAAACGCAGCTTTCAATGTCATCATCGTTTTTCAACTTTAACTTCCCAAGTTTGTTTCCGAAATATCTACAATAGAATGCATTATACAATCGTATACGCCCTATCAACATCAACAACACCATAAACCTCCTCCAATATTTCACTATAATTCATTTTGCCCTTTTAATACGTACAACTTCTTCTTCACCACTTTTATATTCTAAACCTTCCCAATGACCACCAAATCGAACAACAAGATAGCGAGAGTTCATCTATATACAAAGAAAAATATTGATAAATGCAAACACATAAAAAGGGGCTCATTTTTCTTTTTCGGGGCACGATATATCGTGCCCTTTTTTTCGTAGAGGCACGATATATCGTGCCCCGTATATTGGACACGATATATCGTGCCCTATATATTAGGCGATATAGATATCGTGTCAATATACGGGGCACGATCTCGCATTTAATATACAACACGATATATCGTGTCTAATATACGGCACGATATCGTGCCTAATATATGACACGATATCGTCGCATTGTTTTTCATAAATGCGTAAAAAATTTTCCTTTCACAAAACACTTCATATTTTGCAAATATATTGGTCTTGAACGATTTAAACAAGGTTAACTAATTAGGAGGAGAAGAACATTACCTTGTTATTCGATTTTTTGGTGCGATTTTGTTGATGAAAGCCCACAAAAATAACTTCTTGATATTTTGTGAAGAAGAAGAAGAGAGAGAAAAAAAATGAAGAGCAAAAAGAAGGATGTGTTCACAGTTCACGTATTGTATTGGTATTTAATTTCAAGAGAGAAAATACATATTAAAGGCTTGCATTTAAAGCCTCAAGGGTATGGTGGTAAAAGAACACCAAAAGTGGGTAGAAAACTATGTTTTTATCCTACATGTCAAAAAACTCAATCACCTATCCCAAGTGGGTAATTTGCCCCATTTGCTCTATATCTTATGTATTTTTGTTTAATTAAATATCAATTTTATCACTCTTCTAAAGAAATGACAATTTCAATTTGAAGTTCAACCTTCATGGATACTACTTTAGTTGTCAAGCGTTAGGGATGTCAATTTACCTCGACCCGTCCATTTGAGGTGAGTTTAAATATTATAAATGGGTTGTTTTCTTTCGGACTCGACCCATTTAAGTTTTCTATTATTTAAAAATCCAGTTCATCTATTTAATGACATTTTGTGCATAATTTTTAATGTGACATATTTTCTATAAAGTTTATTATATATATTTTAATGTGAATAGATTTTTATTTCATAATTTATGCTATTCACATGTAATATTCAAAAAACAAATGTGACACATTTTCAACCCTTGGGCAATATTGAAACTTCTCTAATATGATGTTGGATAGTACATATCCCATACAATCTAAGTTCCCAAATGAATAGATCAACTTGGTTGAAAATTGAAATGTTCAATCATTGTTAGCACAATTATAAGTTATAATATGTATATGTTTTCCCTTTTTTATTTTTTGAGAAATGTAAATTATTTATTATCTATAGTTGAAAGGTTACTTTATTTAATTAAATGTGGTATTGCATTTTGTATATATTGTTTAAATATTTTTACATATATACTTCAAACTAAACTATATATATAAGAAATTCGAGTTAAGGACATTTTGCCAATGTAGGCCCCTCTAAATTAGTTCAAATAAATTACCTAAATGAAAAATGAAATTGGAGCAAAGCAATTTAATATCATGCTATTCATGATTAAAGAGTTGTACAACAATTATAACTTCAAGTACCACCTACAATCATGTATGATTTGCTTACAAGTGATAACACGCACTCATATATTACCTAGATATATAAATAATGCTAGTCCTTTCTAAGACTTTGTTTGGTACTATTGGAAAAAAGAAAAAGGGGGAACCAAGGGGCATAACCCATTTGGCCACCACAAGCAATTATGGGGTGGAGGTCAGGGTTTTAAATCCTACCAAATTTTAATCAACTCGCATATGCCCTGGGGAGCAATTTAATGGAGTAGAGATTTGAACCTCTGACCTCCATCTCATAATTGCTTGTAGTGGCCAGGTGGGCTAAGCTCCCTAGTTGTAAATTAGTTCTTCTATTCCTAGTGATGAAGCCATTATGGGGCCAAGGGGTCACTAGGCCCCCAAATTTTTCAAAATAATCAGGGGTATTTTGGTAATTTCGCCTTATAACATTAAAAATACCAAAAAATAGAAAGAATGGAACAAATCTTCACTTCCTTCATTCTTCTTTTTTCCTCCTAATTTTTGAATCTTGAAAAGTATTTTAGTCTTGTTCATTAATTTTTTTTCTTTTTCAAAATTTATATATTTTCTTTTAACTTCACCAAATTTTTCTACATTTTTTCCAGTATTTTATATTTGAAATATTAGCAATGAAGCTATCATGCAATTATGATTTCAAAATATGAAAAATAGTAGAGAACTGTTATGATATATTGATGTAATTATTGCATTATTTTCTTTATGAATATTAAGATATAATTGAATTAATACATTGACTTTATCAAAAATAGACTTTATTATAGTTTTATTTTTACAGTTGATATATTATATTTAAATTTTATATTAATGTTAGTCGGACCTTCTACACGAAGTTTCTAGCTTTAACACCGTCTATTTCAAATGGGAATTTCATCTCCTTGCATTTCCAGATGGGTATTTCATCTTTTTAATTCATCTTCTTTGTCATATCGATAATCGTGTTATAAATTCTTTTTAATTTTGACTAATTTCTTTAGAAAAAAAAAAAAAAAACTCTGATTTCCATCTTATTCGTTTTATATGATTTCCACCCTTAATTTTATTTTATCAACATTTTCAGACACAGCCCCAGCTGGAATCAGCAGTTCTGATTTCGCCACGTGGCTGGGAGGGAGGGTGAGATCATTGCCGTTACGACTGTCGTTCTTACCAATGCCACGTCGGATTCAGGACTCGTGTCAGCTGGAGAGTAGTAAATATTGGGTGATGGGGCCCACTTGAAAGACACCAATCCCTATGTCTAACGAACGGATAAGGTGTTTTAGTGCTGTCATTTATTGACGATATCAAACAATTGAAGTTTATTTTCATTGTGCTTTTAATATTTAAAATAATTTATTAGATTTTTAATAAAAAAAATTGGTTAGATTATATAGATTTTTAAAAGTATATATAAAGAAAAAGGTAACATATACGGATTTTGAAAAGGTGTTTAATATGTAATTTGTATGTTTTACCTGGAAAAAAATTAAAGAAAAAATAGTATTTTTAATAAAAACAAATAAAGAAAAATACGAACAATTTCAGAGTTCAAACAGTAATAATTGAGAAGATATTTTTGAGAAGTAGTTATAATTGTGAAAAATAAAAAAACAAACAAAAATACACATTGATGAATAAACATAAATCCTTAGTGTAATGTATCACGTATTTATTTCATATCCATTTTTGTAATTCTATTTCTCGTATAATTTTACTTTATGTACAATTAATGGTGCAAATTCTGAAATTAGTCGAATCGAGATGAACATAATATTATTTAACTTGTTAACGAATTATTCGAAACAAACAAAATTTTAATCTCGAATTGAGTATTGAGTAGTTTGATTTATTTTTCATCAAACGAAATATATAATTGTAGTATGGAAGAAAGCTTTGTGGAATGTTTAATGTTCAAATCAAAGATCTTATCACTCTCTATTTTTAATTTTTTTCTAAATTTTTTTAATGTAGTTAATTTTTCTATGATTATCCTTGCTGAAGGATGATTAGTCTATACTGCAGATCTCTTCAAGTTTAATAAACCTTATCAATATTCTAATAATGTTTTTAATGTAATAAATAAGCAAATTAATTTTTTAAAGAAAAATTAATAATAATCTTCCAAATGTCCAAATTGCACGTGACGGAGGGTAGGGAGGGTGTCAGCTAGTCATGTGAGGTGCCTAAGCTTATGTCAAAAGCCAAAAGCGACGGTAATCAATGCCACGTGGCGAGCATCTAAAGGCTTTGATGCTTCTCTAATGATAATATCTGTAACGTGCGAACACGTGCCTGTTCTGGCTCACGTGCGTCTAATGCACGGTTCTCCTCGTGACTAGTCACGTGGGTGGGATGCTCTCCCCTCTCTAAAGAAAAGAAATTAATGCAATATATTACTTAAAAAGTAGGTCAATAAAGAGCAAAACTTCTTTTTTTTTATATATATTTTACGATATTTTATCTAATATTTCAATTTATCGGGAGAGATCATTATTAGTAGAATGAATATAATTGTATAAAATAATACTATTATTGTATACATGATATTTATATTACAAAAAAAAAAAAAAAAAAAAAAAAGGAATTAATGCAATATATTACTTAAAAGTAGGTCAATAAAGAGCAAAATTGGTGTTTTACAATATTGAAACACCGTGTATAAAAATAATATTGAACAAAAGAAGATACCTGGATTGGAAATATTGAACAAGAAGAAGAAAATTAGGCCTTACCGTCTGGTATTATTTAGGAAATTGAAAATGTGTTTGGAATTTACATTTCAAGGAAATATATTTTTCTTCCAATAAAATAATTGTATATCTTACTGTAGACCTACTAACCACAACAAATAATGTTGACAGAATGCATAATCCCAAAATAATTTTGTGAACCCCAAAACAACACTAAACAAAGTCAATGTATCTTTTTGTTCATTTACATTTTCAGATTTTGAATTTTAAATTTTTTAATAATATTTCATAGACTTCTGCAAATTCGAGGATTCTCGAAATCTTGAAGCAACAGTTCAAATCTTCTATGTTAATTTGATATTTCATCTCGTATTTCACCTTACAATTTTTCCAAATTGCATTCGTAACCTATTAACTCGAGAGTATAATATACTTATCAACAGATTACCTTGTCTAGTTGTCTGGTATTCAAATTAGTACAAGTTGAAACCTAACTTGCTTAAACTTTAAGTAATTAGTGCACTGAGTATAACATTGAATTCAGTAAATAAAAACAAATAGAGAAAGGTAATCCATTATAAAAGTTCAATTTTGAATTTCCATATTTGGAATGCTTTTGTAAGTCATGGCTCTTGACCCTTCTTTTAGATTCTTATCAAAGGGCTTTAGATTCTTAAAGTGCTGTTTGGTGGGTACCCACGTTATAGGCTAAATTGCAGGCCCAGTCAAATTTATGCCTCATTTTGTAATGCATTGCTACTTTTTAGGATTAAATATAAATATTTACTAATTAAAAAGGGATTAAAGCAGAAATTAAAGTGGAAACATTCAGATTAATAAACCTTATTAAACTAGAAAGAGTTACTCGGACGTTTAACTAGCTATATACCTTAATTATGCTATTAGATACCTCATGTGAATGCGGATCTTTAACTTAAACTCTAAGACCATCTTCAGTAGTCTGCACTACTTTGATGCAGAATTTGCACTACTTTAGTGCAAAATCAACATTTCACCTCCAGTAGTTTGCACTATTTTCTACACTAAAAAGGAATATTCTTTTAAGATTCCTTCTTTTATTCATTTAATATTGAATTTTATTACATTGTAATTGATAAAAATATTACATAAATAATTTTATTTAAATCTAACGCAAAATCGTAAATCTAAAATAATTTTATGTTTTAATATTTTAATATATTTTATGTAAAATTTATAATTTTGTGTGTTGTATTTTAATTCATAGTATTATTTAAATTACACATCATATTATTTTAAAAAAATTATCACATGTATTGAATTAATTTTTATATTATTTTGATATTTTCTACCAATTTCAAATTTTGTAACAATACTTTTTTAAAGAGAATGAAATTCAAAAAAGCAATAAAAAAAAAAGAAAAAAAGAAAAGGGAAAATCTGGCGCATGAACAGTGCAGCGCCATTTGCAGCGCCACAAATGGCGCTGCACTGTAACAATCCTAAAGTAGCGCTTGAGATTGGCGCAGTGTTGGAGCTGGGAATTTGGCGTTATGCGCTAGTTTAACTCCTTACTGGAGTTGCTCTAAGGCTCTTGTGTTTGGGAATAACAAATGAGCTTAATTTTTTCGAGGTGGAGACGCATACGGGTAGTATTAATCTTATAGACTTCGGGTAGTATTAATATTATAGGATTTGGGGTAGGGATCCTTACTTATAAACATAATTTTATTTTTTTATTTGATTAGATTTGAAGTTTGGCTGCTCTGAACTCGATTAAAAAAAATGTGTGGAAAGACAAATGACTCAAATTAAAGTTTATTTAAATTATGTTCAGTTATTAATAAAATTAAACCTAAACACAATTTTTAAACTTCGAAAAAATGTTAAAACAAAATGGATAACTTTCGGGTTGAGAAATGTTGATTATTGGACTAAACTATAGTAGCCTTATTTCTAGGAATTTGAGGCCTAGATATTTAAGGGATGCACCAGGCTTCAAATTCATCTGAATGAGTTTATTGATTGGGCTAATTAAGCAAGCCCAAACCATACTCAAATATTTAGCCCAGTTCGAACCCAAGTTTTTTTAGATTTTCACGACTAGTCCAATAAGTTGCAATCGTGTACAAGGGAAAAGCTAATTAACTAGCACAAGGATCTTTTCCAATTAGTGCGTTGTATACCAATTTACATTAGATGTGAACTAAAAGAGAAAACGTCAAATTGAAATAAAGACCATATGCAGTAACTCAAATAACTCGTCTATTTATATGGATTGTATGAGTTAAGTTTAATCCGAGAATTATAATCATATAAACATTTGATATTTTTAGAATTCTATCAATCAAAATATTGCAAAAGAAATATATTAACACCACGGTCAAACAGGTTAATCACGTCATTTCAAGTTTAATCTAACCCAACCAATTTATTTGTTATTTGGGTCCGACCATAACCCATTAGCTAGAGCTAGTAATGGTTCAGGCCAGCCCAGCCCAACATTGGGCTTTTGGGAAAATTTGGGCCGGGCCAGGCAAGTCAATTTTGGTTGGGACGCAAAAAAGATTGGCCCCAGTCCAGCACAGCCCATACCATCCATGTGAAAAAAATCAGGGCGGCCCAAAAAGCAGGGCAATTCGGGCTGGGTCAAATATGCTCGGCTTTTTTTGGATCTGAAAAAACATGGCCCAGCCCAAACCAAACCACGGGCTGGCTGGGCCGGCCCCCAGGCCGGACTGGATTTTGCCACCTCTACCGTTAGCCAATCCTAACTCACTTATAACGTGTTAAGTTCGTGTCGTGTTAGAAATTGCCACTCCAATTTTTAGCCACAGTAACTGCACAAACAATCTCATGGACACCACAAAGCCACAAATATCATGAGTCTCTCCCAAAATACAATTTACACAAAATGAAGCACTCTACCTCCACACAGAAGCACAATATGGAATAGCAACCCTCCAACATGTTATAAAAATCTGCAAATATCCAATCAAAGGATGCAAAGAGAAGGCCATTGATATCCACAAATATTCTCCTGAATAAAAAGCTCTGCATTTCTTCTATTTACAACCCAACTTAAACTAAGATCACTAAACCATATCAGTATGCATTTCAAAAAATCAAATGTCCGATCAAAAACAATGCAATACCAAACTCTGGTCAGTCTTAGAAGAGAAATAACACCCATCCAGCATGTATGTCACTAGCTCCTAACGAAGCAAACCGAAAATAAAATAAATGATTGCAATGTATGAAATTAACCGTAAACAATGAACAGTTTGTAAAAAAGAACAGCAAATTTAAACATTAAAAAAAGAAGGTGCTAGCATAATTCAGTCAAAACTAAACCAAAGCCCCTCAGGAGGCATATTCCACACATTGTGGCTGAGTAAATAATCAGATAAAAGAACTGAACAAGAAACGGGAAATTAATCGATCACATATCCATTGCAAAATCTGATTGTATGTATCATAATACAATCACAATCAAAACAGAGAGCTCTGGCTTTAAGTAATTATTGTTCGATACTATACAAACATTAGGCAAAATGAGTGAACTACACTACACCCCATTGAAGATCTAATACTGCCTAATGCATTTAGACAATTACCTGCCGAGCTTTTACATATAAGTTCATACGATGATAGTCAAGGTCCCGATAGCACAATGAGTCACCTAAACTGAAGAAGAAAAGGTGTCTCATTGTCCAATAGAGAAAAAAATGCCATTTTCTCACAGCTGAATGTAAAGGGATTAAAATCCTCTTGTGAACTCTTAAGGAATCACCAAACGAAATTATGATGCCTCAGGATACAGTTCTCCCATAGCACATAGAAGCAATGTAAAGATTTTTGGCCCATTTTTCCTGGAAGTAACAATGAAGCAACTCTGAGAAACAACTAGGGGAAAAGAGATATCAAGTACATGAAAAGGGAATAAAAAAAAGTCAACCTTAACATGTACACTCGGAAAAGCAGAAGTCCGAAGGGTCTCCTGTGTTTCATCTGAAGGTTTTCTACGGGGAATGCTGAGAACAAAGGCCGTTTGATCCCATGTTCCTGCAGTTGATGTGATACGGTAGCCAGCATCCCACCTCCTATGAATACCTTCACTTGGATAAAGAAAGTCCAACTCGACAACCTGAAGAGACAATTTGAAATAACTTGTTTAGTTCATTATTTTTAAGGGCTAATTACAAAAAACTCAAGAGATTTTTGAAAATTACAAAAAAACACCTTGACGTTTGATTCTATCCTACATTCTTTCCATTCATAAGCATAAAACATTT
The DNA here is from genome assembly GCA_016081115.2 of Rehmannia glutinosa. Lineage (NCBI taxonomy): Eukaryota > Viridiplantae > Streptophyta > Magnoliopsida > Lamiales > Orobanchaceae > Rehmannia > Rehmannia glutinosa. The sequence continues at coordinate 40,613 of JABTTQ020001619.1, read as the reverse complement.
CAAAAACTTCCCTAATATTGATAGGGATATTACATTTACCCTCTCAAATTTAAGACATAATCAAAACTTAAGGGCACTTTTTGTAATTTTGAAACATCTCTGGATTTTTTTGTAATTAGCCCAAACCTCGGGGTTTTTTTTTGTAATTATCCCTAATTTTTAGGGTAATTGTAGAAAACTCCAATTATCTTTCACAATTACAATACCCCCTTTAGGTATTACAAACACCCCTCCCGCCCCAAAGGTTTGTCTTTGCTTAAAAAAATACCCTCTCTTGGGGGGGCATGCAAAATAGAAACATATGACAAGGGGGTCTTTGTAATTTTGAAAGATACCTGAGTTTTTTTGTACACGTTGATTTTACAATGTCAATATTGTAATGGGACACGACTAGAGCAACTATCTCAACTCATCCATGCAAGTGGAAAAACCTATTATGATGACAGTTTTGAAATTCATCTCACTTTTCCTTCTTATTAAAGGTTGCAACAGGAAAGGCATCTAGCGTAAACTCTGCTACTTTTGTTTTTTGCAAGATAGTGTTAACTAATTTTAGACAATTAATTGAAACTATAAAATTCATGCCAACAACCACAACATAGTTGTCACGATTAAGGTGCAGTTGATGATGATGATGATGACGTGTTTTTCCTTTTTCGTAATTAAACTGAATCCAAGGGTGCTTTTTTTAAGTAACCCTTATTTTCATTATAAATCAATATAAATCAGCAGCAATACAAATATTGACTATGACAGCAATATACCTGATCAGAAAACCCTGCCCCACGAGACATAACAACTGCCCATTTAGTTCCTGCAGTAGCCATGGCAGTAACATAGAAGCCCTCTCTCCATTTTTTGTTGATCCACTTAAATGGAAATGATTCACTAACTTTATAGGACTGCTGCAGATACTGGGTACCTGTGTTTTGAAAAGTATTAACAAAAAAAATTCAAAAACCATTAGCTGAACACCTATTGAATCGGAAATAAATTTCAGGTCTTGAATTGCGACACTAACCCTTAGACATAACTACTAATGAGCTCCCATTGTTAGCCCCTGCTATTGCACTGATGTAATAGTTCTTCTCCCATTGTTCCATAATCCACTCCTGTAGTTGATACAATAGGAAAAATTAGATGATTGCCTGCCAACATGCCTTGAAAGAACTAAATATATTAGTAGGCACAAGTTCATGTAGTATCGCATATGTAATGCCATGTTAGCTGCAATGCAATATTAATCCTCAAATGTGGGATTTTGTATAAGAATTCATGAAACCTTGTGAAGAAAATAAGGAGACAATTCATAAACTTGAGCACTAAAGCCAGTCCCTGCATCCATTATTAGGGCCCACAAATTTGAACAAGATGCCACGCAGCTGATAAATAGTCCATCCTCATTTCCTTTATCGATATGCTGAGCCAGCCTAACATCCGCAACATTGTAGTGATATCTACAAAACCAAATGTACAATGAACTACATTAATTTTCTGAAATATCCCTGAAGATACTTAAAAGAGTTGAACCATGATACCTTTGCTTCATTGGCCGTCGAGCATTATACACACTAATCCACTGTGCAGCAGGCATCCCCATGCGGACCTTCTTCTTTGGTTGCTCATCATCATCATCATCCAACATAAGCCGCCCTCTCTTATGCCCCACTTGATATATAAGCTTCACAATGAGAAAATATTTTAATGAGAATAAACTCAAAAAAATCATAAATTCAGTCAGCTGACAAAATTCAACCATGCAGAGTCAAATTTGAAGAATACCTTCTGAGCACCTTCAGTGTTGATTGGCCTGATGTCTGGATTTGGGCCAACTATTCCATCAAAGAGGGATATATATTTTGCATAATTAGGCTCCTCATCAAACTTCAAGCCAACAATATACTCAACAAAATGTCTAAAGGGTGCAGGGCAGAAGCAGCAAAGAGCTTCTGGGGAAGTTGCCATCTTCTTTTTGCACACAAGGAAGCCTTTATTCTCACCCTAAGTAGAATAACGTGTAGAATATCGTGTAAGCATAATGAGTGAATTTTTCATAATAAATCTCACAATTCAGACCACAACTGCCAACCTGATACCCTTGCCAAGGAAGCCGGCCGCGAAGAAGAAAAATGAGTGTATAGGCAAGGGACTCTAAATCATCCCTACGACTACCAGTTCTTCCAAGATGAGCATGCACACTGGCATAGCGCACGGTTCCTCTGCAGCAACCAATATTTTCACCCATCAATATGAACCATATGTTGAACAAGAACAAAAAGTCAAAGGACACAAAGTAGGAAGAGGAATCATAACTTCACCTGAATACATCCGGTCGTTGATCATATTCAACATGAAGGCCAGTAGAATTATCACGCCACCGGGTTGCTGCAATTTTGAAACAGGGGAAAACAAATAAGGATTGTTTTTTATTCAAGATTTTGTACATTTCCCAAGATAATAGACTACAACACACCACGTATATTACCTAACCCAAGATCAACCAGAAAAAGTTTTTTCTCGTCAGGGGTTCCAGGTGTACCAAGCAAAAAATTCTCCGGCTTTACATCCCCATGCACATATCTGAAGAGCTTGCAGCGAAGCGACCAAATAAGTGAGAAACATAGAAATAGAGGGAACACAATGGTAACAGATAATGCATCGAACAAGCATGCGAAGCAATAAAGTAAACCCTTTTTTTTATAACTGTTGCAATTAACACTAGCAGTCTTGAATGGTTTTTTTATAACCAGTCATAATGTTGAGAAAAAAGGAACAGTTACAGGATTTTCCTTATCAACAGAAAAACATTTCATATTACTGTCTAAGGAGTAAGGATCAGACGACAGACAGTAACCACACATCATCAGAAATTCTTTTACATCTTTAACTGTACTCCTCTTGACTATTTGCACAGAAAACAACAATGGCGACGACAACGACAACAAGAAGGACCACCCATTGGAAGCAATATATATTTAAAGCATGTATTACTAAAATAAGACACGACTGGAGCAAGTATTACTAAAAATTTACCCTTTAGAGTGCAACTTCTCTAAAATGGAGATGGCTTCAATGGCAATACATGCCACCATTTCAATGGACATTCTGCAAAAATGACAGCTAGATGTTAGATGTAAGATTATATAGGAAACCAGAATGAATACGAATCTGAATGTCTTATTTCATTGAGAAAAGGTGACTAACGTGTGGGAATTGTTGTTCCAGACATCCCACAAACTAGGACCAAGCATATCCATAACCTGCAAAGAATTGTCAAGTTCCATCATACACAGAGAAAGAGATAAGGAAAAAACTCTGGAAGAAATGCTCCATTTCACATACATACCATAATATAGTAGTCACTTTGGCGTCCTTTGTAATGTACACGCGGTATGCCATGACTGCCACCAAGTGCACTAGAGAAGAACACAAGAAACTATTCAGTAATCTTTGAAACTTTTAACAAAAGAAGCATGAAGGAATATAGAAAAGTAAACAATAAAATAAAAATTTCTCACCTGTATACTTGCCATTCATAAGGTGGTCCATAATTACAGCCTTTGCTGCTCCGATGCTCAAATTTCAACGCGACCTAAAATAAAATAAAATAAAGTTATATACCCCCAACAAACAAGGGGCACAGCTGCAGATAACAAGACCAATTGCATACCTCTACGGCTCCTGGACCTGTTCTTTCATTTGGATTTGGGGGATTGGTTCGTCGACCTACATACACTTGTCCAAATCCACCTTTCCCTAATTTCCTCTCGACTCGATATGCTGGAGAACCACCAACCTGGACCTGTTGCAGATAAATCAAATACCATTGAATACTTAAGTAAAAAAAAAAAAAAAAAAAATGGGTAAGCTACCATCAGTTCCCTGTCAGACTCTTCAGGATATCAAAACTTAAACAAGGATAAGTATCAAAAACAATCTAGATACAGGCACAAGAACATTGCCCGAGAATCATAATGAAAAGTCTAGGAGCAAGACATAACTTTCTTACATACGGCAGACAGCCTGGCAAGTCAAATATGCAATCTCTCTTTTCTCATTAAAGCCTGTAAAAGTTATAAATTTTTCCGCAAGCTACTCAAGTGACAACATAACTATAACGCAAAATAAAATTACCGCAACAAGTCAGAAAAGCATGATATATTCAAACAAATACTGATGCAAGAAACCTGCATTTGACAACAAAGTGCCATGTAAAATGTAACGGGTTATGTATATGTGTGTACTAATACATATCCATAATTACATATGTATATAAGTATATACAAACACATCGTAAAATCAATGTCATGCCATTAAGGAATTATCGACCTACAGTCCATAATCATACAAAAATTATAGCAAATACCCAAATCCAATTACCAAAATAAAACACATCAATATATTGTATATAAAGTTATAAGCTTAAAACCTATATACACACATACATATATATGTGTGTGTAGCCTTTTAACGCATACAAAATCCAACTCAATCAATTAGGCAGACACTATGCCAGAAGATACTAAAAGTAGAATCTTCTACCCCTCTACCATCTGGCCCATCTCTAAAATGCCAAAACCCATTACATATACTACCCAAACACCAAATCCCAAAACAGACACACATTCATTACCAACAACTTCCTCACACTGTCTGCATAGATGAAATATAAAAACATCCTAAAAATATTTATATAACGAACCCTTTCAGGAACAGGAGCAGTGGTTCCCTCATCCTCAGCTCCCAACCCCTTTTCGCTTCCCCGCCCACCACTATCACCATCATCCATCTTCTTGTCAGCTGCGTCTTCTCTCACCTCCTTTACCCTGTTACAGTTATTGTCCCCAACCTTAAACGACGCAGTTTCCCTCAAAGCAGCGTCACCATTTCTTTCTCTACTATCACCACCATCCACCACCACAACCTCTTTATCCTTATTACCAGTTCCGATGTTATTATTTCTCTTCCCTGCTGTTCGTTTTCCAGCAGTTCGCCCAGTTGCCTTGTTACTTGGGGGTTTTCCCTTGCACGGGTCGGGTCGGAGGCCTCTGCGCGCTCCGCTACGCAGTTGAGGCATATCGATGACCGTCCATCAACTCTGTCGTGAAACCCACAAATTACCGTTCATCAACTCCGAGATCTTAGGCTCAAGATAGAAATTTCAGTAGCAAAATAGAGAAGGAACGAAGTACGAAGGAGGACCACCAATCGACGATCAAACTGTTTGAAAACGGGTCTTTAAAGTGGAGTGATGGAAAATTTATGGAAATTAGGGTTGAGGGTTGAGAAATTGGGGGGGAAATGAAAAGACGGTGGCTCCAAAAAAAGTACTATATGAAAAAACTGGTGAGAGAGAGGGATGACAAAAGTATGAAAAGCAACCCTTTTTTTCTGGGTTCTTGTATTGTATTATCAATAAAGTATTTCTATTTCTACTTTTTATAATAAATAATATTTATCCAGTGTTTTACTAATCAAACTAAATTATTGATCCAATTTATCTAGTTATTAGTAATTTAAATAATTCAGTTAGTTCAAATATGGACACAATTTAACAAATTTTAATTGTTTTAGTAAATATAATATAATATATAAGGTATTATTATAATACATTTTAAAGGCAAATAAAATTAATAAACATCCAAAAAGATATATAACAAAATCTAAAACTACAAATATTATAAAAAAAACTAAATTACAAATGATTACATACATTGATACATATAACAAAATACCAAAAAAGTTTTAAAATGGACATTCTTGACCTAAATCAACCGCACAAATGTTTGTTTTAGAAAAATCAAATTAGATAAATCACCAGGCCAACTCAATTTTGGCTCAAATTAGTGGTCCGATCACTGTTTGGCGATAACACGGGTGTTAGTGTTAATTTTTGGTTGCTATTTATATTTCATGATTTTGCAAAAGATATTTAAATAGCTCGAATGGGGATTTATCGAGTTAGGTTAGATAATATATATTATCCGATAAAATTAACTTAGTTATAAAGAAAATTATGTGAATGTTTAAGAATGTCACGCAATTAAGATATTTTATTTGAATGAAGATATTATTAATCCCTTATACCATGTTCTCCAATTGTGTATTTGTGTGTCCATCAAATTATGTCGGCTAATATTCCCTAAAAAATGTTATTTCGGCTCATATCTTTAAAATCTGAAAAAATGCTGGGCCAAATTCATAATCAGCCCAATCTATATATAATGTCGAGTCTAATTATCTTGACATAATTAGCATACTTTACTAAACTGATATACTTTTACACAACTCAAAGTGAATAATAAAAGATTACTTTTGAAGCTTAATTTAATTTAAAAACTCAATTAATTATAAACATTTATTTCTGTTTTGAAAATTACACCATAATAAGTAGTTACTATTTATGAAACAAAGACAAACTTCAATATGGTATTGTAATTTATTTTTTGGGAAAAACACTTAATTGAGAATACCCTTTTCTTTTTTTTTTTTTTTTTTTGGGAAAAAAACTTAATTGAGAAGTAATTATCCTAAATTCAAGATTTCAATGTTGTTTCACATTAACAGAGCAAGCAATGTTTTTCTTCTCTCACTACCTCTCTTTTCTCCTCCCACTCTCTAAAAACTCTAAAACTTTTAACCCTTCCCCCTCCCTCCCCCATCCCGCCCCCCCCTTCCCCCCCCTCCCTCCTCCTCCTCCTTCCCTTATCCCTCCCCTCCCCAATCATGTTTCATGATGGAGCCAATGAAGGTATATCCCTTGTGTTATCCTAGGAAGTGATCGGTTTTTTCGATCGAAAGTGGAGGCAAGTCGAAGGTCGAGCTACAAAGAGGAGAGTTGGAGCCAGGTAGGTGATGAGTTGCCTCAACGATTTTTCTTTTTTTTTTCTATTTTTTTGTCTTTTTTTACCGATTGATTTGCGAAACTCGTAGGCGGTCGGTAATTTCAAATTTGTTCGAGTTGGGTAGTCTCCCTTGCGGAGTGCCTTAGTCCTCCTTTCGGAGGTGGTTTAGTTTCCTTTGGAGTTCTTAGTTTTTATTTGTTTTTAGTAGTTTCTTGTTTTGCTCCCTCGAATTACGGTGGTTTTACCTCTCGTACGGAGTTCTCCCCTTGACATGTATCAATGTATGTATGTTCAAGGTAGCCATTTGCCAAATAGCGTGTAAGTTTATTTGAGTAATGAATATATTTCTATCGTTTGAAAAAAAAAAAAAAAAAACACAGAGCAAGCAATGCAACTTGAGAAGTTCCAAAAATGCACATCTTGCACTTGGGCAACATCAGTAAGCAACAATTTGATGAAATGCAACTAGTAATACTCATCTGGATAAACAATATCATCTACAATAAACATCGTTTAAAGAAAAACGGACGTACGATATATTCAGGTCGATAAATATCGGTCCTCAGTAACCATTTAGCTGTCCAGATACCAGTAAATGATCACCGGTTATCAACGGAAATGTGAACGCACAAGACGATTTTTAGCATCTTCCAAGAGCCATAAAGCACAAACCAAGAGCATATATCGCGACCTAATTATTCTCCAACCGGGCTAGTATGTTTGGCCGGAAACATAACCTCCTCAAGGGCACTCTCTCCTATCACATTGAAAAGATTGCAGCAGATAACACAGAGCAAAGGTTTGAGACAGTTATGATCTAGGGTTAATTACAAAAAGGGATAATTACAAAAAGCTCCTTGAGGTTTGGGCTAATTATAAAAAAAAAAAACAGAGATATTTCAAAATTACAAAAAGGTGGCTAACTATCAGGGGGTTTTGAAATGTCTTTTGTTTATAAAGGGAGAAAATACATGAAATGTTTTTTGTTTATGAAGGAAGAAAATATAAGAATTTAAGAAAGAGTCAACCCCTCAAGGTTTTTTCTTTTTGCAATTTTCAAAAATCTATAGGTTTTTTTGTAATTAGCCTAAACTTCAGGATTTTTCTTTTTGTAATTATCCCATACAAAAAGCATCCTGAGGTTTAACCTAATTACAGAAAAAGAAACAATTATCTTTTAAAATTACAACTGCCCTAGTGATATTTGTTTCTCTTTCACAAATTGCGCCTTCAAGACTCAAGAGGTACTTAGGTAAATATTAACACCTAAATATAAATCTCAATGGGGTGTTTGTAACACTTTAATAGGGTATTTATACTTTTTTCAAAAAAAAAAATGAAGCTTTTGTAATTAGGCTAGTCCTCAGGGACTTTTTTGTAATTACCCCTATAATCTAAGAAAGAAAAAAGTATTCACCTTTGTATTATCATGGTCATATCTAATCAAGAAAAGACATCTGCAACCTCTTATATCGTGCAATCTCCTTTGGATCGCTATAACATGAGCGTCATAGTATCTTGCTTGATCTTGTCGCTCCTGATTAAAGAAATTATATTAGGAATGCTTTCTATCCCATAACATGATTTCATCAAGAAATAATGATGCAGTAGTTCGAGATCCAAACTTGTCGCCAAGGGCGGAGCCAGGAATAATAATGGGGTGGGCCGATACACGAAAACGGGGTGGGCCGATACACAAAAATCATACAAATTATAATTAAATTTTTTTTTCACAAAAATTTGTAGTGTAAATTTTTTTTTCAAAAATGGGGGGGCCAGACACCCGCCATTGCTTGCCGCTATTACTGGATATCGCCATGCCGGCGGAGTACAGGCGATTATATATGAACAGAGGGATAATTACAAAAACTACCCTTCTGGTATAGCCTAATTACAAAAAAGAATCCAGATATCTTTCAAAATTACAAATACCTACCCCCTCAAGATATTACTAACACCCCCTTGAGATTTGTATTTGCTTTCTGCAATTTGTAAAATAGGAACAATTAACAAATATCAAGGGGGTATTTGTAATCATGAAAGATAGCTGGCTTTTTTGTAATTAGACTGAACCTCAAGGGTATTTTCGTAATTATCCCTATGTACAAATTATGATGTTCCATTATTCATAGTCCTTGTTGATATTCTTTTTTCATGCCTTTGGTTCCAAGCATGCAGCTAATTTGTGCCAATTAGTCCATACTTTTAGTTTAGCATCACATTTTAGGCAAACTTGCTCAATGTTCTACTCTTAATATTCTGTGTTAAAGCTTTATTTCCCATCATGCCAATATATACAAAATAGTACCTGAAAACACACTACTAGATCCCCAACCTTCACTTTCTGGCATTCTGAATGCTCCAAAGCAACCGACCGTTCCCTCACGTCATTTTTTACACTCACCCATTCATCTTCCTCTGCTCCAAACCCAGCATATCTTACATAAACTTCCTGCAAAGAGCCAAATTCATTAATATTTAACACCACGAATTTATCTGCCTTCCTTAAGGGCTAATAAATTAATATTTTCTTAATTACAGCATGAATAAGAAAATTGAATAAATCAGAAAAGAATGTAGCATGTTAAATGAGGACTCAGGGGGCAATCCAAACGCGATTATGATTATATGCAAATTAATAGAGATAACTGTAAGGCTGGAAGCACTGCTTCAAAAATAGTTGAAAACCAGCTTAAGAATGACTGCTATCCGCATAATAATCAAATGCAAGCCCAATCTAAAGGAATGACTGATATTAACATCATTACTAATGAAACTACTCACAATTCCTCCGGAACTGATAAATCTGTGGGATAGAAATGTATCAACATCATACCTGCAAAACAATAGAAAAGATAAAAGTGTAACTATATAAAAACTACATGATTGCATAATATGTGTTAAGCTACAACACAGAGAGGGGGCCGGGGGGGGATGGAGCTTGCTAAATTCTCACTTTGGCCAGTTAATATTAGCTTGATCACAAGTTCTAACTTTCTGCTTTATGTTACACTCCATCAGAGTCTAGCTGAGCCATGACTGCTCAGTGTTTCATCGGGACAGAAGAGAAAAATTCAAAACAAGTTCAGAACTCTTCAAATTAGGGTTACTCGTTGAGGTTTCGTTCTGAAGTTAACCCCAGGGCTTGGTTCACAAGTTCTTGCTGGTTCGCAGTGAAAAGACTGAAAATTTAATTCCCACAGTATTAATGGAATACATCTAATGCCAAAAGTTTGGCTTTAATGACACTCCTTGTGCTACAGAGAGCATGAAATGACAGCATTATATAAACTATAATGGGGTCAAAACAGAAAAAGAAAAACAGCAAGCATACAGAAAATTAGAAATAAATGTCAAAACACATCATATAACAAACAATATCGCATATAAGGAATAAATCACTAATGAACAGCGTTAAGCAATGTGATTGACTGTCAACACCATTGCCTTTTATACTTCTCCCGCATATTTTCCCAGAACTCAGAAACAATATTTTATTTTCATTACTCGGACAGATTACAGAAGGACTGATATAAGATATGACATCACACAAATCAAAAGGAGAATTAGCAAACATGCAGCCGTAAGATAATGCTGAAGGATCTGAAGGAGCTGAATGAGAAGTCAAAATTTCTAAAGCAGCAGCTTCAATAAAGTGGTTTGAAGGATTAAAATTGGCTTACCATGCCCCGTCTGTCGACGACCTTGCTTCAAACTCCAAACTGGCTAAATCTGGGCCCTTCTCTCCTGCCATCAGACCAATGCTAGTCATTATCACATCTCTCTAATTGTAGTTTAGCCACCAGAACTTTTAGAACTTTCTAATAAAGGATAATTACAAAAAGGCCCCTAAGGTTTGCGCTAACTACAAAAATACCAAGAGATATTTGACAATTACAAAAACCCATTGAGGTTTGATTGTATCTTAAATTTAAGGGGGTGACTATAATATTTTCATAAACGTAAGGGTAGCTTTTGAAATGCTTTTTGCATATGAAGGGGGAAAATGGAAGACGGATCAAACCTAAAGGTTTTTTTTTTTTTAATTGTCAATAACTCATAATGCAATTGATCAAGGAATCCGACTTCATATGTTATGAATGCAAGCATATGAAGTCACTCACAACGTGCAAACAGACATAAAATATGAGCTGAATAACCAGTAATGGAAATCACCTTCAGGCAATTTTAGGTTTTCAGTTGCTTTATCCTGAGTAAGAATTTCTGGGAAAACAGGCAACTTCTTGGCCGAATCAAATGAAGTCTCTTTCAAGAGGCACTCTTTCTGCTTCTTTTGAAACCAACTTTGGACCTGAGGTACAGGAGAGTTACACAAGAATTCAAAAGATTCAGCCAAGACTAAAAAATCAAATTATGATGGCAACAGTTCATAGAAAAAGCAGAAGATAAAACCTCAGTCCACTTCAAAACAGGTTTTCCTGCTCGATTATTGGAATAGCTGCAGCCAAAATTACAAAGTTAACCCCTATTAAAGCAGTCAAGCAAGCATTTGATAGTTACTACACACGGAAAAAGCTCACTTGAAACTTTTCGCCAATTTCTTAAAGAAATCATCGTCCAGAGATTGTTCTTTAGATTCGTCAAGTATTTTCTCCATTTTCTCAACCTGCTTGATTGATGGCACAAGATAAGTTTCTCATATTACTGTCCAAGTTTTTCTGCAATACAAAATTTGACATAAAAAATCTTCAAGAAGATATAGTCAACAACATCCAAAGACAGCATCTGAAGCAATCCACGGATTGAATTTTCTTAAATGAACTAAGTTATTAAAAAAATCACCAGATTTGACAGCTGATTCACTCTTATAATTAATTTTTGTCATTAAATACCACGACAACTTAGTGATCGACCGTGACAACAGGTGTTTACACACACAACATCGCAATTCAGTCTCACACACCCGGCCCCCCTGATGAAGTATAGTATATTCCATACAAACCAAAAGCTAAAATTTAAGTTTAATCCAGCAACTATAGTTTCACACACTCATTATCAAGACAAATTTACCAAGGACAGGAAAGAGTTGTTTCAATTACAGCTGGAAATGAATAATGTAAAGTAATTTATCTTGTAACTGAAACAAATATTTTTCATCAATTCTTTTATGCACCCATAAAAACCATTAAACACCAAATAGTTCAGCCAATTAAAAGCCTTTTAATTTTTCAAAAAAAAAAATTAAAAGCCTTTTAAAGTAATTCGAAACAGAACAGAACAAGTACCCACTACTAATCCATTTTTTCACTCTTTTCACCTATATATATGTCTATGTACCTAAAGAAGCCAAGTCATAACAAACACGTACCCATGCAATTCCTTAAAAAAAAACCACAAAAAAATAAAACCTGAAAAAAAACCTAATAACTCATTAAAACAGAGTATTAACACGATGAGTAGCCAACAAATAATGGGGAATGCGATGAAGGATATGTTATCATTCATGGAAAAAAAATGTAAAAAAAAAAAAATCGAAATGAACGGAGTTACGGAAAGAGACCTCTGCTTTAGTGAACCCGGAAAAGGGTTGTTTTACCCTTGGCCGAAGATTCATTGAAAATCGGTTTCGCCGCTGAGAGCCTCGACTTTATGAAACCAATTTTCTTACAGAGAGTGAAATAGTGTGTTTGTACGTGAAAAAGAGAGAGAAGAGTGATCAGAGGTTAGCCATTTTAGCGCCTATTCGAGCTGTTAAGAGGTTTTTCGGCTTTGTTAAAGTATCGGAAGAGGTGAAAAATGTGATGTTTAATTTTTATTTTTTATTATTTTTTGAGTTGTTTAATTATAAAGATCGACACGCACAGACGCACTTTTTTTCTTTTTTTTTTTTTTTGGCCCAAAGAAAAATATACATTTTTATGCCACGTTTTTTAGAATTATTAAATAAAATTGTTAGCCTCTTTTTTTTTTTTTTTTTTTTTTTTGAGAATGATTGTTAGCCTCTTTCATATGTGCAATAATGGAATAACTCATAATTCTACTTGCTTAAGATTCAAATGATGTTTGTACAAGTTAAATAAAAAAAAAATCACTCGTATGAAGCCATATATGACTCATCACGGGACACGGATGATGTGGAATTATTTCAAATCCATAATTTATAATGCAATATTGTCGCTATCATCAATATTGGTAGGGGTATAATTTACCCAATTCATCAAATAAGAATAAATCAAGTAAATAGTTAACATATTTGTAGTTTACAATACTTTTATTAATATGTGTGAAAAAATAACTATTATATATTTAACTCCAAAAATATACATATTTGAACATAATAAGTCGTTTAGGGCACGGAGTCAAGAAAATTTTATAGAACATATGCAAGTTTTATAAAACGTACATGTATTCCCTGTTAATTTATATCTAACCCCGAGAAAAATTGTTTAAGCTGTCGAATTTTAAACCAGTTTTTTTTTTTTTTTAAGTCCAGCCCCGTCATCATTGCAGTGTCTTGAACTCGGATCTCATTCAAGTAATATCCTTGGCCACTAGGCTAACCTCAATGGTTAAAATCAGATTTAGTCGCAGTTCACTAATCAGAATGCAATATAAAAATAATTCGGATTCGCACACACATTTCATCTCCGGAGTTAAATCATTTGGGTCGATTCAGATTAACCAATTTTCATAGAATTCTTTTCTTGTTGCAAATATAAATAGATGCATACCACATTTTAATTGATTCGCTTATTAGTTTTACCTTACGTATATTTCCATAATGATGGTATCGTCCCAAAGGCTAAAATTATATTTTATAGATCAACATCTTGAACAAAAGCCATCTCTCAAGAGTAGACCTGTCAAAAGATCGGGTCGGGCGGTCCGTTCGGGCTTTTCAAAAACCGGGCCGGGTCAAACAGTATCTCAGTCGCAAAAATGGGAAACTAAGCCCGATCTAAAACGAAAAATACACTAAAAAGTTGGGCTTTTCGGCTAGCTACTAATCGGTCCGGGTTTTGAGGCCCGACTTTTTCCGGGCCTTGAAAAGAGCCCAGCCCATTGGAAAATCGGGCTGGTTAAATGTTCCGGGCTTTGACAGCTCTACTCAAGAGTATTGTTAGAGTTTTGCATTCCAGATACCAAATACATGAAATAGTACTTCTGATTACATAGAATTAAAATAAATCCAACCAAATTAAAATATCAATCACGGACTATTATATATTCACGAGTCCAAAAACCAATAAATTCTGGCCTGAAAATGTAGTTAATTGATTTCCGCACGCCATATATATATATGAAACAAGCTCCTCGAACACCTAATTTACTTTACCTTTTTCATATTAATTGAATACATATCAAATATTAGTGTATGCATTGACTACATTGTGACAACATTCCTTCATTTGAAGGTACAAACTACTCCCCTCAAAAAAAAAAAAAAAAAAAAAAAAAAAAGGTACAAACTACAGAGTTCCATAAGAAACTAGAAATCAAACTGTAGGGAAGCCGATAACTGGATATATTAGTCCATTACATTTGTACTAAATACCAGATGAACACCTCACCTCTGTTTCTCATTCATCAAATCGAAATTTCGTTCTAAGCTTCCAATCCAACTTCATCCTTTTCGAGCATTACCATTGGCAACAGTCGACCTGCAGAGAAATCTTCGACTCATGACCTATATGCAATCTGAAAAGCTCAAATTTAGTTTGAGAAGGACATGGTACATCTAGACATTAATATAGTTCCATTAAGATAAAAATTGAGAATTCGGTATTCGTTCAGCCCAATTTCCAAGATTTTGTTATCAATACTCGTACTAGGAAGATAAAATGACAGTAGTCATGTCAAAATATTGAACATTGGAGAGCCTTAAACTTAGGGTAAAATTACATAAATTACCCTGAGGTTTAGCCTAATTAGCAAATATCTAGTTATCTTCCAAGTAGAGCTTAAGGTATTACAAACATGCCCCTGAGGTTGAAGGTGTAATTTGCAAAAAGGAAACAAATATCAAGGAGTATTTGTAATTTTGAAAGATAGTAGGGCATTATTTGTAAGTAGTCTGACCCTCTGGGTTATTTGTGTAGTTAGCCCTTAAAACTTATGTCAATCATCAACAGAAAAAAAAAAAAAAAAAAAGGAAAGTGGTGAAACTTCATATAGCAAACACCCAAATGGAAACAACCCGCTCGGCCCAAGCAAAAACTGTACATACGACATCATCCAACAGTTGCCTACTCTTTCCATCAAACCTATCACACGATATAAGATTATCTACATGAAAAACTTGGGAAAAGAAGCACAATCTGATAGGATTCACTAACTGCGCCAGGGTATACCTATATAATAACACGGTTTCTTAGAGTGTCTCATCCACAACTTGTGAACTCCTTATGCCCCAAAAGGCCTGGGGCCTCATTTTCTTCTTTGTGGCAGAAAAGTACCAACCCATTTGCGTTCCGCATGTGATACATTCAGCAACTGACCATGCATAACTGCAGCCATACGAACACATACATCTCAACGAATGCAGAAATTGTTCAACTAATGAAGAAACACAGTTCAATCACTTGAAACCACAGCACACGAAACAATAACAGGATAATCTGTATTATCCATACAGTATGTTTTGTTGCACTGTCAGGGCATGGAGATGAAAGGAAACGAGTCTAAAAAGTAAGATACAACATGAATTGGATCAGCAGTAATGAAATACTTTATCCCATTTGCTTTCCTGGCTAGCCTTTAAACTTATCTTGCTTATAAGAATTTCTTCAGTTATTAATTAAAATTCAAATCAAGCATTCATAACATATTATCTTCGAGTGAATGAGATTTTTACAGCCTCGATGTGATAAATACTACCAAAGCATTACAGAACACTACTTCTGGGAAAACAATGTGCAAAGGGTTTGTGGTTTTAAACTTCTGTAGACAATCTAACAAGAACAAACGTGATGTGTACATGTTGATTTTACAATGTCAATCTTGTAATGGGACATGACTAGAGCAACTATCTCAACTCATCACCGTCTCATGATACTTTCCATGCAAGTGGAAAAACCTATAATGATGATGGTTTTGGAATTTCATCTCATTTCTCCTTCGTATGAAGGTTGCGTTAGGAAGGGCATCCGGCGTAAAACTTTGCTACTTTGCTTTTTTGTGTGAATTTATAGTGTCAACTAATTTTAGACAATGACACTATAAACTTCACGCCACCGACCCCACATAGTGGGATAAGGTGCAGTTGATGATGATGATGAATCTAACAAGAACAAAAGGGGAACGTTGATAACGGACTATACTGAAAAGTTTTAGATTTTTTTTCCCGTGAATGACAACAAGACGACGATCCTGGAAACCTCCTTTTTAGAAAAAGAAAGTAAATATTTATATATATATATATATATAATAACGACTATTAAAAACATGATACCCAAATATAACTCTTAACATCCAAATGAACTTTCATGCATTGGATCACCTGGAGCAAACATGGGATTATAGTCCTTAAAACCCCACAAAGAAATGAGAAAATTGGCAACCCTTTGGTTCACATTTCATATGCTTTTTATCACCAATAAAGAAACAAATGACATTGAAGATCAATGATAAAGGACAAAAGTTGCATTCCCTCCACAGAAAAAGAAATTTGAACTGAGTTTTTGTGTTTCAATAGTGATTACCTCACCTGACATGTTGATGAAATAGTTTGTCAATGCAAGCATATCATTTTGGCAGCTTCAAAGAAAACTAGCACACCTGCCTTAAAACAGGTGACATATCAAGTGCCAAAAGTAAATGGAATTTTACCCGGGAAACCAGCTGAATTCTTTCACTGGAGGCCCTATCACTGCTATTTCATCTGTCTTCATGAGAGTCATCACCTCGTGCACAAATCCATGTGGATTAGCATAAGCACCAAGTGGACCATCACTCGACATCACTAACATGTCGCTTCTCTTTGCAATGAGAGTCTGTGAGGAACAGGAAGTAAACAAAATGTTATTACCATCTAAACAACTAAAATACACAAATACAACACAACTATTAACAGACTCCCCAGGACCTCATCTATGTTTGCCTGTTCCCTAGTTGAATTGGCACACAGTTCTATAAAGAGTCAAGGGAGTTTAAAAGAGGAATTTATATGCATCTACATGCATCGTACACGATCTTAATAGTACCATTATGTTCTTAGTACAAAATGCACCATAAGTAAAGGCGTTTCCTAAAAGTAACTATGTTACAGGTGCAAAAATAAATAAAAAATAAGAAAAAATAAAATAAATTAATAATAAAAATCATAAAAAAATTATGAATATCCCAGAAAGGGAATAAAAGATAAGAAACATAATAGGAGCATTTATATATAAACAAGGAAGTGCTACATGCATTGTAGTTACGTAAAGACAGCTGAATGATATTACCTGACAAGTTTTGCAACGTAATTTATCAAAACTTTCAAGCAACTCAATTTCCCTGCGCAATCTATAAGATGTTCCATCAATCTCCAAGAGTTCTTGCCTTGCCGATTCAGATATCGGAATTTTACTAGCAATATGAAATGAAAGAAGATCTGGTTTCATCACAAGGCTATCCATGTTTGGTGCTTTAACAACCTGTTTCCACCTATCTGCAACATTAAAATCAAGAAAATGTTTTATGAATTTGGTGTTTTCATTTATTCAGTTTGATCTTTACAGATACTCCCCTTTCTAACCAATCAAAAAAGTATACGTCACATGGAATAGTATGTAAATGAAAATTTTGAAAATATCAAAATATTTTACTCCCTTCCATTCCCCATTGCTGTTGCATATACATGACAATTACATGCAAAAAACAATGTTCCAGACTTGCACCTTGAATACTATTCCAGATATGAATAATAAACTTGAAGAGAGCTGGTAATACATTGACGAGAATAAAACAAAGAAAGGCACTATACCTGCTACCTTCCTTGCAAGTGCATATGAATCATACATGCGGTAGACCCAACTGGGCCAGAAGGCTCTTGGAACATCACGAAGCTGAGCTAAAGAGTACTTTCCCCATCCTATCTTGTTCCGAGGTTGTCCATGTGAGAAGGGCCTCTTCCCAACTCTAAGACTGTCATCAGCATTCTGTTTGTTGTATTCTATATGCATTGAACTTGTATAGTTGTCCAATGGAGATCTTTCTGGTTGCAACTCGAGATGTCGCTCATCATCACTACTTATTGACTCATCATATACATCAGAACTACGACCAGAGACAAGAGCATAATGATGCAGCCTTCTTTCTGTTGATGAAAGTTCACTTTCAAAACTTCCCTCAGACATCGCGTCAGAATCATTTCCTTCCTCAGAGATGTGACGAGTACGCTTAGAACCATTTGAAGGTGTCACTTGCAAGAGACTACTAGCTTGATTGTTTCTTAGTGGAGCCAGTTTACCAACAGCTTCTCGTGGCGTTCTTAGTGGCACATCTTCTTGAATGATATGAACCTCTCCACATAGCTATTTGGAAGCAGCAAGCGCAAAATACTAAGTTAATGGTAAGAGACAAACAAGAAAGCTTGATCTTATTTCTTATACTACTTACTGATCCTTCTACATCAATCCAGCGGCGCTTCAGACGAAAACGCTGCTGTCCCCGGGCAACAATATTTAAAGAACCATCTTCCAGCCTCCGATACTGCCGAATCTGTCATTAACAGAGTGGGATGAATTATTTACATAACACAATCAGGGAATAAAATTACAGCTCAAAATCTCGTACTCCATTCATAAGTGATATAAGTAAATTGTCTGTCCATGTGTGTGACTGCAGACCAACATACTAAATAGAGACTTCTCTATATTAGAACAGTTACAGCACATAACTAAAAGAGCGGTCTTAAAAAAATAGAAAAGATCAGTACAAGGAGAGGAAAACTGAAAATCTAAAATGCCATTTTACCAGAATCTAAGTATTCAGGAAAATCCATACACAGAAACATGAAGATTATTAACTACTAATCCTTATTAAAGAAGTTTCATGGTTAGAGATGGTAGTTGGCTTGCATTAAACTCTTAGCCACACCAAACCTTGACCCACATAGAGCAGGCTTGGATTAACCAATGAGTTATGGGGCAGATTATTGCATTTGGTTTTAGAAAGCTGGAAGGATAGGGGTGGGTTGCAGGTTTTGCTCATCCCACTCAAACCAGCCAAAGACATGTAAAGCTACAGTTTAAGATTATTGATGACTTTAGTGGCGTCAATGTAAATTATTATTTACTTTTACTCAAGTACTTTAACTGCTAGCCTGGTTAATCAGTTAGACCGATTCTACCTATCAGATTTAGCTTGGGGCACATAAGTTTGGGATAGAAACAACTCAGAAGCTGCATTTTCTGAGGATAACCAAAATTGTAGTAAGGAAAGTAGAACACCACTGCCTATATAGTTCTAACAATGTGCATGATGTCAATGACTTCACAATAAATTAAATTTAAGCAATCAACAGAAATACAAAGTTCACAAAGAAACACCTAAAAGAAGAGTTTAGCTTTGTACCTCAGCAGTAGTGCCAGTTGTTGAAAACCTTATTCTGCCATTGTGGGAATCCCTATAAACACGAACCTGAAAAGCACAGCCAACACGAGGACAAAAAAAAAGTATAAATAACAGAAAAGAGAGTAGATTTTAGTAAGGACAATAAACTGCACATACCACACCAATTGTATAAGGAGCATCAACTTGTTTCATTGCTCTCTCAACACCAGCTATAAAATTAGGAAAAACCACTCTAAGAGGAAGTGTTGCCTCAGGGAATAAAACAACTCCTGTAAGAAACAAGGTGAAAACAATATAATTCAGAAACCAAATAACATACACTATTTTTATCAAAATTGATGATTATGTTTAAATGAGTTTTTATACCAAAACAATGTTTATGAATGTTGTCCAAAATACTCCTAAATGATTTAAAATGTTTTTACTAATTTTTGGAGTATTTCTTAGAATTTATTATTCGATAAAAATTGGACAACATATTTGATGTTTGTGTGTTAATTGTTTTTTACACCAAAACAATATTTATAAATGTTGTCCAAATACTCCCAAGTGATTTAAAATGTTTTTACTAATTTTTTGGAGTATTTCTTGAAGTTTATTTTTGATAAAAATCGGACAACATTTCAAATTGGAGGTCGACCAAGAGCAAATGGTCGACCGTACACGAAAAGTGCGTAAATGAAAATGCAGAACATTACTGATCTTGAAAAACGAGCGGGGACGGTCCGGGTAGGTCGACCGGTCGCACCCTGGGCGGCCGGCGACCCCTTCCAACGTTCAAATTTTTCTATAGGGCAACCGGCAGCCCTGCAATTTTGTGACAAAAAAATTGTACCGTTTGAACTCTTTGACAACAAAATTTACTTTTCATTTTTGTACAATATTTCTACATCTTGTGATCCTCTTTTTGTAGACAAAAGTGAAGAAGAAGTTGGGAGCTATGTTGGTGAAGACTCTCCAATAAATAGAGGATGAATTGAAGACACAAGATACAACACACAAGCATACAACACACAAGATACAATACAACAAGAAATCTGCAAAATTCTCAAAGCTTTCATCTTTACATTCTTGTTGTAATAGCCTAAGTTCTTGCACTTGCACAATCTTGAGGTCTGGCTTTTTGTTCTTGATTACACTTGCACTCAAAGTTTTTATACTTCATTTATTGAGTTGTAATCTTGAATTTTTCTATCATCCAAAACAAGATATCCTTGTTAGTGTTCTTGTGGTAAGAACACACTTGGGTGATCTTAGGTGTTGAAGAGTGTGGTACTCTTCATAGGTGTTGAAGGAAGATTGTGGTAATCTCCTTGAAGGTGTTGTAAGAAGATTGTGGTAATCTTCAAAGGTGGTGTTGTATTAATTGTGGTAATTAATAAAATCTTTTTTTCTTTTTGAAATCCACTTTGGATATACCGGGATGGTAGTAGATTAGGCCCTAGGTGGGTTGAGCTACTATAAATCATCGAGTGTTGTTTAATTTCCGCATTTACATTCTTGTCAATTACGTGTTCATTCGAAAAAGAGGGCGATTTGCGGAAAATCGGCATAATCTATTCACCCCCTCTAGATTATCGTAGCCACTTGGACTAACAAATAGTTGTGCTTATTAGCATGGCATGCTTACATGCATTGACATGGAATTCACTTACATTACACAATACTAGTTGATTGTTTCGTTTTTCCTCGGCCTAGGATATGTAGAAGAAAAATTCATATAGCCTATTCAATAACTCTTTGATTAGCAAAGTGATGATTATTTCACATTTTTTAAGGGCAGTAGCCATCCGCTTCATTCATTACTCTTCTTCATATTCAAAATAAAATAGAAGTTAACTGCCTTCAGGCGAGGTAGTCATACAGGATGTATACATGATGTTTAAGTTAATATGAAATTTAAGTTAATATGAAATTTCTCAAAAAGTATGGAGGGGGAAGTTTCATTTCTGCTATTGAAAAAAAGACAACATGCAAATGTTCCATATGTCTTGAAAGAGAAAGCTGTCAGATACTATGTCATTTCGAGGGGAATTATGAAGAATGAAAACCAATAAGAAATTATGAAGCAATGAAATTTTCTTGAATGCTTTGAACATTGAAATAGAAAGCTGATTTTGAACATTGAAATAGAAAGCTGACCAACATAATAACAGAATACTAGTAATGAGACTGTTTGTGTTGGCTCTAAGCCAAGTACCTTCCAGATAAAACAGAGGAAGAGTCAAGACAGCACCACCATCCAAAAATGCCAGCCTATTGTGAGTGTCTTCAACATCTGATATGCAAGTATGATTGATGAGTGATTCAGCATATCATATATCTTTCAAATCAAAATCTTTAAAAAGAACTAAAAATGAAAAGAAATTTCGCAAACAGTTGCCCACCTCCAAGATATGAATGCAAGGCAACTAAGGAGGTGTCATATGCATATTCACCAGATGCAGAAACTCCTGCCGAACCACGATAACTACAAAAGCCCAACAAAACAATTAAAATTTAGTTAATCGAAAATAACAAAATATATATCACAACATTGTCACGAGAAACTGCATTGGTGAATTGATTCTGCCATGTTAACAAACAAATTGCCACAACAAACATTTTTTCTTTCTTATAAAAAGCCAATATCATGACAGGTTGGACCTTGAATAACAAATGATTGATTGACAAATCGAACTATTAATCAGACCTAAGGTTGGACATGACAATTATTAGCTTTTTAAAAAGGATCTACAATAAGAATTGATAAAAATCTCATTTGAGATGCTAACTGACAAATAATAAGCCATATAAACTATTGACTATGATATGTCCCAATTTGCTTCTTTTCGAAATAAAGTATAGATATCAAGATGATAAACACATGCACACACAAGCAATACGGATTGTCCACTACACATTCATTTTCTGAGTACCTACATATTTGCATGCATACATGCATAAACAACACATCTAGACAATTTATAGGGCTTATTATTTACATTGAGTATTTCCGTCTTAAATGGATTCCTGAAACTGACAGGCTCAAATAAAACTAACAACATTTTCGGATTTCAGAAACCCTAAATCCAATATGACCAACCTTTTTTCATTGCCAGAAAGAACCCAATCAGCAAACAATAAATTCAACTCAATTACATTACTCATGCCCCAATTCTTCGAACTGGAGAAAACCGACAAGACAAATAAATTGACGAAAATTCCAAACACAAAACAAAAAACTGAAAACTAATCGAACACTTACTCATCACCATCCGACGATTCCTCGTCGTCTACTTCTTCGACTTCTAGTTCCTCAGATTCGAGCTCCATAATATGCTCAATCTGTAACCTTTCACTCTCCGGAATCCCGTCGTCTTCCATTTGATTATCCTTCCCCCTAATTACGATTTTTCAGGTGATTTTGTAATTTATGCGCGCAGTATTTGGAGCGAAAGTGCGGGAAATGCAGTGTGCTGCCGCTGTACAGAGTGGTGATTTTCGCACCGATAAGTAATAACGTTTCTTCCAGTACTTGCCAGCAGGAAAGTAAACGTGTCCAATATATTTGTCACGTCATATGAATTTATTTATTTACCCTTTTATTTCTTCTTTCTTCTTTTTTATTTTTTTCCTATCATAAATAAACCCTTTTTTTATAGTGAAGAGAGAACGCACTTATATGGGATAATATTCGGAGCGATTGTCGTAACAACACAATCTTCTATAACTGAAGTACAAAGTTGACCGATAAATCAATTTTATTGTTAATAAGTGGTTTAATTAGTTAACTGATTCAACTATAATCTAACTATTATATAATAAAAATTAATTGTCATCTTTTATTAAAATGTATATAATTACTACATACTAGATTTATTACTATATAGTAAATTTTAAATGTTAAAACCATGAATAGCCAATTGAATAATATGTGTAACAAGACCTAAATCTCTAATAATGACATGAATAACCAAATTTAATGCTTTAATATTAGGGATGGTAGTGGGGTGGGGAATCCATGTTTCCCGTGGGGATTCGGTCCAAACGGGGTGGGAATTCCCCGAAATTTCCCCATGTGAGGACGGGGATGGAGAATATTTGTTTCCCATCGGCGGGGATGAGGATTGTATTCCCCGCCCCCGGGGACCCGATATATATAATTATATAATAATACTTTTAATATATTACAAACATGAGCATGTTATAGAGTAAAATTACAAAATCCTTAATTCATTTCATATTTTTTGTATACATAGTGTTTTACTAATTTTTTTTATATAATTTACATGTTTTTTAAATATTTAAAATAATTAAAAATATTAATTTTTCTTTAAAAAATAAAATAAATTGTGGGGGTGGAGATCCGGGCGGGGATGGGGATGGGGAGTGTTTTCTCCCCATTTGTCTAACGAATCCTCGCGATTCGGGGGGGACGGGGATGGGGAAAAAAAAAAAAATATAGGTTGACCCAAATTTAACTAGTAATTAAACTAAAATTTAATAGTATAACAACATTTAAAAAACGTAATTAATATCTTTTTTAATAACTTGGGAGTAGTTGTTGGAGCCTGGAGGGGATGCGATAAAACTTACTAAAATTGAAAGACTCCAAGTTCGAATCAATTATCAACAATCTTACAAAGAGTGGACGATACTATTTTAGTTACAAACTCGTGACAATGTAATCTATACCTTGGGCAAATGAATTTATCATATATAATTTTGAAAACTATTTTTTGGTGAATGATAAATTAATACGCACATAGTAAACAATTTATATATGAAATATTTTGAAAGAGAAAGGTCATCTTACTATGCAATGCACGATAAATTTTCATCAATTTTAAAATTATATTAGCTTAATAAGAGTTTAGCTTAGACGAGTTTTAATTGAACCAAATTAAAAAATCAAATTTGAAAATTCGATATGTTTTGCATTAATCAAGATACTTATCATGGATACATCTACTTTAATAATGAAATAAATAGAATTTATTATAATGTTCATTTTTCTGTATTTTTTTGTATGTCTACGTAAGTTATCACATTTCGATTTGAGTATTTGTGAAATTTTAGTTTTTTTTATGCTTGAAACATTATTTTTTCAATTATACTTAGTACATATGTTATTTTCAATAATATAAAAATAAATAATTTTATATGTATTTTTATATCGTACCCATATCCTTAAAATTTCAAAATATATCGTATTCTTATACCTATGTCGTATCATATCCGTGTCCTGTATTCGTATCAGTGCTTCATAGGTACAACCCAATTCAGTTAAAGCTTGAAATGATAACGGGGCCGGCTCAGGCCCCTTCAGAAAAAAGCATACATTGAAGCCCATATTTCCGGCCTGCGGGCCTGAGCTGGCACCTTAACCGGACGAAGATAAAGGGCCATCAGTCCGGGTCAACACGTTGGATCCGGATCCATTTACAAAACCAGAGTTTTCAAACCGAGAAAGGAGCAGCAGCAAGCAGCAATGGGGCGCTCAATACTCTCTCACTTCCTAATCCTCTCCAGCGCTTCTCCTCGCTCCATCTCCACATTGTACTCTTTCCTGTTTTTGCCATCAGCTTCAAATTCTCCCTGTACATTGGTTGTAAATCCTTTCATTCATTTATTTGTTTCTTTGATTTGAACAGGCCATGCGGTGTTCATCTGAGCAAATGCTTGAGCAGAACGAGTTTAATGCACCCGCGTCGGTCTCTACGAGCTGGCGAAAACTTCCGGTGTCTTTGCAGCGTCTCAGTTTCCGAACCTTCGACTTCTGATACCTCATCTAGCTCCGTAAAGTATTAATTTATCGATTTTCCATTTTTTTTTAATTATAGCCTCCGTGTATTCGTTTGAGGAATTTCAACTTGCGGTTGTATAATTTTTAGTATAAAGGAATTGAAGCCTTAGAATTAGAGTTGCTTCATTTGATATTGGGGTATCCTGGTTCATCTATTTTAAATATGGATCCAAACCTAGTATTATCTCTGTTAGAGCTGTGTTACACTCTTTCAGCACTGTGCATCGTATGTTTATTTATTTTTCCATTATAAGAGGTCCAAATTTTTATGACGGAATCTGCTGAGAGTTCTGCTGGATGATATTGTAGTTATCGTGTTGTATGGAACTCCGCAGAGACTGATTGGTGTCTTTCTGGCTTAATGGTTTTAGAACTTTTCAGATGTTCATGGAAATTCTACGGAGTCTTGTTAATTGCTTAAGAAAAATTTGTAGTTCAGTTGCCTGCTTATGTGGTGCTTCTGAAATCTTGTATGAATTGAAAATGTGATTGTTAATCTGATGCTTTAAGTTAAATTTCCCTCAACCAGTATCTGCAGTCATTTTGATGTGCCGTGAATTGACGTCGCATTATTGAGTAAAATTACCACTATCAGGATTGTTAAGTTCTCTTCAGTATCCTGGCTATGGAAGTTACTGAGGCCATGTAATGTCACCTTAGGTGTAACTATAATCTCCCCTCACCCCATTGTTGCAGTAGTATCTCTATATGTCCGAATGTGATGCCATGCTTTATTTGTGAGTACAGAAATTGCCTCCAGAAAACTAAATCATATTTTTCATCTCCTTGTGTTAATTTATGGAGGTAGGTAAGATTTATGAACGTTCAATTGCTAATAGTTAGCAAGTATAACAGCACATGCATGGCTATATGCCAGGGGCTTTTCTATTTTTGTAAGTAATAGTATATGTCAGAATCCATGGTTGTATGATTGCCTCAACAAAAGGAATACATTTAACAGAATGTCGAAATCAAATTATTGCATTGATTTACAATTGCAGTAAAATTATTTCATATGCCCTGACCAGATATTTGTTTATTATTTTATAGGAAAAGAATAGTTTCGGTGTCCAGCCCACAGGATCCATACATCTCGGCAATTATCTTGGTGCCATAAAAAATTGGATTGACTTGCAGGTTCGTTCTCAAATATTATGCACAATATTTAGTCAAAAGATGGTTCAAGTCTTGGATGAGTTATATGTGTGCCCCAACATTGCATTTGAGCCAGTTCTATTTGATATAGAGGAATTGGGTCTTAACTCCGTGAGTTTTAGCAGTCTTGGGTGGGAAGGGAGGAGGAGAGAAATTTTGCCGCTCTCACATTGTTCTTGTCAGCACCTGACAGGTTTCCCATATTTCCTCCAGACAGTAAATGTGCCCCTAGTTAAAATTATTTGGTTGTTATATTTAAAGAGAGAAACAAAAAGAATTGGTAGGGCATGTTATAATCCTACTAAAGTGCCATAGGTCAGCAAACCCACTGCATAAGTGCGGGTAAGTATGCATGCTCTCGTATGGGGTTATACATACACAATGCATGGAGCACATACCGAGCTGATTAGATCTGACATATTGAATGGGTAACATCTGCTCAAGTATGCTTCGGTTACACGACTACCACATTCCTGGTTTTAAAGTACGATTTTTCTGCCAGATTTCTGATCTTAAAGTGTAATTTGGGTTCAATTCTGGCCCGTCATGGCTGTTGTTTCACCTCATACTTTCTCCTTGCAGAATACATATGAGACACTCTTTTTCATTGTGGACCTTCACGCGGTATGATCTAATTTCAGACTTATATTCTCTGCTATTGCATTCTTTTCTATTTTCTTGGATTGATATCCAACATAATTCTTTAAAATCTGAACGTTTAGAATAACTAGTTCTTAAAGTTTGATAAACTTGCAAGATAGATTTGGCCAGATTCTGCATAATAGAACCGTTGCATTTTCCAACATGATTTTAATGTAATATTTCTATCTTTTTTAGACATAAATCAATTTAAAACTATGCTCTCATATTAGTTCAAGTAAGAATGTAATGCTTGTAAAGTTCTGACAGTTCGAAGAAGGATAAACTTGTGGTGGATTTAATATTAGATTAAAAGGCGTAATTGTCTACTGAATCAGCATACCCAGTAAACTATACATTGATCTAACTTATCACTTGTTATTTTTAAATTAAATCTCGCTTGCTTGTTTCCTGTAGATAACGTTGCCATATGATACACAACAATTATCAAAAGCAACAAAAGATACTGCAGCTCTTTATTTGGCATGTGGTGTGGATACTTCCAAGGTCTACTCATTAATTGTGTTCTTTTAGATTATCTGTTTTGGCTGGTTATTCTCTTCAAGATTCCTCTGTGTGGCTCTGTGTCTAATTTCCAACCACAGGCCTCAGTTTTTGTGCAGTCTCATGTCCGTGCCCATGTAGAACTGATGTGGCTGCTGAGTTCTGCCACCCCAATTGGTTGGCTCAATAGGATGATACAATTTAAAGAGAAATCACGAAAGGCGGTGAGTTTTATGTATGTGCAGCTTCAGGAATGTATTTTATATCATGTTTACCTTCTCATGTAACCCAAGAAGCACATTGACACCTATTTTTGAATTTCTACAATGAACATATTAAGGTAACTTAATGCCTCGGGTAGAATAGCATTCACCAAAACTGATATTTATTATACATGAGTGAGTGGTAGGGTGGGGTGGGACACTCTCTAGTCTTCTTTTGTTCTCTTCAGGAACATTTCTGGAATTGTTGGCCAGATGTATCAGCCCTCGTGGTTTATTGTTCATATGATTTAACCAGTCTTTTAACATGATCTTACTCTTGATGGTAATGCTCCTGTTCTATTAAATAAAATTCCAATGGCATTGCTGGAGTCAACTTATGTTGGAGAGAGGGGATTGTTGAACTGTCGTTGTAGAAAGTACACATCTGTTAAGGAACCAAAGAGATTAAAATAGGGAAAGAGACAACTGGCACACCATACTCTGGAAGCATTCTTGACATACCTGGTGAGTCAGAGCATATTGTCACAGAATCATGACTTTTTCCATCGCAGCAAATTCTGGATTGCTGTTTTCTCCCAACTTTAACTTGCCAATATAAGTCCATAGGTTAAATAATGGTCCAGAACAATCTCTATGATCAAAGTGAGAGTCCTCTTTTGCATGTTTTGTTCTATAAGGAAAGTTGGATTAAATGCAGCTGATTGCTGTTCTCTTATTACAGGTGGAACTTAATTGTTCTTTCACCTGCATTTTTCTGATGTTTAGCCACTAATTTCACAATAAGATATGCTGATATAATACTTTAAATTCGGTGCCATCAGTTTACTTCACGCTCTTATAAGCTACTATATTGTTGTGTTATAATATGTAGTGGAATCTCTTATCTTCAAATCATTCTCCGTGAAGAAAGAATTACATTCTTAGCAGTTCTGTATTAAAATCCTAGCAAATGTATTCCTGTTATCATTATGATTACTTGTTTTCTTGCAGGGGGATGAAAATGTTGGGGTTGCACTTCTAACCTATCCAGTGCTGATGGCTTCTGATATCCTCTTGTATCAAGTATTTCTTTCTTCTTTCTTTAGTTTGTATTTTATTTTTATTTCTAAATTTTAATTTTTGCAGAACTGCCAAGTAATATGCTTTTTATAAGAACTTAATATGAGTCCCTGTTGAATTTTTCAACTATATGTATAGTTGGTTTGGAAGAGGAGCAAGTCTTTCAATTTGTTTGTTAGATTATCTGGTTAAGACAATTGTTGCCAGGAGATAATTGATCATATGATTGTCACTGTATTGGCTGAATATCATTGTTCTCAATGAGTATAGCATTTCCATGCAGTCTGATTTTGTCCCTGTTGGTGAGGATCAGAAGCAACACCTCGAGCTGACTCGAGAATTAGCTGAGCGTGTTAACTATCTATATGGAGGAAGGAAGTGGAAGAAGCTGGGAGGGTAAGGCAAATTATAGTTCAAAGTTTATGAGCAGTGGACTTGTTGGTTCTGTCTGTAAAGTTAACCTTCTGTCCCCATATTTTTCCTGCTATTCTATGAATTTTTCCACTTTGGCATTTGAAAAACTAAATGATTTGTTTAATGGATTTTTTTCGGCCAAAGGCGAGGTGGTGCTATTTTTAAGGTGCGTTTTGCTCATCGATTAGTTATGCAATACAATTCTAAGATACATGTCAAGTTGGAGGTTGGATTAACATATGCTTTAATGATGTGATGGATGTAGGTTCCTGAACCCCTTATTCCACCTACTGGTGCTCGTGTGATGTCCCTCACTGATGGTCTTTCCAAGGTTATGATTTGTAATAAGTTCCTGTATTTGAAAAAAGTCTTTCTGCAAGATATGGGGTCTTTTCTTCTATAAAGTCATTAACAACTTAGTGATCCATAAGAGAGATTTTGTTCAATTAAAATCGTTGCTGCACATCAACACATGTTGGATTATCTTACATTTTCCAAATAGTGATAATTTAAGAAAAAAAAAATGAAGTCAATTCGTTTTGAAAAAAACAGTGACTTGACAAGATTCTTGGCTCTTTTTGCTGCTACAATATCATCTAGTAATAACACACACCAGCACGTAATATATCTGGAAAGTTAATTTAACGGCTGTAATGGAAAGTGAGTTTCACTTGAAGTTTAAGAATTTGTATGACTAAGAATTTGCCAATGGGAAATTTTGAAGTTGTTCCACTCTTCTATAAATGACATCTTCTGTATCTGAAATAGAATTTGTTGAAAGCGGTCTATTGCTCTTCATATTTCTGACCAATACAATAATTTGATTTTGGTATGCAGATGTCTAAATCAGCACCATCTGATCAATCTCGAATTAATTTGCTTGATTCGAAAGATGTGAGTATAATCATTCAAAGTATTTATCTCTCACCTATGTTTTTAGTTTATCATTCATTTAATGTCTAAGTAAGTGGAGCCGGTAGTGGGAAAAGCAACAATATTTTCTCTGAGTCTGTCAAATGTAACGAGAATATGTATCGTGAGCTGATTCTGTGAAGATCTTAGTTGACAAAGAGTCAAAGCCCGATATAGCGGAAAAAGGGTGTATGAGTATGGAGTTTGCTTCCCGTTGGAAATAGAGGATTTCAAATGGCATCGTGTTCATATGATATATCAAGCTTCACACATTGCTTTCTGCTATTATTATGTATATATGTTGCTACTAATCAACTTTTGATGTTCCTTACCCTAACTTCACTTTGCAGGTAATTTCCAACAAAATAAAACGTTGCAAGACAGACTCATTTCCAGGGTTCGAACTCTCTATTTGCCTTTTTTGATATTTCTTCTGAAGCTTGTTTTGCATCAAATATATTCTAATTAGAAATGAAAATAGTAGCGAAAATAACGAAAAAAATGCCTAGATTTTTAGCGTAACTAAGATTAGTCCTTGAGCTTTAATCGTCTCGTTTGTCATTGTTGTTTTGAAATTATGCAGCTTGGAATTCGATAATCCTGAAAGACCTGAATGTAACAACCTTCTTTCGATATATCAGCTCGTTACCAGCAAGACAAAACAGGTATCTAATTCCAAGTATGCTGACAAAGTTGCAGGTGCTTGTACCTGGAAATTCATTTGTTTATGAACTCTGCTTAGCTTTGTGTTTCTCATCTATTGTGCTAAGCGGGTACGAGTAGTATAGTGAGAATGTTTGATGAAAAATTATCGTGCCTGGAATCGACGAGATTTACAGTGAATCAATCTTTCTCCAATATGTACAACCTTGGGGGTGTTTGAGATGAACCCATGGATGGTTGTGCATGAAAATTCTGTTTAAGCAATGAACATAACTCAGAATCAAGTATATAGAGTTTTCTAAATTTAGGCGATGTGAATTATTGCATATTGATCAAGTCCTAAAAAAAGTATTGAAAATGACTCAAGTTTTTCTCTTCCCTTGCTGATTTAAATCATAGCAAAGTGCGTGCAATGAAATGTCTTGGGTTTACTTGATAAAGTATTGCCATCTGAAATATGCTACCTACTTGCTAAAGTACTGCAATCTGTCGAAAGTTTCCATGCTACGACTTTACATGTACTTCAAAGCATGCTTTGTTGTCTGATAAAGAGATATTGATGCAGGAAGTTGTGGAAGAATGCCTAGATATGAATTGGGGAACATTCAAGCCCCTGCTTACGGATGCTGTAATTGATCATCTACATCCCATCCAGGTTTCTGTTGCCAGATTAATGTCTTTAATTTTCACATTTAACATACAATAAAAGTATCACTGGATTTGAATAATCTATTCCAAAGCTAACACAATATTACTCTTTTCACATGTTGAGTAATGTTTTTTCCCAACTTGTGATTGGCTATTTGGAGTCATCTGTTTAGATTTCTACTAAACCGTTTAAAATGTGAATACCGTCCTTGAATATTGTCGATAGCTTCAATAATTTGAGTTTTTAATGCACCCTTTCTAGGATTTAAATGCTAGTAGACATGACCTATTAGTGGATACAAAAAAATAAAAAATAAAAGCATTTTGTACCTGTGTCCATGTTTTAAGGGGTTGCTCCGAGAATTCTGACAATCTTTTTTTTTTTTTTTTTGGGTAAATTCCCAATTAAATCAGATTAAACCGGCTCATATTCTTTTAAATGCTGAATCTCATACTGTCACTTCTTTATATCTGCTATTGCTGTCAAAACATATTTTTCAGTGCCTTCACAATTAGTTAAACCTAGCTCTACTTTACAGGTTCGTTATGCAGAAATTATGTCCGACACAACATACTTGGACAACATTTTGGCCGAGGGTGCTAGTAAAGCTACGTCCATAGCAGACGTTACTCTGAATAATGTTTATCAGGCAATGGGATTCTTACGGAGATGAGGATAATCAATTATCTTAAGAATGCGACTCAAAAGGTCAGTCGAGCTATTCTAAACAGCTGAATACTGAGTAATTCGAATCTGCTTGAATTTTTTTTTGGGGCTTATAATGGTGAGATCATACTTGATGAGAGAGTTATTTATCGTCATGAAAGACACCTATTACGGGAGCGTTTGCAATCACTAAAAAAGTGTTTTTCAGTTTTTGGTTGAAAAAATCACTTTATAGTGTTTGCAAATAACAACTTACGTTTTTGATTCTGCTTAATTTAATTAGAATCTAAAAGTAGGGAGTGGATGCTTTAAATTTCTGATTTTGCTTCGGTTTTTGACTTTTACTAATAAATAAATACTTTTACAACTTTTTCTCCAAACACTTTCAACTTCAGATTCTCAATTTATGATTCTGTTTGCAAACACTATTAACTTCTTATTCTTAACTATTTTTACTTATGCTAAAATAAATCACTTCTTCTAAACGCAAAAGTTTTTGCAAACACTCCCTATATATGCTCTTTATATGACCTCTCCAAGTTTTTGCAAACATTTTTTTGGGGGGGAGTCATAATCAGGGGCGGAGCCACCTTTGGGCCTAGGGGGCCCTGGGCCCCCCAAACTTTTTGTTTTTACCCTTTAGTACCTACAAGTATATATGTATTATATTTTGCCCCCCACAATTTGTTTGTAAAATTTATTATGAGTTACATGGCTCATGAATTTTAGTAAGTTAAATTAGAAACTTTGTGGGCCTTATGTATTCTTATTATTATATTAAAAATAATTTTTCCTCTTTTTATATTCATCAAATGGGAGAAATAAATGAATTTCTTAATTATTATTTGCTAGTGATCGGGTTTTTTACTATTGGCCCCCCTTAGGACAAACTCTGGCTCAGCCCCTGGTCATAATAATTCATGGACGTACAATTGTGGTCAGCTTTGCATATTTGAGTTGAATAGTACGTACATATGTGTTTTTCTAACTTTTTTTTAAAAATTCTATATATGTTTTTCATCTGAAGTATATATTCTCATCCCCCCTATTTTTCCTCCCTTTGTTGGTCATTTTTCAAGAAGATTTTGAAGCAGGGAGAATCAACAGACACAACCAGAGTGATTCAAATGGCATTTGAATGTCATGATATTATCGATATGTTCTGTTAACCTATCTATTATTTCATATATTTAATATCATACTTGGTTTTTGATGGGGGAGGGAGAGATTCATTTTACAAAATGTAAACTAAGACTTGTAGAAACAAGACAATTAATTTAATATATCAAAAATATTTGAATCGTGATTGATATTTTACATCTGAATCTTACACGAATCTCAAGAAATGAAGATAAGTAGATGTTAAATATTAAGGGAGTATATATTAAGGTAGTGTTTGCAAAAACTTTGGTTTTAGAAGAAATTATTTATTATAGTAGAAGTAAAAGTAGCTTAGAATCAGAAGTTGGTTATGTTTGCAAATATAATCAATAGTAGAAATAAAAGTAGTTGAGAATCAGAAATGTGTAGTTTTTGCAAATAGAAACAGAAGTCGAGAGTATTTAGTAAAAAAGAAAAGGTTTTAAAAGTGTTTATTTGTTTGCTCGAATCAGAAGCAAAATAAAAAATCTAAAGCACTCATCTCATTGTTTTTAGATTCTGATTAAATGAAACAAAAACATGAGTTGACATTTGCTTACACTAAAATATGATTTTTTTTTAAAAAAAAAAAAACAAAACCTGATAATTGATAAACACATTTTTTTAAGTAATTACAAACACTCCATAAATATTTATTTGTTTCTAGCAATTTTAACTTCTAGATGAGATATACCACCCACAATTGAACCCGAGTTCTCGATTATGAAATCCTGAGAACTTTTACTAGAAGCAGATGAACTCATTGAGGGACTTCGGATAGGTATTCCTAAATATCTTTCTGTACTTTGTCGCATTGATCCACATGCATAGACTATTTGTATATGTGTTTGAGTACAAAAAATAATTTCAAAGGTATCAAACCACATTATAATGATGTAATCAAACCACATTATAATGATGTAATTGCCCCTAATGACGACGGCAGTGTACGGAATTCAGTTTAAGTTGCGGTCACTATCTCAATGATTATGTTTCCCTGTTAGCAATCCATGTCGTGTCCAGATGTTTCCTTTGGTGGCAATTCATGTCATGTCCAGATTCACATGTCAATTATTATGTTTCCTTTGATGATTCGTGTTGTGTCCAAATTCACGTGTCATTATTAGTGTCAAAATTCCTCGCTCTAACCCGACAAATTTAATTATTCGTATTAGTTATTTCAACCCTAAAACGACCAATTTTCATGTTTTTTTTTTCAGATCGACCGAGAATGACATTTATATATTAAAAAGTAACTCATCTATTTGTATGGGTTATATAAGTTGTATGAGTTAATTCTAATCCGAAAATTATATTTACATAGTTTTTTAAAATTAAAACATTAGACTAACATATTTGATCAATTAAAAATATTGCCAAAAGTAGCATAATGACAGCAAAATTGAGTCAAATGGGTTAATCATCCCATTTCAAGTAACTCTAACCCGACATGTTTAGTATTCGTGTTATTTAAGCGGCCTGACCTAATTCTGAACTTAACCTACCAAGCCTCAACCCGCTTATAACATGTTCGTGTTAGTGTCAGAAATTGTTGCCCTTGATTATTGGTTCTAAATCAAAAGAAAGGCTCTAGAACTTTTCCAATGTACTAAAGATGATAGATTTGGAATTTTTTAAAGCAGCATGGTAAAAATCCCAAACAATGTGAAAAATAAAATTGGCTAATGACACACCATATTGATCTATTAAAGAGAATAAAAGCTAAAATGTCTTACATAAGCATATGATGTTACAGCAAAACTGGTAAAAGTAGAACAAGAAAAAAAAATTGACACAATCACACAATAGGGGAATATAATCAAAGTGAAAGCACAAGCACCTGAGATCTTTATAGTTGCTTGTGCCCAGAATCACTTTGACATAAATTGGATTAAACCAAAGGAATAAAAAAAAAGGGAGATAACATCAGCATCATACCACACATTTTTATCTTGACAGAATAAAATCCCACGATGCCACATATCAATATACATTTGCACCAGGATTAGGGGCAGCAATCAGGGCACAAACCCGATATCCTTAAAGTATCCGTGCTCCAGAGCGGTTCTGGCAGTAATTCTTTTGCTCGGATCTAAGCGGAGCATTTTCTGTAAGAGTAAAAGAGTAAAACAGTAATTAGTCACCTGTTTAGTAGGAAAGTGCAAAAACATATCAGTCTTCAAAAATTATCCTCAGTCAATAAAAATAACTATGTCAAGATCGGTCGGTTTTTCCAGCCGAAATGAAAGGAAAACACCAATAGCCGTCCAAATACGCTCTCAATTGATTATTTGAGAAATAGCAGAAATGCAAAAGGATATCAGCCTTAATGCTAAAAGAGCTTTGGGCAGAAATAGCACGAGTTCAAAGGAGTAGTTGAAAGCAACAAAAAATGTGTATAAATTCGGGAAAAGCAATTTTTTCTTTTTCGAGGGAAAAAAATAAAGGAAAAACGTTAATGATATTTATCTAGGTGCAACTTGATGAGAACACTCTAACTTCTTCACTATAAGAGCCCTTTAGCTGAGAATCTGACTCCGCCAGCCACATATACAAGTTCCTCTTAAAAACCACAATGTACAAGCACATATGTTTTTTTTAAAGGAAAGGACTATGAACCATTGTT
This sequence comes from Rehmannia glutinosa, assembly GCA_016081115.2. NCBI lineage: Eukaryota > Viridiplantae > Streptophyta > Magnoliopsida > Lamiales > Orobanchaceae > Rehmannia > Rehmannia glutinosa. The sequence goes on along the minus strand of JABTTQ020001619.1, from coordinate 4,810 downwards.
TATTTTTCCATCGCATCCTCGAACAAAAAAATGAACTTACACTAAGAAGATCAAGACCAGCTGCGTCAAGATTTGGAACCATGCTTGCCAGCTCCTGCAAAAGAAAGTTACCAATTAAATTGAATATTATAAATGGTTCATCATAGAAGAAGCTGAGAAATAGAAGACGGAAACTCATATCTCAATTGCAATCACCTTAGGTGGCCATTTTGAAATGCTGATTTAAAATCAGGTAGAGATGTCACTCCAGGCCACGTATCTTCATTTGGGGTGCCCATGACTCTTCAATACAAAAGATAAAACACGAAATAGATATTATATGGATTATATTTTAACAAATGAAAATTGAGTTTGGAAGCAAATGTTGTTCAAATATTTTATAGGATAACAGGCTTATAAATATCAATCATGTAATGGAACATGACTAGAGCAACTATCTCAACTCATCGCCGTCTCATCGTATTTTTCATGCAAGTGGAAAAACCTATGATGTTGATGGTTTTGGAATTTCATCTCATTTCTCCTTCGTATGAAGGTTGCGTCGGAAGGGCATCCGGCGTAAAACTTTGCCATTTTGCTTTTTGTGTGCATTTGTAGTGTTAACTAATTTTAGACAATTAATTGGCACTATAAACTTCACAACACCGACCCCACATAGTGGGATAAGGTGCAGTTGATGATGATGATGACGATGAACAGGCTTATAAATCTTAGACACAAGTATATTACCCTTATGGAATCAGCACAACAGGCAAAGTTTCAGATTATAAGCAAGAAAACATTTTAGACAACTTTTGCTATGTCATCAGGATTTTAAGTCAGGGAATCATTGTTCGGTCAGATGTATCACCTAAAAATTTTGAAGAGTTCATCTATCTCGGAGTCACCAGGAAATAATGGTCGTTGGTTTACCATTTCAGCAAATATACAACCAACTGACCATATATCCACAGGAGTCGAATAGTGGCGTGATCCAAGTAGTATTTCTGGAGCCCTGTACCATAATGTCACAACCTGCAAAAGGTAGATAATGGTTTCCTTTCACGTGGAGGTTTGAAGATGAAGATAACGATTGTAAAATAGAGGTATTTTTGCAATAGTTGGGTTTGTCATACATAATAAGATGAGAAACAATTCCCACAACAAGCGGAAAAAATGCACTTAATGAAGTACTATAGCCTGCAAAAATGTTAACAGTGTCGAGTTCCAAAACATTTACCTCATGGGTAAATGTCCTGACAGGAATGCCAAATGCTCTAGCCAATCCAAAGTCTGCAAGCTTTAATGCATTGGTACGGCGATCTATCAGCAAGTTTTGAGGCTTCAAGTCTCGATGGAGGACACGATGAGAATGGCAATAGGCGATACCACGGAGTATTTGATATAGAAACATCTGAAAATTTGGAGATTGACTGGATCACAACATTGTCTTGCAAGTTAATGAGAGTCTGGTTTCGTTTTCTTTACAGATCTGGTGTATTATCAGTACTCCCTAAATGATTTACTTCTACTCTATATGCTCACTTATTTTTGCTTGATCTAAAAAACTTTATGAATTTTCTTCTTCATAGTCTTAATACAAGAATACTACCCAACCCCTCTGTATCCTGCAACTAATATTGTCACACTGATACATGCAGCAACTAGACTGAAGCAGTTAAAAGAAAATATATTAGCTGGCCTTTCATTCAAGTATAACAGAATTGTAATTTTTTAGCCGATGTATTCCAAAAGCATAAATCTCCTAACCGTAATCCTCATCAGACAACGAACTTAATCGAAAAGGATCAATATTTCAGACCTTCAGATGGCAGAGAGAGGTTACATACTTTAACCAGACGAGGATCCTGGGAGAATTCAGGGCAAGAATCCATGTGTTTCTTCAAATCCAAGTCCAGATATTCAAATACCAGATACAAACGCTTTTCACTGTGCACCACATCCTGCAACCTGTGACCAAATGTTAGAATGCACGTGACCTGGATATTAGGAGTGCTATATCGACAACTTAAACATAAGTACGTCAATAAAGCCAGACGAAACAAAAACAGCATAAAGTGTTCTTATTAGTTACATCAAATGAAACACCAACACATTCTAATGGATTGAACAACCTAACTTCACATTCTCTTCTTTGCAATCATATTTTTACTCCCTTAAGATTTGTAAGCAACCATGTCAAATTACGCGAACCAAAATACCTTACAATATTCCCATGTTGCATCTCTTTCAAGAGAGAAATTTCTCTGATAGCTGTGCTAGGTACTCCCTCATCTTCCTGCTCTAACCGGATTTTCTTCAGAGCAATAGTTTCATTGGTCACGCGATCACGAGCCTTGTACACCACTCCATATGTTCCCTCACCAATCTTCTCAACTTTTTCATACTGCATCCAAAATTGTGGAACATCAGAATCACATTACAAGCATAACTAGATGAGAACAGCACAAAAGTTGTATAAGTATCTTTACCTGCTCCATCTAGTCGAGAAAAACTGAAATCACCGGTCAGCAACACGAGAAAAGGACAAAGGAAAATAAAAAGGTTAGGGACAGTGCAAAAGTCAGATGAATATAGACGACAAGATATGTGTAGCATAAAAACAAACAACATACACACATGGAATTTGGACATTTTTCACTTTGTATACTTGAACTTTCCAACTAAATAGATAACACATCAATAACCAAAAAAAGAAAAAAGGCAATCCAAACCATTTTATAAAAGATGATTCTCCTAAGACCAGACACACGTTAATTACGTCAGTTAATGTTTAAGAAATTTTGAAGTCAAATAAAAAAAATGCACTCACAGAGAATTTATATAAGAGAAAAGTAGTAAGATTTAAGAACAATCTTTTCAAAAGGAATGCCAAAAATAAACTGAATCAAAAGAGTTTGCTGCTCCTCAAATTACTCGCTTAAATCCATAATATTCCATTTAAATGACACCATAAAACCAAAACCACAGACTTCTACCATCACGAGCTGAAATCATCTGCAGATGTTCAGATTAAACTTACAATGCCGGAAAAATAACCACAGATTTCACAATGATTCACCATTACAGATCAAATTTAACCACAAAAACACATCTAAATTAGCACAAACACCAGAAATCAACATCCATTCTCTCCACCATCAAAAATTAAGGGATAAATAAACAGAAAAAACAACCAGACAGATAATCATATATTAATTGATTACTTCAGCAAAATCAGTCTATATAAGAGTTATCTGCATCCATCAATTATCCAGTTACAGTAACGAAACAAAAAATAAATCATTCAAATCCACATCAAATGAATAAAAATCAAAAAAACATCAAATCAAACGACGCGCAACCAGAAAAAACACAGTAATTGTGCGTGCATTTTAAATTTTTAATTATGTAAAAAATGCAACCAAAAACAAAACAAAATTGCAAAGAAAAGCTGAGAAGCAATGCCGTATAACGTACCGGAGATCGATAAAATGTGGAGAGACTGAAAAGAGAGTAAAAAAAAGAGGGAGTGGGCTGTGTTCTGTTCTGCAATTGAGAGCGAGTTTTCATATAGGGTTGGCTTTTTTGTTTTTTCTATTTTATTTTATTATTTTTAAACTCATTCATTGGGTAAAGATTTTGACCAAAGCTTTACTATGGTAAGTCAAGTCATTTTCTTTTTTTTTTTTTTTTTTCAATTACATTTTACTATATATACAAAATAATTTAGTTTGTAATTAATTGTTTGTAATAAATGAAAGATGGTTTAATATAATTGAAGGAAAAAGTGGAAAATATGAGATAGGAGAGAAGAATAAACAAAAAAACTAACTAAATTTAGCTTTCTAATTGGGGCTAATCTTGTTCGTCCACTCAATAAATTACAAAAATTATTACTCAGTGCCCTCACATTTCGTAAACAACTTTAAAAATGTACAAATAATTTGTTATGAGATTCATCGTTCATTAATAGTTCGATATCTTGATATCTTTATTAGTGAAGCTAAAAGATGCACATTCAATTATTTGTTCGAAATACGACCACTATCTCGATTCTCAAAGACAACATCTTTTAGGTTAAAAAATGATGAGATTACTCCAAATTGCCTTTTGCCCCCATCTTTAACATAATTCTCTATCAAGACAATGTTGCATATTTTGATATTTTCATATATGTCCTAGTTATTGATAAGCTTGTTAGATGTGATTAGTAATTTTCTCATATAATGACACTGACAGTATAAATGCTTCAGCCCTCCTCCTATAAATATTTTTATATCATAATATATTTTTGAGTTTTGACTTTTCTTTTTAAAAACATTTGCTTTTTATAGTTTATCTAATTTACATTCTAGAATATATTTTTTTAGAGAAATTTTACATTCTAGAATTTAATTGAAAATCGCCCAACAAAATTGATGTATTTTTTTTTCTTAATTGGATATTATTCAAAAAGTGGAAAGTGAAGTTGTGGTCCTATTTGACCCCTAGTCTTTTGTAAGACAACAGGCAACAAATATCAAGCATGCTATAAAAAAAACGCACACTATTTGTGCATAGTGCATGTATAGCACTAGGGAGCCCCAACGCTACTTTTACTTTTTTTTTTTTTTAGTACAAGCGGGAATTTAGGGAGGGGACACACGCACTCGTATGAGATCGAATTCGGGTCATTCGTCCTTATAACACACGTCTCAACCACTGGGCACAAGATTGATCCCCCAATGCTACTTTTACTTAATATAGAAAGATGTGAAGTTGTTTGTACCCTCCTCAAAACAAAAACTGAAACAAAAAACAAAGGAGAGGGAAATATGAGAAAGACATA